>JAWZYU010000007.1:95754232-96354232 GCA_038380435.1 Ryuthela nishihirai
AGACATTAAGCATGCCCCCTTGTGCAACAGAGTCATAATCTTAAAATATCTTAATGGCCTTGAGGACAGATGCATGAACCCCTTCCCCTATCTAACTCTGAATCCTCAGGATCCTTATAATCTGGTCATTTAGTACTTTGTATTCACAAAAGGTAGTAAATGGGTCTGTAAATGGTAGCTAGGTAGTCACTGGAAGGAGAGCTATGCACCAATCCCCTGTGATGATGCATAGAAGCAGCCAGGTCTAGCACCTAATGTCCAACCCCGCCTTCTCGTGGTGCAGACCTTAGTGCCTTTCAAAAGAGATACTCTCTTGTGGAAGTGAACGGAAGGAGAGAGCTGCCAGATTAGTTTGGCTTACTGATCTGGACAACTCTGGCTACTTTTCTTTTTTTTTCTACCTGCTGAGGAGTGGTCAACCACACAGGGTCCTGGTGATGACCATATAAACCCACTGGACTGAATTATGACTCTGAGCTTGATTATGGATCCTGAATTTGCTGCACTGGTGGGCTTCTGTGGAGGGAAAATCTTCCGCTGTGTTTTCTCTTTGTTTGTGGGTTGACAGCCCCAAGTGAATAGATTCAAAGGATATGACCATTCCTTTATGGATAGATCACCAGCTGGTGGATAATCCTGAGCAGAGGTCATCGCAGGCACCTAAACTCTTTGCGTCTACTGGCATCGTCAAATTCTACATTGGTGGAAATCTTCCAGTGTAGATGGCTTCAGCCTTCAGTGGTGGGGAAACAGGTCTGTTCCCCATGTCTGCGATTAGGGGGCTGTTTGATATTATCGCCATTCCCTCTCTCAATAAACATAATTTCTTTCAACATCCCACTAACCATTTTCTTTCTATAGGTAGTTGGAATGTGAGGACTCTGCACAGAGATTTTTCTCTTGATGTCCTCAAACAAGAATTCCACAGTTATAATTTAGATATTATCGGCCTGCAAGAGACCAGATGGACAGAAAAAGGACAGATTCTTAAAAATAATCTTAAATTTCTCTTTTCACGAAGGGACGACAATAAACATCACCTAGGCGTGGGTGTGCTTTTCAGCAGACACTCTACTGATGCTCCTCTAGGATATGAGTGCACTAACGAAAGGTTTCTTACAGCAAAATTTCAGACAAGCGTTAAAGACATGAATGTTATCTGCTGTTATGTCCCCACTGAGGATGCAGATGAGGATGAGAAGGATAGGTTTTAGGATAACTTCAGGATATTTTGAATTCTTTCAAAAAAGGAGATATTACCCTTGTTCTAGGTGACTTCAATGCCAAAGTTGGTACTGACTCTGACCTTTGGGGAAGAGTGATAGGCCCTTTTGGTATTGGTAGGTGCAATGGCAATGGGCAACGTCTCCTACAGGTAAGTAAACTCAATGGATTCAGAATAACTAACACTTAATACAAGCACCGCGACATACATAAGTACACATAGGTTTCACCTGATGGGCTGCTTAAGAATGTGATTGATTATATATTAATTAACGGCAAATGGGCTAGTTCTGGTAGGAATACCAGGTCATATAGGGAACCTGAATTTGGATCTGACCATTACCTTGTTAAAAGTGTCTTGCAACTTAAACTTAAAAAGTGTTGTTTAAGGTTAAAAAATTTACCTTTAATACTGAAGCTCTGAAAGTCCAGTTATATCTAAAGCTTACCATGATAGGTTATTTAGTCATTATGGCAGTCATGGTTTACTTGCTACTGAAGTTGAAGAGGCATGGGACCGTTTAAAACAGGCTTTTTTGGAAACTAACAGTACCCTTTTAGGTAAAATGGAGCAGAGGAGACAGAATTATTGAGTGATAAGGCACCTGAACTTGTTTCAGAAGGAAATAACTGCAGGAATGTCCTTAATCAATACCGTACTAGTCCTAATAGAAAGCATTACAGAGAACTGAATAAACGTGTAAAATATCAGTTAACTGCTGATAAGAATCTTTGACTTGATGGCTTGTCTGACAAAGCCGAGGAAGCAGTTAGACAGCACAACAGCAGAGAGCTGTACCAGATAGTTAATGTTTTGTGTGGTAGAAAACGAACAGGTATACAGGGATTGAAGGATAAACAAGGTAAGGTTATAAAAGGTGAGGATTCTGTCATTGCTAGGTGGGCTGAGCATTTCAGTGATGTTCTAAACAATGTGGGTAGTTCTACTCTCATTTTTTGCAATGATGATAGATGCATTGGTGGTCCTCCCCCCCCCCCCCCTTAAAAAGGTGGTAGGAACTGTTTCTAAATGGTAAGAGCTTTTACAGCAAATTCCAGTACACATTTCCTCAAACTGCAACTTAAAGTAGTGAAAGAGGTTGGTCCTCAGTATTTCTTCGCCTCTTAAAAGATGGCTCCCTGAAAGTTCTTTTAATGATTTCTTTATAAGAAACAGAGAGTTCTCTTAAACAGTAAGAGTTGTAATCAAATTCGGTATACAACATCCCCTCATAGTAGAATAAAAAAGGGATTTGATCTCCTATCTTACTTCGCTCTCAACTGCACAAATTAGGGGTAATTTCTAGAATCCTTCTCTATCTTATATATTGCAACTAAAAAATAGAGGATTATATTCACAACTCAATAATACTTCTTAAATAAACGTTTTATAGAACAGCTAGACTAGAGGTAAAGGACTCAATCAAATCTATGTAAATCTCGGTTTTTCAAAAATATACATTGAATATGGAAATTGTATTATCCATATGCAAGAATGGTAGTTGAAATAATTACTCTGAAAAGGTGATACAAACAGGTTAAAACGAAAGTGTAAATAGCTTTCCTAATAAACATAACTGAAATGCGTAAACATTTTTGATAGTCTGTGTCATAATTATTTCAGATTTCGCTAATCTTGAATGAATTCTGCAGAATGATCTAAATTGGTCAATGTTTCAGTTTCCACGATTCTTTGCATATTGAATGGATATTGTCGAAAATTATTTAAGTAAATTTAATTAAAAATTTTTTCAGTTAAATTTTTCCATAAAAGGATTATTTTTTAAACTTTAATGTACTTTGAATCTGACTATCTATTAAAGTAACGTGAGTATATTTCCCACAAAGTGGCCACCAAGTGTATACATGTGTGCGTGCGTTTCCTCCAGCATGTTCATTTCCTCCTGTAAATAAAAAAAAACAACTTCCTATCTTTATGCATCACTTCACAAAAAACTCACAAAATAAAAAAATCTCCTTTCCATTAAAACATCGTCTAAATAAATATTTCGTCATCAAAAAGAAAAACAAGAGCTGCTGATGCGAGAAGTTTAAAAAATTCAGTAAGTTCTATGTTCGTATATCCATATATATATATTCATTGCACAAAAGAAGGAGGAATGCATGCATGCCTGTGTAAATACGTGCTTATATCTAAGCATAGTCACACCCAAGAAGAGAAATGCTTTTCCGAGTCCAAATAGCTTCTTTGCAAATACAAACAAACACCATGACAAAAGCTGAGGAAGTGAGGACAGGCTGCTGCAGTAGGACGATGGAGCGCTGCTGAAGGCTCGGACGCTGATCCCGTGTCTCTTGGGTGACGGATAGCGATGGGAGCACGTGTTCTGAGACTCGCCAACAGAGTTTGCAGCTTTTGTTACCGCTGTTGTCAATATGCCTGACACGCCTTAGGTGGTTTTATTTCTTTTGCTGTTAGTAGCCATTGAATGGGGGAGACAGCTTTATCTGGCGACTTCGCATCAACTCGTCTATTGCCAAAAGAATGCACACAAATCCACTTCGTAAACGTGTCGGGTTCCTCTATCAGTTGTTCGGCAAATATCAGTTGGATTCACGTCAAGTTTCTTCGCTCAAAAGTGTCTGATCGGAATGGTTCAAAATGGACGTCACGGTTTAGTACTGACCATGTCTTTGCACCGGGAATATCGTCACATGTCAGTGCTATCATATAGTAACTTGGAAATGAAAGAGATTTATCGAAATATGTCTAAGTTATAAAACTCACATTTCTTATACGCAAGCTTCGCTATTTCTAAACAATCGCAGAGAATATTGGTAAATATTTAGCGATATTTGTTTTGCATTATCAAAGTTGAATCACTAAGTTCAGGGGATGAATGGTCTTTTTTTTCTGGTATGTAGTTATAGTAGGGGGTGAGAAGCGCTAAAACACTCGATTCAGATTTATTCCAAGATTTCAGTACTTATTTTGTTAATAATTCATACCACTTAAAAAGGATTTTACCCAATTCCGTGGAACTTGTTTAAAATAAGAATAATTGTTATTCAATAAAAACTTCTTCCTGTAACAGCAAAGGTCCTTTGGGACGCTACAGACGCACCTGACTGATTAAATGTTTAATTAGACCATTAAAAAAATTAATCTGTAGAAATTATTTCTGAAAGAAGGAAGTGCAGGAATAATATGAAACAACACCATACTGGTCCTAATGGACAGCATTATAAAGATCTTAATAAACATGTAAAGGATCAGTTAACAGTTGATAAGAATCTTTGGCTCGATATCTTGGCTGATAAGGCAGAGGAAGCATTTAGACAGCACAACAGTAGGGGGTTGTACTAGATTAATGTTTTATGCGGGAAGAAACAGACAGATACACAGGGATTAAGTTTTAAGTGAGGATTCTCTGATGGCTAGGTGTGCTGATCATTTTAGAAATGTTCTAAACAATGCGATTATTTCTACTCCCATTGCTTTTATTGATAGTATACAGAGTTCAATGATAGCCCTATATCGCATTCTGAAGTCACTTTGATTATCTCTAAGTTAAAACTGAATAAATCCTCAGGGGTGGATGAAATCAGCACTGAGATGCTTAGAACTGGGAACATTTGTGTTGTCACATGGCTGACTGAAATTTTGAATAATTTGTTTACGATAAAGTTATTATCCCTATTTTTAAAAAATGTGATCGCAGTTCTTATGATAATTATAGGGGGATAAGTTTAATTTCTGTTTCAGGAAAAGTTCTTTGCATGATTATACTACATAGAATTAAGCATTGGATTGATGGACAAATGCGTCATGAACAGTGCAATTCAGAAGTGGTAGGGGATGTCTAGATCAAATATTTTCTCAAGCATATTCTTCTGAAATATTTCGAGTTTCAGAAACCTGGATTACTAGATTTATGTGTTTCACAAAACTTTTGACACTATTGATCGTCATAATTTGTGGTTGATTGTTACATCATATGGAATACCTGATAAGTTAGTGTAATGAATGTTCTCTATAAAAACACTGAGTCGTGTGTGACAGTCGGTAAGTCTTGGAGATTGTTTAACATTGCTAGTGGAGTTAGACAAGGGTGTATTTTGCCTCTTTGTCTCTTTACTTTGGTTATTGATTATGTTATGTGGAATTCTTTTCAAAGAAAAAATTTTGGCCTTAGAGATTTCGAAATTTCTGATTTTGATTATGCTGATGATTTGGCCCTGATGTCTAAGATGTTGATGAAACTGGAGTAGAGTAGGTTTGGTGATAAACAGAGATAAAACTAAAGTAATGAAAATGTCAGATAGGCTATGGTTTAGTTAATCTGAGTAGTTCCACGTTTGACCAGGTGTTTCAATTTAATTACCTTAGGAGTTATGTAACAGATATTGGTGATGTGCTGCATGAGATAACCAGATGAATAGGGATTGTTGCAGGAACTTTTTAAGAATCTGTGGAGAGTGAAAAAATAAACTTATATACCTAAAAAAGAAATTTAGGCTATATAATAGTTTGTTTCTTTCTGAGGTCAGTTACAGTAGAGAAATACGGAGACTTTGCAAATAAGATAACAGGAAACTTGATGCCTTTGATTCTAGATGCTTATGCAGTATCTTGAGCATTAGGTAGTTTGATTTTGCAAGTAATGATGAGGTAACAAGCAGGCGTCAGCAACTTCCTTTGAGAAACATATTGTGTAAAAAGAGATTTTGCTGTTTTTGCCATGTTGCCCGTATGAATAGCTGTAGATTAACGAATAGAATTATGAACAGTGTGCCTAAAGGCCGCTGGAAAAGGGGGAGACCTAGGATGCGATGGGTACGCAATGTGAAGCATGACCTTGGTATAACTGGCTTACAGTGGACAAATGCAACAACTGTAGCTCAGGACAGATATGTCCAGAGAACGCAATTACACAGACTGGTTATATCTCCTTAACCCATGGCTACTGAGGATTTAGTGTGTGTCTGTTTAACAACTCTATAAATATATACAAGTTGAGTATCCCCAATCCGAAATTCCGAAATCCGTTACTTCGCTCTCACAGCAGGCAGCCCTTTCGGGTAGGAATCTGACTCACCTGTTTGAGGTCGTCCATAAACCACGTGGTACAATTTTGATCACTTTTTGACCCACCTACCCCTCCGTGATCATCGTGGTTTCCTCCCTACCTCCCTTCTGACCACGTGGTCTCCCTAACGCAAAATTTTCCGCATCTTTCGTACCAAAAAACAGTGTAAAGAGGGAGATTCCCATAAGGAATCTCCCTCTTTTAACTGTCCTTTTAATAAAGTTATGAAACTTTTAATAAAAAAATAAATATTAACTGTCCTTTTAATAAACTGTCCTATTAATAAGGGTGAATCGCATTTCTAATTTTACCCCTAGAAAGGGTTTTAAAACAAAAACTTTCGTAATGAGGCAAATGAACTACAGGAAATATTAAAAAAGGTTTGCCAACGAACACGATGTCTCTTCTTCATCCCTGGAGAATTCAGTTCTTGGTCCATCAGCCTCTTGCGATGTTCCTTCCCAAGGTGGTAAATAAATGCATTACATCTTTGTTCGTTGCATTTATATTCATGCTTTTTATGTCAAATAAAAAAGAATTTTTCTGAATTCTGACTTTTTTCTCATTTCTCTTCAACTCCACAATATAATGAATTCCAAAATCCGGAAAATTTCAAAATCCGAAAATTTTCGGTCTCAAGCATTTCGGATTAGGCAGACTCAACCTGTATTTAGAACGGGAAAACCCATTTCCGTTATTTCACTCATTATAAATATATGATATTTTGCTTTTCTTCGCATATTCCCCATATTTTTTGTATATTATAGATGTTTTACACGATATAGATAAATTCTACACGATTTATTCCTAAATTGATTTATATAATTTATTCCTAAACGATTTATTCCTAAATTGAAATCACATAATCAAAAGTAATCTGCATTTAATATAAAACATTTTGAAATTTATTAGCCATTTTAATTTTTACGTATATATATTAGTAGTAACTTTGCAAAGATAAGTTATACATAAATGCAAATATCAGAGAAAGTCCAACGAAACAGTGATTACGTACTAGTTACCAAAAACCTATCATCTAACACAGTGGTTCTCAACCTTTTATGCTTCACGTACCCCCTGGAAATATGTATGTAACTGGCGTACCCCTTGTATAGATAGATAAAACTATAGTTATAGTATAACAATGGGAATAAAATAAAACATATATATCAGTGGTTCTCAACCTTTTATGCTTCACGTACCCCCTGGAAATATGTATGTAACTGGCGTACCCCTTGTATAGATAGATAAAACTATAGTTATAGTATAACAATGGGAATAAAATAAAACATATATATCAGTGGTTCTCAACCTTTTATGCTTCACGTACCCCCTGGAAATATGTATGTAACTGGCGTACCCCTTGTATAGATAGATAAAACTATAGTTATAGTATAACAATGGTTATTTTTACATTGTTACTAGATCCAGCGACTTTTGAGCTCTCACGGCGTACCCCAAAATATTTTATCGCCTACACCCAAGGGGTACGCGTACCACACGTTGAGAACCCCTAATCTAACACATTCAAACACAATTCAATTTCTTCAAGATTCATAGCATGATTCCTTAAATTTCTTTGACAATATTAGCTTAAAAATGCAATGCATTAACTGGGAAAGCACCTGAGGAAGATTATCACTTCTATTTCTAAAATGTTTCTTAACTTACGGACACGAATACTGCTTAATAAATTAAAGTTGTTATACTCTGTTGATATATGTTTTAAAATAATTCGCATTAATTGCAACTCCACATCTAATCATTTTCTGGAATATTAGTAAATTATAGAAACAAAATTCATTGATTTTTCATCCCATTTGATTTCTCAGTTTTCCATGCAATAGAAAACAACCAAAGAACATGTTCAAAATGATGATTCCATTTAAACTTTATTTTAACGAAAGAAAATGATGATTCAATTTAAACTTTATTTTAACGAAAGAAAATGATGATTCCATTTAAACTTTATTTTAACGAAAGAAAATGATGATTCCATTTAAACTTTATTTTAACTAAAAAATATGATGATTCCATTTAAACTTTATTTTAACGAAATAAATGATGATTCCATTTAAACTTTATTTTAAGGGAAAAAATGATGATTCCATTTAAACCTTAGTTAACGAGTCAGGATAATTACATGAAAGTCTCTGAAGTTGTTCTTCCTCAATATACGAAAAATCCGACTTCGTGTGTTTACACAAGTTCTGGCGATCACTACATGATCTCAAATAATCCTATTTTCGTTCCTATTCATTGATCGGACATTGGATTTCTACATATTTGCTTATAATTGATTTTATAGTAATTTATATATTTAACACTTGTATGAAAAATCGAAGGCTAACGCTTACATGCCAAGCCAAATCAAAAGGTCTAGTTAAAGCTGAACTTGCGAAATCTCTACTGATAGGCCTTAGCTGTGTAAAAAAAAATGAAAATAGATTTTGATGAAAATTCAGGAAACCCGAAAATTCAAAATGGCGAATTAAGAAGAATATGAGAACGAAAATTGTACCAAGTTTGTAAATCGGGTATTATAAGTAGGAATATGAGATTTTAACACCACAAATTTTCTGTTGAAATTAGACGGGTCCCTTGAAACCCACACTCTACCTCAGCACTAGTGAAGGTCAAAAATATAAGTGATTTTAAACTCGTAAAGCCAGCGGCTAAATTTTTTAACGAAATATGGAGTGGCTAGGGGGGGGGGGAACCCATAAGGAAAATTTGGGACCTGGGTGTTCGAAAAGTGTTGCATTAAAATTCCAAAAGATAAACTATAAAAATGCGAGTAAAATTGGCTGAAGATTTGAAAATGTGTTCTATTATAGGTAGGACCTTGAAGTTTTTTATTCTGTTTTTACGCAAACTTGGTGACGGAAGGAAAAACCCGTATCAAATATTATAAAATAAAGTTTAAATAAAATCATCGTTTTGAACGCGTTCTTTAGAAACTACGTGTTAGTTTAGAAACAGGAGGCAAAATAAATTACGCTTTATCAAAATCTGTTGAAAAAGACAGCGATTTTTTGATTAGTTTCAGGTTTTTTGACAGACGACTTTTTGAAGCAGATTTTCAACAGCCAAAGTTAGAATGCACTTTTAGTTATGTTGGGGACCTGCCAGGAGCTACATCAAGAAGCCATGTCGCGACATTGACTGGATTGTGTTCGAGAGCTCAGACAAGGTCGGAAAACAGGATCCACTGGTCAGCTGTTAGAAAGAGATGGAAGATTCCCGTCAAAGACATCTAACGCGATTTTTAAGAGCACAGGTTATATCTATCATGCAGACAGAGCCATGGCTTAACGTCCCATCCGACGGACGGCGGCCTTTCCAAGCCCATCGACGTTTCCTTTATCCTACTGGGAAGTCTGAAGATTAACAGAAATAAATATCAAATGAGGGACAGTTCGTATTCGAATCAACAAACTGCAGATTACAAGCCTGACTCTGTAAACACTGAGTCAATTGCAGGCCCACAATGCCTGCAAGAAACACTATTTCTGGCGAAATTTTCCAAAAGTAAAAAAACACTACTCGACCGTGCCAATCTTTTGAAGACCTGAAAACAATTGTGAAAGCTACACGAAGTTTCGAAGCAATTGATCAAAGGATCATTTTCCTGCCACTAATAATTCGGACGTCTCGCGCTACAAAGGACAGGAGTACACGTCTACGTAACATGAGGTTAAGTCAATAAATAAAGTGAATTTAAATGCAGCAGCTAAGCAATTTACTATATTGCAGAAACATGTATATACATTATCTTTCAATATAATCACCTTCTCTCTCGATTCATTTAGCCCAATGGCTGATATATTTTCTGCTCCATCAGAGAAAAAGGTTTTCGGTGATGATTATAATCGCATTTTGAACGTCTGTATCCTTATGGCATAAGTTGTCTCATGGCTTGCTTTCAATTTAGCACAAATTTCTTCCAAACTGATGCGTCGGTTCTCCTTAACAAGGAAAGGCTGCCGTCTGTCGGATGGGACGTTAAGCCGTGGCCCCGTGTGCGGGAGAGCCATACCCTGTGCACCCAGAACACGCTGGATGGCCTTGACGGGAGACTACCATCTGTCTCCCAACAGCTGTTCCAGTGGGTCCCCTCCCCTAACCTTCTCTGAGACTTCGGGGTCCTTGTGACCTGGCCATTTAGGCCATGGTGTGCAAAAAAGTGCGGCTCAGAGGTAAAACAACCCAAAACAACAACTCCTTAACAAGTTCAATAATGTATGTTGAACAATAAATGTTGCTGCTTCGACTGGTCGATGTACGTCCATTGCGTTTGTGCGACCATTTAAGAAAAGTTTGCCCACCTGTATTTGACGATAAACAACTGTCTGATATTGTGTGCACTTTCTACGGATGATTTCACTTATTTGGACTACTTCTGACAGTGAAAAATGAATGACACTTCGCTGTTCAATCGCCGTGCCATTCGACAAAGTGCTCACCACTTTAACAACTGACTAGTTAAGTATCGTCAGCTTTATGCGGAAACTATGAGCAACTACTTGTTCCACATATAGTAATGAGGATACGTAGTAAAGGTTAAAAATTAATATGCATGTCAAAAAATGCACTTCATTAATTGACTAACCCTCGTATATAACATTCATAATTTATATATATATTGTTACGACAGATGAACGTGATACAATCAACTTATGATAGATGTGTCATGAACACTCGGGTATGCTATAAGCTGACAATTACGTTATCAACTGATTAGAATGGAGAGACGCTTTTGAATAATAAGAATTGTGGAGGAAAAACGAAAGGTACAGTGGAGTAGTAAAGAAAGAAGGATATAGTGTGTTAAATTAGCGTTGTGTGATGCTACATAAGAAGACTGCTTTTATTTGATTCAAGATGAAGCCGGTTCCGGTGGTAAAAGGGAATCAACAGTAAAGTTTTTTTTGGGGTCCTCTCTCAAGGGAGATCAATGTTAGATGTTTCTCATCTATGAGGTAAAAAGGATTGTTAAGGTAGTCTTGTATCACAAATGAAATTCAATATAAATTGACTTGTTTGTTGAATGTTACAAGACAATAGGTTATATTTTGACATAAGAGGTGAATAGTGATAGCACTGCACTTTAAACATTGAAAATTAATTAAGCATTATAAATCGTATTTTTTATGGTTTGACTTTATACTAAGAGGAAGAAAAATACTCTCAATTCTGTTTTTACACGGTAGATAGGTTCCCGAAAAAAAGGTGTAAAAAAAAAAACATAGTGCGTGTGAAAAAATAGAAGATTGGTTCCAGACGTGAAAACCCAGTACAAATAATAAGTTGTTTTCAAACAAATCATAGCAAAATCTTTAATTAAATCTTTATTTGATTTTTATTAATTTAAACACATTTTTTATTTTATAAACTTATAAATATAATTATATGTACAAAATATCAGCAAAATTTAATAAATCTATATTACGTACACAAAACTTCAAAAATCAAAACAAATTTTTTTTCGAATTCTTCTATTAAACATCTAAACACTTCTAACTTTAAACACGAAATGAAAGACCAAGATTAATAAAGTTATGTATTGAAGATAAAAATTGAGGGGAATTCCTGGAAATCAATGTTGCCATTTTATTCCGAATGAAGTAGGTTTTGTACAATTTTTCCATAAAGTAGAGAATGAAATAGAAAAAAACTTGTTGTGTAGTTATGTTAGTGTAGTTTCTATTTTGGGGATTTTAGTGCACAAAATGTGCACTACAGTGCATTTTCAAAGTTAAAACTACTTCGAAAAAATGTGACCATAAAAACGGCAATTTTGTTATAAATGTAAATTCTAGGAATTTTTTCTTAAATAGGAATATCTTTTCAGAATTAAATTCAAATGGAGATTTTTAAAAAGGCGCCGTTTGAACCGTGCTAGATCAAAATAAATCGTGTAAAAAATCCGTGGAAAAACAGAACTGGGTGTACTTGTGTTTAGATAAGAATGTTTTATTTACATCATTTTGTGCATTTGTAATAAATTACTTCATTCATACTTTGGTTTGGTAAATATACTTTAGAACTCACGTTCAGTTTCCATCCGTTAAATTCATAACAATATAATGCATAAATAGTGAAGAATTTTTATTATATCGATCAGTGATACCATACGTTTTAAGGGTCATCATCTACGGCGGGAAGGTAGATTTTCTGATGTTCGCATCGTTTTTCAACAAAATGGGAGTATTAGTTAGAATGCTTAGGTTAAAATTAAAAAATATATATATTTATTTCGATATTGGAAGGACTGAATTGGAAGAATTCTACATGACTATATTTCAGATTATTAGTTTGATATTTTCAAGAACATTCACATTCTTATTTGTTGTATTGAAACTAATTATTACTGTTGCGTGAAATTAAAATGACTGAAAAGTGATATTTATCGTTCATTTTTTTATTAAGTTTTTTTTTTTCTGCGGCCCTCGTTGCAGGTAAGATGAATCAATGCACAACTTATACAAAAGATTGGGGAATCACTGATGTAGATAATAACTATTTAGTGGCCATTTTATTAGGTTGAGTTGAATTGTTTTATCTCTGAACAGCACTTTTTTGTACACAATGGGTTAAATGACCAAGTCACGCACCCCAAGGTCTCAAGGAAAGCTGGGGGAAGGGGACCCACTGTACAGATGTTAGAAGACAGACCACCCGTTAAGACCATCCAGCGTGTTCTTTAACGCTTACGGAGTATGGCTCTCCCGCACACGGGGCCACGGCTTAACGTCCCCTCAGACGGACCACGTCCATTCCAATCTCTTTCTGACCAAGGGCGCAATGGGAATTGGCGAATACAAATCTCAATGGTGACACAATTGGGACTCATACCAGGGAACTGCAAATTACGAATCTGGCTTGCTACTAACTAAGTCCCCAGTTCATTCAGAATATACACATGTTGGGGATCCGGAAAAGCGGCCCCTCACATTTCGCCTTCCACAATTCGCCTCCCACATTTCGCCCCCCAGCACATTTCGCCCCCAGCACATTTCGCCCCCTGTAGATAATGAGTAGGCTACAAAAATGTAAATAATACACATAATTTTTTAATAATTCTAATTTATTTTGTTTTAATAGAATAAATGCACATTATTATTGTTTAAAACTCGAAGTTGTATGCAATGCCTCTAAAGGTAATCAATCACATTACGATTTTGAAAATCTTGGACTATTCTTTTGATTCTAGCAAAAATTGCAGCATACTTCTTGTTTCTTTGATTGCCTGAATTACCGGCAATTAGTTGTGTAATTTCGAAACTGTGCAGCCCTTGTTGTTTCTCCAAAGAATCAATGAATCGGTAAATATTTGGGAATAAAGTAGCACAAGTTTCCTGAAATCCCCAGTGGCACCCCTCCAACCATTGTTAGTACGTTGCTGATCATTCAGTGTTCCCCAATTCGATGGTAAAATTGTGTAATTGCCGGCCTCTCCGTTGTCTTCTTCCAATATATGTATCTTCAAAGTAGTTTGCAATCACCATAGCTTCAATGGGGAAGTCACCAGCTTAAACTAATTTTGAAAATTTGCTCGGAAAAGTTAGAGTTATCAGAAGTTCAGTTCGAGTAATCGAGAGAGTTTAACATTGAATCTCCACTAAAGGGGCTGGGACTCCAATAAAAATTCGAGTTATCGAGAGTTGACTGTATTTACATTTTTGTAACCTACTCATTATATTCCGGGGGCGAAATGTGCTGAGGCAATATGTGCTGGGGGCGAAATGTGGTAGGCGAAATGTGGAGTGCGAAATGGAGGGGCCACTTTTCCGTAAATCCACATGTTGTACGTAAATAAACATACCGATAGCGATATTTTGTTAATATGGAGCTATTATCATAAACGTTTTACAAACGTTTTATAGAAACACGTGACAATGTAAATTCAAGATCTCAAACATGCGGATTTTCAACAATATTCATTTAACATTCAAAGAGCTATTAAAGCTGGAACTTTTAACATTTCAAATCATTGATTTAAAACTTAATCAGATTAAATTGGAAACAATAATCGTGATACTAAATCTTACTAAATATTAAAGCGTATTTTTAACAGTTTGAGTACTGTTTTTTTTCGATTTGCACCGAGTTTAAAATATTTTTGAAATAATTATTAGCTTATTGTTAAACATTCCAGGTTTAAGAACTGTTCAAATAATGAACAAAATATTACTAAAAATCTGGATTTGAATAAATTTGATTGAGATATTTATCTTCAGTCACATTTTTTTTAATAAAATGCTTAACAATTTACTAAACTTGAATCTGACTTATTATTCACATAACTTGGCTCCGTTTCTAACAAGATGTCCATCAATGTATCTTTTTAAACTTCTTTTGGCTAACTCTTTTAGATTACTAATTATGAAAAGAAGTTAGAAATAACGTTAGATTTATCGTAAATTATAAAGGAAAATAGCATCTGTTTTGAAATTGCCATAGAAACAGGAATTCAGATTGATATTACACAATGTTTACCATCTCTATGGATCGAGGCTAACGCAGTTGGAAATTATTAATTCCCTTTCCTGACATCGACAAATATATAGAACTTATTCTCTCAATGCCAACCCTAGCCGAGAATGGCAAGGTCGCTGTGCTCCTATTAGCTTTGCACGTCGCCCGAATTCAAACAAGGATAAACCATTTACACTATCTGATCTGTATTGCGAAGCATATATTGAAAGCGAATATTTCAAACTTCCTGCTTCGCTCATAATTTAGGAACCACTTCATTGTGCAGCTTCTTTCAATCCCGTTGCGTTTGGTTGCTTAGGAATAAGGATGCGGATAACGGATGATGATTTCAATGGCATGAAGAAGCTAAAAATCATTTCGTATGTTTTGATTCGGTTAATGCTTTGATTAATACTCACCTTGACAGCCATTCATGAGATGTATTAACTGGTATTGATTATTGCAATGTGGTGGGATCTCTGTACTTACTGAAGGAAATACAAGTTAAAATCCCAGGCAATGTCAGGTGTGTTTGTGCTTGAACTGTAGATTATGTAAAAATTTAATTCTGCAAATTATTTTCTCAAACCATTCTGCACCTTAAAGCAAAAAGATTATCCCCACTGAGACTGACGAGCTACAGATGAAGTATGCATTGCCCAAAATCTTTCACAGTGATCTACTTCTGATAAATGCAAAGCCATTGTTCTGATTTTCACTAAGACTCCAAACTAAAGGCAATGATTTCAAAACAGTGGGGGGGATCGTTTCGGGTAATCACGAATCAAAATAACATCAAATAAAGAAGGACTTTTTGTTTTACTTTTTGTTGTTCATGAGAGAGGTCATGGTACAGGCTCGGTTTATGTCATTGAAAAAATATTTGGTTTTGTTCAAATATTTAATTTTGCGTGGTAATTTATTTTTTCACAAAAATGGGCTAAATGTATGATTGGGTCACAAGAACTCAATATCGTATCCAGGAGGAAAGAACTTGGGATATTAACCTTCCCTTGAGAACTTATAACATTTGTTTTCTGAGGAAGTCCTCGAAAATCAGACTCAGGACATCAAAACCCCATATTAGACTCAAACCCTTGATCCATTGTAAGTTTCTGAGTGCTCCCCCCCACAAGAACGTCTTGGTTCAGAATGTGTAGGTTATCCATTGAATAGCTGTTAGAGAACAGATGATCTCTGAAACTCCCGTCAAAGCCATCGAGTGTGTTCTTTAACGTGCACAGGGTATGGATATTCATGCACATGGACCAAGGATTTGCAAGCTCATCGGTGTGTTCTTTCCCATCTACGATAGAGCGAGGATTGATGTAGAAATCTGAACAGAAGATCAGGAAGATCTTCCACTTGGAAACATCAGATTATGAACCTGGCACACAAACGACTCAACAAGCCCCACACCTAAGTATTGTCAAACGTAAATGCTACGTGAATGGAAAACCTGGTTAACATATCCCAAACTGTTAACATCAGCTTTCTATGAAAATGTATCAATGTAGATAAATTAAAAATCTCGCTCAACTCTCTAAATCTCGATTTTGAGAAAATTTCTTTTAATATTAAAGAATCAGAAATATTAAGAGCAGACGCTCCTGTTATGCTTGCTCCAAATCTTTTTTTTTTTTGAAAGCTAATGAAAACTAGAAGAACTGCACTTATTTGAGAAAACGATTTGTTAAAAAAAAATTATCATTCGTGGTTTCATTATTTTCAGGTCAGTTCTTACGACTAACAACGCTGCTGTTAAATGTTTCAGCTTCAGTAACTCTAAATATAAAATGTAATCGAGATGGAAGAGAGTGAGGGAAACTCCAATTTTACCACTTTTATGGCCGCGTGGTTAGCGCGCCTGGCTACTGATCTAAGGGACCTGGGTTCGAGCCCCAGGTAAGGCATGGATGTATGTGTCGTTTTTCTGCTTGAGGCCCTGCCATCCTCTCAGATCCTTTTACTATGGCATATATACTGACAGGCTCCTGTCAGACCTCTGTGGCAAGCAGCTGCTTGAGGGGGTATTTATTATATTTTTTTTTATATTTTCCATTATAAAGCTTGTTTTCAAAATTTGGGAGATCTCAATATAGATTTCCACTCTTGACAGGAAAATGTGAGAGAAAAAAAAACTGAACTGTGAAAATATGTTAACTTTACTATTCAAGGACACCTTACAGTGACGTTAACGCCAAGGTTCAAGGTTCAAGGTGTTGTAGATATGGTGAAATTAGCCTACAAAGAAGGGGCTCCCTACAGCAGTCACAACGAAGAGGAGAAGTAGGGGATGCAGAACAAAAAAGAAAACTGTCTCTCAGCTATCTCTCTGGAAAAAAAAAAGGTTCTAATAATTTCTATAATGTCAATATAGAAAAAAAGGTTCTAATCAGGACAATATAAAATACAGAACATTAGACCTTGCAGAAGAGGCCAATGTTCTGAAAGAAGTCAGTGACCATACGGAAGCGTGCACGTTGCAGTTTCGCACTATGGTTTTTGCTGAGAAGGGAGGTGATGGAGTAGTCAGTGATTCCTATAGCACTAAGCTCCCGGAACAAAGCATCTCTTTCGGGATTGTCGCGGGAGCAGTTGAGCACAACGTGGGATTCAGTCTCAAGTGTACTCTAAGTGGCACAGTCTGGACTGTAAGATCTGCCAAGAGTGTGCAGCGTAGAGTTGATGTAGATGACACCAACTCGGAGACGATGAAGGAGGGTCTCCTCAGATCTGAGGAGTTTACCGAGGTTAGGAGCAGTTATTGAAGGTTCAACCAGGTACCTGAATGATTAACACCTACTGTCCTTCTGCCACTGAGCAAGACGGTACTGGCTCACCAGTTGTGAGACAGAACTCTTGCAGTAGCTGAGAGAGAGACGGTAATTAATTACACACCTCTGACTCTCCAGTGCCTTCTTTGCGGTGTTATCAGCGAGCTATTTGCCAGGTATCCCTACATGGGAAGGGATCCACTGGAAATGAACCGCGATTCCAGCAGAAGTGACCTTTGAGCAAGTCTCCATGATCTTCTGGTTGAGGAAGGGGTTGCAGTTCTTGCTGTCTCGCTTCTGGAAAGCTTCCAAGGCTGACTTGCTGTCACAGAGGATGACAAAGTTGCCACTCTCGAGGCTGAAAATGAAAAGTGCAGCCTCAAAAATGACATGAAGCTCTGCACAGGTGGAGGAGGTTAGATGCGGGAGATGGAAACCTCTGGTGATGGCAGTATCGGGGATGACAAAGGCAGAGGCAGAACGTTGCCTCTCCCGATCCACAGATCCATCAGTGTAGACCTCAGTGCATATCTCAAATCGTGCAGTGACGTAGGAGTTGCACAGAAGTCCGATGGCCAATGGATCAGAGTCGCTCTTCCGACCAAGAGAAGGGATAGTGCCATTGATGATAAGATCACTGTTCCTCCAGGCTGGAAGGTCAGGGAAGAGAGTATTGCCAGCATCCAGCAGGTGTCCCTGCCAGCTCAAGCATCTGGAGGTGGCAGGAAGGACTCGGTCCTAGAAGTCCTTGGCAGACAGGGCGATGGCAGAGTGAGACCTGTCATGCAACTTCCTGAGAAGCTCATGGTTATAGTGCAGAGAACGGAGCCTCGAGAGATGACACAATATATCTCTCTTCCAGTGCAGGTGGAAAGGCACATCATCAGCCTCTGCAACGACAGACGCATTAGATGTGTTAGGGCAGAGTCCGAGGCAGAGGCGCAGAGATATAGTGTGGACAGTAGCCAACTTGCTGAGCAGTGTATCAGAGGTATTGCACAGAAGGTGACCACTGTATTTGATGCGGGAGAAGATCAAGTGCCGGTACAAGACCAGGTTTGTCTTGCAGGAACTTCCCCAGTGGGTATCAGCAAGAAAAGACAGTATATTTATCTGCCCAGTGGCAACTGTCTTAAGATGCTGGATGTGAGGTCCCCAGCTCAGCATGCTGTCCAGGACCACACCAAGGAACTTATGCTGATGGACGGCCTTGATGTGATCTGGCCCAAGCAAGAGGTCAGGGAAGGTGGGTGGAAGGTGGGTGGAAGGCGTCTCCTCGTGAGAACCATGGCCACAGTCTTATCAGTGGAAAGAGTGAGGCTTAGGTTTTTCGAAGAACTTGACGACCATTTTCACAGCTCGTTTCATCACGAACTGAGCATGAGGTCCTGGCTAGGTAACCAGATGCAGATATCGTCTACGTAAATGGAAATATCCACTCTCTCCTCGAGTCGAGAGGGTAGTCCTGACAACAAGATGTTCAGTTACATCGGGCTGAGGACACCACCTTGAGGTACTCCATGACTGATGGTGTAGGAGATGCTGAGCGTGTTGCCCAGCTTCATGCGAACAGTCCTGTTGGAGAGGTACGCTGCGATCCACTGGTTGATATTGTCTCCTAGGCCGAGATCACGGAGCCTGCAGAGAACATCCGAGTCGAACAGGGAATCGAATGCCTTCTGGATGTCGAAGAAGACAACAACAGTAGTCTCTCCCATGGACTGCGCCTGATCAGCAGCAGAGATGAAGTCGATGAGATTGTCTGATGTGCATCTCCCTTTGCAGAAACGCGAGAAGCTGTCCGGGAGGAGGCCATTAAATAGATACCATTCCAGGCGTCCAAGGACCAGTCTCTCTAGGATCTTTCAGATGCAAGATGATAAAGCAATGGGCCTGTAAGAGGACAGCTCAGTGGCGGATTTCCTCTGATTCAAGATAGACACGATGTGTGTTGCCTTCCATGACTCAGGTACTGTGCAGGTGGTCCAGGAGTGATTGAAGGTTTTAAGAAGCATAAGCAGAGCTTCAGGTGACAGGTTAGCTAACTGAGTATACCTAATGCTTTTAGGGCCTGGGACCGATGAGCGCTTCGAATCTACAATAGCAAAGGCGAGTTCCTGCAAAGTGAAAGGATCATTATAGCAAAGCTCAGAACCAGAGCAGGGCTGCTGAGCCGTTTCCTGAACATTCACCGGTGGAGCAGGAAGGGAAGAGGTGAGGTGCCACAAAAAGGCATTAGCAGTGACAGCTCAGTGGCGGGTTTCCTCTTATTCAAGATAGACACGATGTGTGTTGCCTTCCATGACTCAGGTACTGTGCAGGTGGTCCAGGAGTGATTGAAGGTTTTAAGAAGCACAAGCAGAGCTTCAGGTGACAGGTTAGCTAACTGAGTATACCTAATGCTTTTAGGGCCTGGGGCCGACGAGCGCTTCGAATCTGCAATAGCAAAGGCGAGTTCCTGCAAAGTGAAAGGATCATTATAGCAAAGCTCAGAACCAGAGCAGGGCTGCTGAGCCATTTCCTGAACATTCACCGGTGGAGCAGGAAGGGAAGAGGTGAGGTGCCACAAAAAGGCATTAGCAGTGGCGGCTAAGTCGCCCCCATGGGCCAGGGCAAGGTTATGGAAGGGGAGGGCAGGCGGTGGCTTCCTCATCAGGTTCCTGATAAACTTCCAGACTTTCCCAGAAGGGGTGAAGACATTAATGCTGGAGCAGAAGGATCGCCACTTGAACCTTTCACGTTGGTTGAGGTACCTTCTGATTGCAGCATGTAGCCAGAGCATGAAAAATGTCTGGAAATCTACCAGAGCGGTGGGCGTGTCTTTCGGCTAGGTGGCGAATGGTGCGAAGCCGCTTATAGTGGATATCCGGAGGGGGAAGATGCCTGGGCGTCGAGATTGTAACAGTGCAGGCATCAGAGGCAGCAGTGAGGACCTCTGACACTGCGTTGATATCTGTAGCTTCGATGGCAGCGAGTCCTTCAGACGAGATCTGCTGAAAGAGCTGCCAGTCGGTAAGTTTCGACGTTCTTCTCGGGGTTGCACGTCCCTTGGGAAGCAAGGAGATATGCAGCAGGAAGTGGTCACTGCCCCAGATGTCAGGGTCAGCTGACCAGCTGAGGCTTTGACCAATGCTGGAAGAACAGAGGGTCAGATCAATGGAGCTGTAGGTACTCGGAGATCCGTAGAACTTGAGCCAGCCATCATTGGCGATAAAGAGATTGTGCTGCAAGATGATATTCTCGATATCCTACCCTCGCTGATCACTGATGTCTCTGCCCCAGGATGGGCTGTGGCACAGAGAATCCAGGGTTGAGGACACTGCGATAAAATTTCCTATAAGGTGGATACAGGAAAGGCAGAGCAAGGCCGGATGTAACAGGATATCAGGGTGATATCATGGCTGTTCAGCCGGATGTGGCATGCTGCGAAATCACTGTTCGCATCAGTGAAAGTGAGATCAATAGCATGATGCGTGACATTCTTGTGCACAAGAATCGCCGCATTGCGGGGGAGCAGATGACTCTTGCTGGTGTTCACAATATAGGGATTGAAGACATAGTGATTAGGGAGGTTGGCCTCACAGAGAGCAAGGATGGGAGCTGGCATGATATTGATGTAGTTCCAGACGTCAGCAGCCTTGCTCCTGAAGCCTCTGCAGTTCCACTGAAGGATGGAAGAGATGTTAGTCACTCCTTTGGCCATGCCCATTGTCGAGTGGTAACAACGAACCTTGGAGAAAAAGCTAGTCAGCATAGAGTGTCTAGCAGTCCACAAAGTGCGAAATGAGGGAGATCAACTGATTGAGGATCGTCAAAGTTCGAGGTCGAGACTCCTCATGTAGTGCGGAAGTTACGACCTCGATGACATCCATAAATAGAGAGAGAATGGTGGGCACAAGAACCGCGTCCCTGTGGTCCTTCCTGAAATCCTGATGCGTCAAGGAAGAGGAGGGCTTCAGATCAGGCCGACGAGCAGCCCTCTTCTTCCTTGTCCTCTTAACCTGCTTGGTCTGAATGGGACAGGAATCTGTTGCCAAGGTTGCAGCGGAATCCTACACCATGGAGGTACCTGCAGCACAAGGGGCCTCAGGGACAAAGGGCATCACCACAGCAAGGGTTATTTTTAAATGTTATTGGAACTGAGAGGAACAATATATATATATAGATAATTATTAGAATGGAGTGGTGAAATACTGAATAAAGTAAAAATAACAAGAACACCTTTTCGAGATTTTAATTTTTTAAATTATTTTTTCACTAATGTATTTTGAGAATAACTGAAAAGACAGAATATATATGCATTATGAAAAGTCTTTTCGATCCTATGCGGTAGAATTCAGTATCAGACATCTCCCATCTCCCCATTTCCCCCTCTACATATGAGTCCTGCCAGTAGTAGTCAAAGCGGTCCACGGAAATGTTTAGCTACGAGACATTAATGTCAGTGCTCTATAATTTCATTTTAATGAAAAATGGGTTGATGTTTTTTGTTATATACAATAGAGACCAAAAGTTAAGTTCCATATTATATCAGCGGAAATCAAATTGCGAAGCTGTTTAACTTCTAATAAGACAATTAAGTATCCTCTATAGACTTAGAACAAATACAGCAATGCTAAATCAAACAAAATTTTATCTTAAACTTTCAAATTCTCCAAACTGCAAAAATTGTAACGTACCCGAAACAATTAATCATATTTTACTTAACTGTGTAAACAACACAACTCAAAGGAAAAAATTCTTTAAATCACTAGAGGAACATGGGTTTCAGGAGATTAGAACTGATTTAATTTTGAACCAGAAAGATTTTGATTCTAAAATTAAAATTTATAAAATTTTATTTGAATTTCTAATCTCTACAGATTTATGGAACAGAATCTAAAAAATAAATAAGTAAATAAGTAAATAAACAAAAACAAAAAGAGTAAAATGAGAATTAACAAAAAAAGTATTATAGTTAATTATTTTTAAAAAAATGTATAATGAAAAAGCCTGTATAAGGACCTCTCAAATATCTGTAACGTTGAATAAATAAATAAACTTCTAATAAACATTTTATGGAACGTTGTGATAAAACATTTGAAACAAATGGATCCAAATCTGGATTTTGAGTAATATATGTTCTGCATTTAAATAATTGTGCAAGTTAGAATATTCAAGAGCAGTAATAACTAAGAAATCATACGAAGTTGGAAAATATGTAAAGAATTATTCCCCCAAACGCTTAAATTTACACTCATTTTATTAATTGGTTTGAAACAATACATGTCATTGATATTTCAAAATGCTGTAATTTAAATATACAGCAAATTCTTGACTGGGATTATTGCTATTAAATATTAAAACATTCATAACTCTTTAGGTATTAAACAAATATTTCTGAAAATAGAGATTTGGATACATTCCTATCAGATCTTTAATTTTAATCATATTGTTACGAAAGATGGAACGTGCTACAGGGAATTTATGATAAACGCGTCAAGGACGCTCGCGTATGCTTCAGCGTGAGGGTTACATTTCCAACGACATCAAACAAACTTGACTTCAAAAAGAAGGAATAAGTTGTTGGAATTAAGAAGAAATATAATGTGAAGGAACAGGCAGTTTGTTTTTGTCTGTGCACTAAAGTTTAGAGAAGAAATGATTTTATTTCGTGTGTGCGCGGAAGGTTAATTAGTTTATGTACATGTTTTTATCCATACTTTTGTATTAAATCATGGGTTGGGTTCTTTTACCTCTGAGCGGCACTTTTTTGCACACCATGGACTAAATGGCCAGGTCACATGGATCCCGAAGGTCAGAGAAGGTTGGGGGAGGGGACCCACTGGAACAGCTGTTGGGAGACAGATGGTAGCCTCCCGTCAGGGCCATCCAGCGTTTCTTTAACGTGCACAGGGTATGGCTCTCCCGCACACGGGGCCACGGATTAACGTCCCATCCGACGGACGGCGGCCTTTCCAAGCCCATCGATGTCCCCTACTGACCGTGGGCAGGGCGGGGAATTTTTGCGGAGATAAATCTCAACGTTCACCCAGCTGGGACTCGAACCTGGGAACTACAGATTACGAGCCTGGCGCGCTACCGACTGAGCCACCCAAGATCCTTGCTGAGATAGAGCCCTGGATGTATGAAAATGCATAACATAATTTTGCCTTGCGGTTCTTTCAACAAAAAAGTGGCAATGTGAAAAATGAACTTGACTGCTGGACGATTCAGACGTACGCCCCAACAAATACAGAATTTCCTTTAACCCCCCCCCCATCCAAAAACAAAATGTTCCTCTAGATTTCTCCACAAGAACTAGAAAAAACTTCATATCTGCGGGGAAAATACCTAATCTGTCAACAGTGTGTAAAGAGCTCAAAGTCTGGCCTTCTCCTCAATCCACCTTTTTCGTCTGACTGATAGACAATTTCCCCCTCTGATCTGAGTGACGTCGTACATAACACATCACTACATACCTCTCGTGGATACCTATACCACACCGACGCATACATGATGGTGGCGGCTTGTTAATTTAGGTTTACGGCTGACGAAACAGAGCGCGGTTTGACAATTCTGCACTGAAGGCAAGATAGACTAAGAAGTACTCCACGATGCTCGAGATCTACGAGTTGAACATTAGTGTGTATAAAACTCATCCCTGCCTTATGATAATGTCCTCAATCTTCATAAGGACTTTGTGCGAAAGTTGTTTATTAGTCACATAAATGACATTTATATCATCCAAGCTTTAAATTTCATAAAGCACTTCGTGATATATATCTGTAAATGAACACTCTGGTAGTATCCATTTTATTGCATTAAATCAAAATAAATTATGCTTAAATGCACACCATAGAACAAACAACGTCTTAATACAGATTAATCAACGGTTCCTAAAACTTACGTTACAAAAAAAATATTTATAGCTAGAAGATAATAAGAGACATGATTTATATCACCGTAAAAGGTTCCTAAGGAGCTTAACAAGGTATCCAATAATTTTCATCCAAGCGAAGACACTTCACCAACAATCTCGTTGAATTTATCTCTTCTCTAAGAACAAATAAGCACAAGTCGCTATTTACTTCAACAACGTCAGAAACATCGAAAAACCCTGTTATTCCTTTAATAAAAATCGTTCCCAAAGGATTCCCGTTAATGCTAAAGAAAGCCATCTTTCTTCCTGATAAAATAAACACTAATATCCCATTTTCAAGATTACTTAACTTCCTCCTAGCTTTGTTTGCTAGCGCTTGGCTGTGAAAAGAGTTTTCTCCCAGCGATAATGATGAAGATGCTGCAGGATCGATGAAGAGGTGCTCCAAGATAGGCGATGTTTACTTTGATAAAGCAGAGTAGAAAAAGGTTCATAAGGCTTCCCCCATGAGTAGGTTTTTGAGTCCAGTCTACTTTTCAAGAGATTGGTATGGATTATTAACTTGAGGAAAAGGAAGTTTAATAAACGTCTCTTTTTTTCTCTCTCTCTTGTTTGAGTCAGCTTCGCCATTTCTAAACACTCTCGGTTTCCTCTTTTCAGAACAGACTCTTTCCTTGCTAGAGTTTAATGACTATGTCACGAAGTGTGTGTGTGTGTCAAAAGAAGAAGCTCGCTCGTTTGACTCCAACTTCAACTGTATAAGTAATGAACTCACAAATCACTAAAAATGTAGTCGACGAGTAAATAGGGTGGGTTCTTGGAAACAAGCCTAATTTGCCTCTAAGTTACTCAAAAAGAAGTTTTTCATATTTTTAGTTTTTGAATGAAGTTCAAACGAAAACGAAAATGTATTTTAATAGTTTATCTTCGAAAGATTCGAGTTTGTTTAATGTGTTTGTTTCATTCCTATGAAAATCCTGTACCACCTCTTCTTTGAGTTAATTTATAATATAAATTCAGCATTATATTTTGTTGAATAGTGAAAACTTTTGACTCCAGTACAGGAACAGTTAGAATATGGTTTAAATAATTAGCTAAAAATAGTAGTAGTGAGGTCAATCACGTCAGCAGCCTAAAGAATAATAATATCTACAATCAATAACGCCAAATACAATATGTGAGCAATTTACAAGGCACAATTGATAGGTCGCTCTAATTTATTTTATTACTTTATTTTGTTGTTCTTGTACATTGAATGGACAAATTATTATATACACCCGATAACCATGTGCAAAGCCGAAGTATCGCGTGGGACGCTGCAACTGGCAATGGCTATAAAAAGCAGGTCTCTACATATTAGCAACCAGTCACAGAAAAGTAATCATGGGTAAAGGCCTCGACGTAAGCGATAGAAGCGTGGCCAGATAGTAAGTGCGAAGAAGGCCAGTTCTTCAATCACCACAACCGCTCAAGTGTCGATATTTCCACGTCAGACCATCGCACGTGTATACCAAGACTAGGTAAAATATGAAACAACTTCCAACCAGCGAGAGAAATGGGGATGTGAACGTGTAATTGACTCTCGAGGTGAGTGCAGACTGTCCCGCATCATTTCGAGGAATTGCACGGCTACTGTGGAGCAGATAACGTTGGAATTAAATTAGGGCACATCCACAAGCTTATATACAAATACTATCTGTCGCACAATGGAAAAAATAGACTATGGCAGTCGACGTCCACATCGTGTCCTCTTATTGACTGCAAGGCACCGAAAGATTAGGCTGTAATTTACAAAGGCCTAAATCGCATACTTCCCAAGAGGCGACCAATTGCCTCCAGAATTCAAGTAAGTTTACCACACTCAAATTGTACCCTCGATCGCCGTATCTCAATCTCATTGAGAATTTGTGGGGCGATTTGGAAAGATCTGTTAGAGCCTGCCAATCCCCACCGGCAACTGTGGATGCTCTGAGCGAAAATACCACTATCGTGTTTTCAACACTTCATTGAGTCCTTACCAAGACCATGGAATGGATTAGGTAGGTGTATATAATAAATTGTCAATTCAGTTTATATATCCATGTTTAAGTGCATTTTCAGAAATGTCTTAAATTGGAATGTTGTTGCGTAGTCATAATTCTGGTCAAGCTGAATATTTTCATATATGCTCATGAAAGCTAGTGCCTGCAAATGGTTTTATTGCGTTTTCGTCACTCCACCCCAAATAGCCAGAGGTGTTAGTCACCAAATGGGGATTGGGAGACACAGAGAACGAACTGAATGAGCATTGGTTACGAACGAACGGAGAAGTCACATTTGTTTTACCGCATCGAAGTGACATAGCTCCTTCTGGGAAACCCTAAAGGAGCAGGGTTCGGTTCTGTGCGAATCAGGTTATGTAGATAGAGATTAGAATCTTGAATTACAATCCCTGCCTACATAACTATATAAATATCGAGACTAGATATACAATTCCGTCCAACTGGTAGCCTGAGGGGTTATGGTGTGAGTCACTAAGAGGGACGATTGGGAAATTGATGAATAAACAAGACAGAATGATCCTAATGGATTCGACTCTATAGAGAATCAGAGTATATAGGCAGATTAGGATCTTCTCTCGTCGAGTTTTAAGGTCTTTAAAGTGATTTCTATATGGGAAGTACATATGTCCACAACATTAAGTGAATGCCTTCAAATTCAAAGCAGTATTCTACACTGAAGTGCCATTGAATTAGGAATAGCAACCTAGTAACGTGTTGGACCCCCTCTTGTCCTGATAACGGCCGCCACACGACGAGACAAAGACTCCAGAAGCTTGCGTAAATGTTCCAAAGGTATGGCGACCCATGCAGAGCTGTCCACAATTCTCTCAAGGTCGCCGCTGATGTGACACGGCCCCGAACTCTCGGCTTGATGGTATCCCAAAGATTTTCGATTTAAATCTGGGCTTCTAGGTGACACATTCATTACTTCAAAGTCAGCAGAATGCTCCTGCAACCTTGCAGTAGCCAACCTGGACCTGTGAGATGAACAGTTGTCTTGCTGGTAGATCGTAGGCAAAGCTCACAATCATTCAAGGCTGGTTGTCTTTTGGAGTTTGTCTGGGTGCTTGTTTTTTTGCCGGAATTTTCATATTCCTGGAACACTCTTGAAACTGTCGTACCAGAAAATCAAAGTTCGTTGACAATTTCGGAGATCGAGTGTGCCATCCGTCGGGTACCTACGATCTGCCCTCTGTCAAATGCATCTAAATCCCGCACTTTTCCCATTACACTTCTCACGAAATGCTTGGGGAAGCCAAAGCTGACAGCTATGTATGACTACAGTTTCAGCCACGCATGCGCGCAAGTGCGGGACTTACGGTACTGAATTTGAATAACATCTCCTATCCCTAATTCAATGACACTTCAGTCAAACTGATTGGAGAAAGTCTCCAAGGGACAGCGATAAAGCCATTTCATCCAATGGTGTGTTGAGAGAAGCTAAGGTCCATAGAATCGAGCTCATTGCTATATATATATTTATGTGAATGTAAATGTAGAGTGTGTCATCCTCTACTAAGTGCATTGGACATTTGTTTATTTCATCGAACGTACAGCACGCTTGAAGCACACCTAAGCATTGGTGTAAAAAGCTGCGAATCTGTGATTTCATCCATGACTACGGGTGAGAATTAATTAAAGGGAATAATTAAAAGGACTTTCTGAAGTGGTGGTTCACTCCAGAACCAATCTCATCTCTGATATGACATCAGGCACAGCCAGCTGTGTGTTGAGGACACGATGTGATTTGAGGATTTGTTTTGAGTGCCGAAGAAAATTTTGCGTGATTCTGTGAACTTTCCAAAAAAAAGTGTTAGAAGTTCAAAACATTTCCAGCGATTCTGTGAACTGCAAAAAAGAAGAAGCTGCAAGTAGTTCAGTGGACTAGGCCTCATTCGGTTTAATTGTCTACAGTGTGTGTTTTACACGAGTTATTCAGTAGTCGAGATTTTCGCCGCACTTCTATTCAGTTCATATTGTGTCGTGTGCCAAGATTTGTCACTGTAGAAGGGGGTTATTCGCTTTGGAGGAAGATTCCTGTTCCAACAAAGCCACCTCTTCGTGGGAGGGAAAGGTCTGTGGTTTTTCTCCCATTTTTTTTTCTTTTTTCAACTAATTTTGAGTTGCCAATGATGCTTAAGAGTCGTGACAAAACTAAGTGAGGGACTGAGCAGAACGTGAGCGTTGATTTAACCAGACACATTGAAGTTCGGGAAACGGGGTGAAGTCAACGAAAGTGATAGGATTGGTAGCGATTTTGGGACAGAACAGGGTGCCAGCGGATGTGTTCGGATCCGGTCGAAATGAATGATTCAGATCCGAAATCAGTATCAAAGAAGGAATATGAGATGATGAAAAGCAAAGAGACAAAGCGAAAAGAGACAGGGAAGAAAAAAGACTGGAAAGGGAATGGAGAAGGAAGAAGGCAATTGCGGATAGAGAAATAGAAAAAGAAGAAGAAAGAATGGGTTGGGTTGTTTCACCTCTGAGCGGCACTTTTTTTGCACACCATGGGTTAAATGGCCAGGTCCCATGGACCCCGAAGGCTAGGAGAAGGTTGGGGGAGGGGACCCACTGGAACAGCTGTTGGGAGACAGATGGTAGCTTCCCGTCAAGGCCATCCAGCGTGTTCTTTAACGTGCACAGGGTATGGCTCTCCCGCACACGGGACCACGGCTTAACGTCCCATCCGACGGGCGGTGGCATTTCCAAGCCCATCGGTGTCCCCTACTGACCGTGGGCAGGGCGGGGAATTTTTGCGGAGATAAATCTCAACGCTGACCCAGCTGGGACTCGAACCTGGGAACTACAGATTACGAGCCAGGCGCGCTACCGACTAAGCCACCCCCGCCCCGAAGAAGAAAGAAGAAGAAAGATTAGGTATAGAAAAGACAAATAATATTAGTCAAGGAAGTCAAAATTCAGGGGATTCAGGCGATCTAAAATTAAAAAGGCTTCAAAAAATTCTAACCTGTAAAAATTATACCTCACCAAAGAAAGCAGGAATTCCGGCTTATTTCGAGACAAAAAAGAGACTATTCAAACAGTAAGGCATAACGGAGGACTTTCAAGGAATTCTGTCAGTGTCACATTTATTGCTTTTCTAAACCGCAATTGCAGAATGGACTTCATTCTTGGACCACTGTCCCACTCAACTAGCCATGTTCAATGGACTCTTTGTGCACAATGAGAGATAGATAGGCGGGCGAAAATCGACATTCAGCATTGTTTACAAATCCATCCAACGTAACCACAATAAGTATAGGTCCTTTGTTTAAAAGATTATATGCTTTCTTAACTTACTATCTGACCTATCCTCATAGCATGTTTAAAATTTTATATTTTGGGCGTATATTAGCCTTTGAAACAGAACTTCATCAAAGCCAATACCTCTCGTGTTAATGTTTTTCAAAGAAATTCAATGTTACGTACTATTGTCTGTCTGTTTGTAGTCGGGTGTGTATGTGTTTGTATCTATTCTTATCTCTCTGTGTATATGTGTCTGTCTATTTGTTTATTTTTCGTGTTCTTGTCTGCTTGCGCATCTTAGGTATCTGAATATTTTTTTTTGTGTCTGTGTATCTTGTGTGCGTGTCTGTCCGTCTGTCTGTGTATCTGCCCTTCATTGTTGTCAGTAGTCTATATCTGTCTACATGCTTTCTTCTACATTTCTTATCTATTTCGAAAAGAATTAACTGATTCAAATCCTTCTTAAATGTAAATGCAAAACTTGACAATATTTCTGAGAAAACGGTTTAGGCTTTATAACCGCGTTAACTTATCAATTTGCATCTAATATATATAACAGATTGTGCATGATTGGCGACTGATTGACTGGGAGCTGACTGACAGGGGATCACACTAATTCTAACTATGAGGCAGAAATAGTACAGATATGAACATTTGCACCTAGAAGTAATCCGGATCGTAGATCTCGGGGAAAACCTCTATTTGATCTTAAAGAGATCAAATAGAGGTCTTATAGAAGTGAAACCTTGATCTACAATTGTCAGAAATATGAAAATTGGTGTCTGGGGTGTTTTTAGTATGTAGATGTAGGAAACGTTAAGAAATTTCTGGTTGGGAGGGTCCTTCGAGATCACAGGTCAAATATAGATCTATCGATGCTATGGAGCTAAAAATCGGTTTCTGAGGGTATTTTAGGTCGTAGATCTGAGAACTTATGCAAAATGCGAATAGATCTTCCAGGTCAAAGGTTAAATCCCGATATACCGTCGCTGGAGAGCTAAAAAATGATGAATAGGGCTATTTCAGACAGTAGATCTAAGAAATATGAGGAATATTCTGATCCGGTGTCACATTAAAGATCAAATAGGGGTAGGAGTGACAGGCTAAAAATCGAGAGGTGCAAAAGGTTCCCATTGATTCAAGTAACTGAATATTCTCAATGAATGATTCTGGAAAGATCTTTTTCTCTGCAGAATTCCAACGTATTGAGAATATCGGTTGTTTAGTGCAGGCATAAAATCACAAAGTTTTGTACATTGAGAACTCAGTACGTGTTAAGCGAAACGGAATCTGGCAGCCAGAAAAAATATCAAGTTATGTATTCTGAACTATGGTGCTTTTTGCTGAAATCTGTGTCTAATCTTTCACGGTTAGTAGTTAATACATTTCCAGAACTTTAGGGTGAATTTATTTAACTTGGTAATAAATATAAGGGAGTTTCATTGAATTTGAAGGAATTTTTTTGCTACTCTAAATTGATAAATAAAATAGCATACCCGTTATTAAGTCAATAGGGTATCAAATTCGAAGATCGTAATTTCTACAATTAGCTTTTTATAGAAAAATAAAGCCAGATAAACATAAATCTCATTAAAATCTATCAAAATCTCGATTTTCAAAAATATTTGTTGAGTGTTTAAAGAGCTATGGAATCTTGAATACTTAACAGCAATAAGGCCTAAGAAACTTGTGCAACACTGAAAATTGTTTCAAGAATGTATTATATATGATACGACTCAGTGAAATCCTTAAACAGAAACATCAACTTGTTTATTTGGACTTTCCTTAAGAAATATTACTTTAATATAACCACTAACGCAAATTTTTAATTTTAAAATTGATCTAGGCCAGATGGCAGTTCAATTAAAATGTCTATGATGTTAATGGGATAGCTATGGATAATCTAGAACAAAAATTTCGAAAAGAAGCCATCAGTGAGAAACTGCGGTGAGAAGAAAACAGGTAAATTAAATTAACTTTACCCATAACCGTGAAAATGAGCCGAATTACACTTCCATAAACAACGCTAAAGTACCGAAGTACTTCAAGTCCACTCAAGCGATACACTCTGAAAGGCTTTATGATGATACTATTGCTGTGATGAAGCCATTAAACTGGTTAACCTACAACACAAGGCAGCATAAATTTTAATCTTTTCTTTTAGATGGAATGAAGAAGAGAGTTTTGTCGGCTAGTTGCAGCCAGAGAAAAGGAAGTCGCACAAGTGCTTCAGGTTGCGAAAGTTATTATTACCACGAAGAAAGCTTTTAAGTTTTACAACAATTTTTTTTCTTTGTTTTTCGTTAAACTACGTCATAAAAACTGTGCTTATTTTCGTAATCTAAAATCCACCACAATCTTGATTAAATATCTGAATATAGAGTGCTTTGGCTTAAGCGTAATGGTCTTCTTTTTTTATTAATTTTTGATAACAACTCCCAATATTCCTCATTTTACATGTTTCCGCTTCATTTAATAGTAACTTCAGAATTCATCTTGATGAGAATATTTCATTTTTTAAACAATTCCACTTCAATAGAGAAGATATTAAAATCATAAGGTTGCGTGCAGGTACAGCTGCACTAAACAACAACCTTTTCAAAACCATGAAAACCCAGTCCGATCTTTATATCATCTGTAAAGTTAAAAAGACTGTTTCCCATGTCTTGCTAAATTGTGAAAAGTGTGATAATGCTCGAAAAAAAATTTTGAAACACTTCAGCACAAATGCAATGCAACTGAATTTACGCTACAAAATGTTTTGAATCCCGATACTCTTTCTTCTAAATTGGTTATATATTATCAACTTTTAATTAATTTCCTTAGAGTATCGATGCTTTATCATAGAATATAGTTTTAGATTTATATTTTTAAATTATATCCGTCAGATCTAAATATCTTATTCAGCCAAAAAATATTCTCTAAATTTCTTCCGTGGTCTATTTGCGTCATTTATATTACAATTTTACATTCTACATTCCTCTATTATATATATGAAATACTATTATGGCAGAATCATATCTAAGTATTTCAGTTTCTCAAAGGGTGGGGTGGCTCAGTCGATAGTTCCCAGGTTCGAGTCCCAGCTGGGTCAGTGTTGAGATTTATCTCCGCAAAATTCCCCGCCCTGTCCACGGTCAGTAGGGGACACCGATGGGCTTGGAAAGGCCGCCGTCCGTCGGATGGGACGTTAAGCCGTGGCCCCGTGTGTGGGAGAGCCATACCCTCTGCACGTTAAAGAACACGCTGGATGGCCTTGACGGGAGGCTACCATCTGTCTCCCAACAGCTGTTCCAGTGGGTCCCCTCCCCCAACCTTCTCTGAGCCTTCAGGGTCCATGTGACCTGGCCATTTAGCCCATGGTGTGCAAAAAAAGTGCCGCTCAGAGGCTAAAACAACCCAACCCAGTTTCTCAAATGCTGTAGGGTAAGAAGTATACAATAAAAACTACAGAAACGTGTAATGCTAAATAAATAAATAAAATAATAACACGGTTTAAGTTTTGCAACTGTCGTATGCTCAACTAGATCTTATTATTTTTGGAATAAAAATTACAAGGGTGATCTTGTAGTAAATGCTACTGGTTTTGAGTTCCAAATGCTTCTTTTTTTCTAATTATTTGAAATAAGTTTATATCAATAATTCTAAGCAGGCACTTAACTAGAAAAAAAAATATATAGGTGTGTTTGGGCAAGTTATTCCATCGAACCAGAAAAAAAGTAAAAATGGGGAGTGGGGTGACTGAATTTCTATTGCAGAAGAAATTTCCCCCTCCGTTTTAGAGGCCTGTGAATAATTTCTTGAGGGACACATGAAAAATATTCTAGTTCAATATATGTACAGTCGCTCATAAAAGTATCCGAACACTATGGTTCATTACAGAATTCAGAAAAAATATCTGACGACGATTTTTTTAGAAATTAGTGATCTGGCACCCTTCGTGTACAGTACATGAAGGTTGCCAGATCACTAATTTCTAAAAAAACTCGTTGCCGGATATTTTTTCTGAATTCTGTAATCAACCATAGTGTTCGGTAAGTTTTTTTGAGAAATACGAGATAGTGTACCATACACTGTTGCATTAAATAAAGTTGACTTTTAAAATATCGTGTCAACATGGCTTAATATCTCGTTTAACGGACGGTGGCCTCTTTCTAATCAATCGTTGTTTCCTTTCTCGGGAGTGAGCGGAGAAAATCATCCATTTTCTCAATCCAGGCACGAGACTGGACCTGGGAATAAGTTTCTTTCCGAGAATTCGTGCTCCAGAAATATACGATTTCCAAAAGTCTCACTTCTCGAAGAATTATTTTTCGAGAAATTTGGTAGTTAATTATTGTTGTACTATAATATAAGTTGCTTTAAAATATCAAGTGTCAACACTTATACATGACCTTAATTTAATACGTGTCAGATTCTATGTAGTCTCTTACAAAGTAACACCAAACATTTGACATTTTTTTAACTATAAGGACAACATGAACACAAAACGAAAGAAATTTTTCGACTTCAGGAAATTTTATTTTAAAACAAAGAACAAGATTATCGGATGTAATGATCGATATCTTTATTTTTCTAAATTATAATTTACACACAATGCGTAAGTAGTCGTTTTAACTCAAATTGTTGTATTAAAAGCTAAGCATAAGGCAAATAATAGTTTCGTTCAATAATAATAATTTTTATTCAACAAGTGTAATAAATAAATGCTTTCTTTTTTATATATTGTTACCACAGATGAACGTGCTACAATGAAACCATGATTGATGTGTTACTGATGCTCGCGTTTGCTTCAGCGTGAGAATTACGTCACCAGCCGATTGGAATAGTAAAAATTTGAATAATGTTGTTTAAAAAAAAAAGAATGAGAAAGTTAGTGGTTGAATGTTTATATTCATTTTTATCTTAGAGAATTAGTATTAAGTTAATCTTGGGAAAGTTGTTCAAGAGACCTGAAGAGGCGATATGCTACTCGAGCAAGCAGAACTGTTGCAACTTCTCTGTGGAAAAGTTAATCGTTTGATGCGTGTTCGTCTTAATATGTTAAAGGAATTAGTAAGGTTAATCTTGGTAATTTACAGGTTTATTCACAAAGATAAAGGTCTCACTTACTGAATGTTATAAAAAGCTTTCCTTATTGCTTTGAAAAGCGTCCGTAAGAATTGTAATTTGAAGTATTGGTGGGTAATGCGAAATATTCTTTTGATGGTTTAGTTTCATACTGATGAAGATAAGGATTCATACTGAATTTATTTTATATTGATATTATTGTATTTGTATTGTTATATTATATTTACATGATACAGTTATACATGATATTTTATTAAAGAAATTATATTTTTTATGAATTAGGGGAAATTTATGGAGATGGTTTAAATCTTATTTATCTGAACGCTATCAAATGGTTTCTATTAATAATATTGAAAGTACTAAAATACTGATTAATAAAGGAGTTCTACAAGGATCTATTTTAGGACCTATTTTATTTTTAATTTATATAAACGTTTTTTTATCAAAATTTAAAATGAAAATCTATTTCATATGCAGATGATACAGTGCTTGTTTACAAAGAAAGAAATCAACAAGATTTATTTCCTAATATTCATAATGATTTAAATATTATTGCAACTTGGTTTAACAAAAATGGATTAAAAATTAACTCTGATAAAACATGCTTTATGTATTTTTTACTCATCCCAACAACTTTTTTTAATAAATTACAATTTCATAGTATGCATTGTGTCAACAAAATTTCTTGTAATTGCCCTGAAATCAAATAAATTAAGACTACAAAATATTTGGGAGTTTTAATAGACAGAAATTTGAAATGGAAATCACATGTTAATACGATAGTAAATAAAATACGATTTTACTTAGTCAGATTGTACCATTTAAGAAAAATTATCTGTGGAATATTTTTAATTACTCTTTATTTTGCTTGGATACAATCTCTTTTAAAATATGCTTCGACTAGCTGGGGGGTTACTTTTATGAATATTATTGAATGTGTTAATAAAGTACAATATAAATTCTTAAAAGTTATGACATTTCATAATAAAGTCTATATGAGTAAAGTTATTTATGATTATAAAATTCTTAGTTTGAGATCACTGCATATGTATAGTGCAGCTGCTTTTATTTTTAACAATCCAACATGTTTACAGGTTAAATGTAAAGGGTATACTTACTCGTCAATCTGGCCTTTTATTTGTAATCCCTAAAGAAAAGAAAGAAATAGCTCATAAGCACTTTTTATTTTTAGCTCCTAGAATATTTAATTCCTTACCTAAAGAAATTAGAAATGAACGTTCATATAGTGTTTTTAAATTGAAAGTTAAAAATGTTATCTTTACTTCTTCAAATATTGATTATTACTTTAAAGTTATACAATATTATTTTGTTTTTAACATAATGACACATATGTTTTGTCACTAAAGACATTTCTCTGAATGTAATAATTCGTTTTGGCATCCTGCATGAGCAAATTGCTCAAAGATTTGCTAATATGCAACATTTGTTTTATTTATTTTGTTTATATTTTGTTTATATTTCGTTTATATTTTATTCTTTTTCTGACTTCCGCTAATATTGTTTTCTGTTTGCATATACAAGTTTTCGTATTGTTTTGCTATTTTGTTCTTATTAATATATAAATTAAAAATAAAAATATTATTTGTATTTCTACTTTTGTAATAAATTAGTTCATTTATGAATTTTTGTTGCTAAACATTATTTTGAGCGCACGAGCGAGATTTCCTATTAAAAATTTGTAATAATATGATAAACATACAAATATTTATTTCATAATTACTATTTAGTTAGTAAGTTGTTTTGTTAGAAATTTTAGTTTTAGTTACTTTAATTAAAGATTTGAGAAAAATCTAAGCAACAACAGTCGTTTTATGTACAATTAATTTTTTTTCAGAAATTCTCGAGAATCCCGATATTTGATTCTGGATTCCCGAGGGTTCAAAATTATCTAGAAATTAAAACCCCTACCATGAAAATTCCCCTCAAGCAGCTACTTGCCACAGAGGTCCGACAGAAGCCCGTCAGTTTATACGCCATAGTAGAATTGTGAGGAATGCGAGACCTCTGCAGAAAAACAACACAAACATCTATGCCTTACCCGTGGCTCGAACCTAGATCCTTTTGCTCAGTAGCCAAGCGCGCTAACCACTCGGCTACAAAGTAAATAAACTGCTTTCAACCCCTCCTTCATTCAAACCAACTATCATTCAGCATATGTCAACCAAAGTGGAGTCATCAAGAGTTATTCTCCGTCTCGAGAAACCTCCTCTAATCATAATTGGTTCTTCTGGAAGTTGGAAAAGACCTCCCTTAGTTGTTGCTGACCAATGGTTTTGGTGTATCCGGCCTACACAATCTCATCTCTCTCAGCACAACCTCGCAACTCCATCGAGACATCCATCATATCTGCTTCTTTCTTGTCTTCGGTGTTGGCCACTAGGCTGTCAAAACACTGCCCGATAAATGAGAGCTGCCTTCACTATGCGGCGAGTTCCCGCCGACCTTCTCGAAGGTTCTAATTAAATCCAAACATGATGAATTATACAAAGTGCAAATATGGCCTCATATCGATGATAAACTAGGAGACGATAATTATAATCCCTGCACAGGTGATTATTAATGAATGGGGCAATCAAATATCCCGTTGGATATCTGAGCCAATCATCTTCAAGCAGAGTGCGAATTTAAGATTTTTTTCTTCCGTCAATATTTTTGTTTTGTTTTATAGTTTTTTTTTTTCTTTTACGTGATTTATTTCGCTTGAGCAGATGTTTGTAGGCCTCAGTGATTGAGTGATGCAGGACAGGACATGCGGAAAATTGGTTTGCCCATCTACAAACTCATCACTCACATCATGTTCAACAATTCATCACCCTCAACCATATGAGTTACAGACTGAAATCGATCTTGAAAAGGACATTATACCTGACAACGTTAATGTCATAGGGAAAAGATTTTATCTCAAAGCTTTGGGTGTTCGCATTCGTTTAACAGTTTTTTTAACTAATGACCGGGAATCCGTGCTTCAAATTTTTCATCAAAATTTGAAGGTGAGCCTGGTTTTACTGGAACTTTTGACACTTTAGCTATTTAATTTATTTATTTTCATATATATATATATAATTTTTTTTTTTGAAATAATTCTCGAGTGAGAATTTTTTAGTTAACGTAATGTACCGTATATATGTAATTGCCCTGCATTGCTCGGTTCTTCATATAATTACTCAGAGTAGGACAATTGTCAGGCATTTATTTGAAGTATAGAGACAACAAAAATGTATTCAGTTCCACAAAACTTTTAAAGTTCATGGGGTAGCAGAAAATACATTCACTCGGAAAGGCTAAATAAGTAGATTCGTTTGAGGTGGCAAAATAAACTTTTTTGGGGGCAAAAAACTCTTTTTATGAAACTGATAAAACACAGGCAGCAAAAAAAATAAATTCGCTTGGGGGTGGCAAAAGTACAAGTTTGCTTGCAGGTGCGAAATAGTAAGTTTGCTTGGAGCTGGTCAATAGTAACTTCGTTTGGTGGTGGCAAGTGTAAGTTTGCATTTTGATGGCGGCCAAATATAAGTCCACTTGGAGGCAGCAAAGTCTAAATTCGTTGGAAGTGTCAAGCTAAGTGTGTTCAAATGGAATCTGGAATCATCTGTGAATCTAATGAACTGATCGTAGATAGACACACTTGAGCCCCGGATAAGGCAAGAATGTTTTTTGTGTTTTGTTTTGTTATGGAATCTTCCTGCTGCAGTCTCGCCTTCTTCGCTTATTTTTTCTATGGGGTTGTAAACTGAGAAGTTCCTACCTCTGTCGCAAGTAGCTGTTTGAGAGTTAATTTTGTGTTTTTTTCATTTTTTTATGTTGGGTTGTTTCCCTCTGAGCGGCATTTGTGTCACACAATGGGCTAAATGACCAGATCACAAGTACCTTAAGTCCTCAGATCTAGATAAAGGAAGGGGATATACTAGATTGCTTTCAAGAGACATATGAAAGACTGAGGCAAAGGCTATACAAATTCTAAGCATATACAGGATATCACTTTTTTTTACCTCGGATAAATCATGAGCTGCAAGATCATGATTTTATCAAGCATATGATGTTTAGCTGGTTTCCAATCTCAAGTTCATATTACTTTGCTTGTTTAGAAGACGACTAGCAGGACGAAAGGCTTCGAAGATTTAATTTTGCTCTTTACACTAGAAATGAGAAATAATACTTTCGTCAGCACCAGCCACCTACAAAAGATGCTCCTGCTGTAGCAAACAGTGGTATTTCGGTTGTTTTACCTCTGGGTGGCACTTTTCTTATCACAATGGGCTAAACTGTCAAATCACAAGGATTCCAAGGGCTCAGAGTTCCGCCCGGCGTCTGTTAGGAATCAAACGGGACATGGAGTACTCTTATGATTCAATTGGATTCCACCCCCGCGATATTGGAGTTGGTAGCAGTGGATAGATCAGTTGGCTCATAAACTGATACTCCCTAGGTCAAATCCCCACTGTATCTACGTACAGAGGTCTTCCATAAACATCCTTCTGTACTCGGTGAGAAAAACGACAACTGATGGATTTGGAGAACCCGTCGTCCGTCGAATGGGGCTTTAACCCTTTCACGACTAAGGGAAACATTTTTCCCATTTTAAAATTGGTGATTGTCGTATTTAATTATAAACTTATCTGCATTTTTTATACAGAATGTCAAAATAGAACGTATGCCGAACGCAATTACGTAAACGGGAACGTTTAGAAAACAAAAACAGAACTGTCAGGACGCATAATATATGTACTATGTGCAATGTCCATCTTTGCCTCACTACCAAAAGAAATTGCTTCGCAGAATATCATAATTAGCACATCATTTTGTATAGCAATTTTATTTCATAATTTTGTATTATTTTAGTTAACATTTTTTCCTAATAAACAAATAAATAAAAGACATTGCATAATAAGCCTAACTATAATTTGTGTTACCTTTATAGTCCATTGGGAAAAATATTTCCCATAAAATTCCAAAAAAACTACACATTGTTATGTATTTTTCTTATGATTTTTATTTATTTTACGTCTAAACAAACTAAAATAAACAGTTACATACTAATATTTACTCTTAGAAACCTTATGGTCCTGAAAGGGTTAAACAGTGGTGCCTTGTGCAGGAGAACTATAGCTTCTTCTCCTTTAAGAACACACTGGATACTCACAACAGATTATCCCCGCCCTTCCCACGGTCAGTAGGGGACACCGATGGGCTTGGAAAGGCCGCGGTCCGTCGGATGGGACGTTAAGCGTGGCTCCGTGTGTGGGAGAGCCATACCCTGTGCACGTTAAAGAACACGCTGGATGGCCTTGACGGGAGACTACCATCTGTCTCCCAATAGCTGTTCCAGTGGGTCCCCTCCCCCAACTTTCTCTGAACCTTCGGGGTACATGTGACCTGGCCATTTAGCCCATGGTGTGCAAAAAAGTGCCGCTCAGAGGTAAAACAACCCAACCCAACCCATAACAGATTAAAACGACACCATCTCTCTCATAACAGATTTTTCAATGAATCCCCTTACCTTTCACCATCTCTGATCCCTTGTGATCCTTACGATCTGTTCATTTTGCTCACTGGATTCACAAAAGTGACATCCATAAAAAAAACTTACTCATCCTAAGTGCCGGTAATAAGTTCCATTTCTTAAAACGGCGATTATATATTTTTCACTCACTGTTATAGTTAGAAAGATTCATATACTATATATTATTTATTTTTATATATATTAAAACTAATATCCGAAATAAATAATAAGAAAGATTAGATAGTTTAAGAGATTAGTTGCCCCATTATGTGTTCATTCAACATCAAACGTTATCAAGTTAATGTACGATCCAAGCAAGATTTACTGCAGTTCTACGAAACGAAAGGTGCTAGTTGCTGCTATTTAAATTTCTCAGTTATCTGAAAGTATTAATAACCGAGTTTATTAAAAAAAATAACCACTACATGGAAGTCGTCTAAAAATCAATACAAATAAAACAACCAAAGAACAATTAACAAAAAAAATGGAAAAAGGGAAATATTCCTCTTCATTGTCGAATGGTCTAACGACTTCAGAGACATTACGTTTGCTTGCATTTCGCGGAAGAATGCAGTTATTGCTAAAAACATTTCTTCTGCCTACGACATTAGCGAGCTCGATCTGAAAGGGCATCTTTCGGGCATTAGTTGAGATCCACGACTAATGTCCTTGTTCATGAGATTGAAAAAAAAAATAGATCTCATTCATTGTCTAGAAAGGTCTCCGTCCATGTCCACTCTTTTACAGATAAGATAGTTCTTCTTTTTCGACTCAGAACAAGATGGGTATTCCTCTATATACACTGGATTAGAGATGAGTAGGTTTCATTTGTCTATTTTCAGTATGAAATAAGATGGATTTCTATCCTTGTCTACTCTGTTTAGAAACGAAATGAGTCCCGATACTCCCTCACTTTATTAAAAATTAGCCTGTAATCTTATTTTGAGAATTAAAAATAGAAATGACTTTACTCTTGTCCTTTCAGTTAAGAACTGACTTGGATCACTTTCCATGTCTACTAGATAACAAAAGCGTTGCATATCCTTCTTTATCCAAGGATTTTTTAACAAGTCTCGTACTTTGTTCCTTTTGTTAAAATCCGATGTGTTTTCACTCAGAGAGGAATGAGACAGATCTCAGTTCTTACCCACACATATGAAAAGAAAACTATTATCCCTCCTTGAACACTCGATTAGAAAAGAGATTGGCCTGCATTATGTCCAATATTTATTTGAATATTCATGAATATTTTAAAAATAAATAGCTATACAAATATAATATATGCAGCTATCTACATTTTTGAAAACTAATTCTTCTGTTACTACACTGTCCATGGTATGATATAGGAGACTCTGGTTCGAGTCACACCTGGGCAAGCATTGAGATTTATCTCCCTAAACCCTACCTTCAGTCAGAAAAGGGATATCGATGGATTTCAAAAAGCTACCGTCTGTTAGATGGGACGAACAGCTGCACTCTGCGCAAATTAAAGATCATGCTGAATAGCCTTGACGAGAGGTGGCCATCTTTATCCTTAAATCGGCGGACCTCATTTCCCGTTTTCTATGAGCCCTTGGGGAATTGTAACATGGCCTTTTAGGCCATCGTGTGCAAAGAAAAAGTTTCAAAGGTAAAACTAAACAAGTCAATCAAGTGGTCATCAGAGGCGAGATGTTATTCTTTTTAATCTTTCGAACTAACCAATCATGAGATTTCGAAAGTTTGCTGTTGATAATCCGACTCTTGTTAATATGGATTTTTAAATTTCCATTTATGACTGCTCCTTCTACAGGAAACGATTGGAAACTGAAAGACCCAATATTTTCGTCTGTTCTCGATAATTTGACTCTGAATAAAACTGAATTTTTATTTCTATTAATTTTTTTCTCCATCTATAAGAAACAATCGTAAATCAAAGGAATTCATAGAGGAAACTCAAACAGCTGATATTTACATCTGTTCTTCATAATCTGTCTATTTTTTAAAACTGATTTATATATTTCTATTCATTCCTGCTCCTTCCTAACGAAGCATTCAGAAATGAAAGAAATGCATACAGGAAAGTGAAACAGGCCGATACTTATTACCCGATTACTTACTATTCTCGATAATAATTGATGTAAATGAAAATATGTTTACAGAATTAAAGGTAACCGATGTAAATTTTCGCTGTGATAGTTTATTGTCATGTTCACTGTTTGTTTCATTTTTGATTCCTTCATTCAGAAGAAAACAACTTATACGAAATTTCGTTTTATTGAAAGACCGATTAAGGAGAATACTTATGGTGCCCCACGGTTTGATTTCCAGTAGTGCATTATTCTGGTATTCGATGTTTACGCTCTTAGAAATCATCAGCAAATACTCAACTTAGAAAGGAAAATATACTTTTCTAACACCTCTCTTTATTTCAGGGTGGGGGGCGGCTCCCGAAGGACCCGCCCCCCATGGGGAAAGCATTATTCCGTCTCACGACACTACACGTGCTTGGCAAGAGAAGCCTAGAAGTAGAAGATGAAGTTTGTCTCAGAGGAGACCAGTAGGGACTTGGAGTATGGGTGGTGTTAAAGGGGGTACAGAGTGCAGCCCGGGTGAAAAAGGAAGATGAGTAGTAGAGCGAAAGCAGCTCCTGGTCTCAAAGAAGAGAGTCCTATGAGCCGGCAGACAAGCCAGCCTATGTCCCTCAAGTGTGCCCTGACCCATGCACTCTCGATGGACACCGTGACCGCCTCGCCTGCTACCTCATTGATCGCCTGGGAGCTCCTGAGTTCGTTATCGAACCCTTCCGTAATCGGGCACCTGAGGATATAGTGCCCGACATCTGCATCTGGAGTCCCACAGCCGCAGTAACTGTGGGTAGCGATTTTAAAGCACTCCAGATATTTTGGGAAACTCCCGTGTCCCGTCAGGACCTGCGTCAAATAGTGGTCAGAGGACATCAGGGATAGACTGACCCTTTTCAAGAATGTCTTTGTTTGAAGACCATTCTCGGTCGTATCCCAAAGCCGCTGCCACTCAGTAATTTCTCTTCGACATAGTATAGACTTCAGCGTAATTTTAGAAGTCTTTACGGCTAACACAGGTTAAGTATTATTACCTGCTGAGCGGGCCAGTTGGTCTGCCCGCTCGTTCCCCTCATGACCTACGTGTGCCATACTTTTCTAACAATGTACTATTTGTTGCCAGATGTTACAAGCAATACTAGAACAAATAGAGAGAGATAAAAACAAAGCATAAAAGAAATAACAATAGTTATCGAATTTTTGGGACCAAAGGACAGACTATCTGCCAGTCCAGAATTCAGAAAATTTTGCAACTAAATATTTTCCAGTTGCAAAAGTTTTTTATAACTGAAAACTTGGAAGAAATGAATAAATTATAAGGTTTTACGTAATCTTCTAAATTCCGAATATGAAAAACTTATTCCTTTTGACCTTTTTTTTAAATAGTGCGATACCTTTTTCCATCCTTAAATTATAATTAAATAAATTAAATACTTTTTTGGTGTGGCATAAAGAAATTATGCTTGGAAATGTTGGACAACCCTATTCTAGAAGGTAGTTTTGGAGGAGGGGAGAGCTGAATGAAGCGCATTCTATATTTTGTGTCTTATTTTTATTGGAAGAGGAAACATGAATACTTGGATTGTTTTGTTGTTTTTTAATGAGGAACAGGCCCGGCAGAAAATAACTGCTGAAAATCGTGATATTGTAATCTGATATACATCTATAATTGACTGAGACCTCTACTTTTGTACAAAAAGCGTATTTTAGAATCTGCTGAGCTCTGAATTGTCTCCCTATTAATAGAATATCTCAATAGTCTCTATTTCAATATTCTTTGAACTCATTTGCCATTGCGTCTCGAGAGCTGTTTTAATACTTCTTTTCAGTGCTCGGAACCTTTTATAAATAACGAACATTTAGCGGAATAATACACAATATAATAAGTTGTATAGTTTCCGAGATATGAGTTGTTTTAAATAACCTTAACCTTAAAAAACATTCGTAAAATAAAAAATATATATATATTCCTTGCAACGCCTGTGAATTGCCAGAGGAACAATAGGGTTCCGAAGAATATCGATTGAAAAATATCGATCTAGATAATGGACTCTCGATGCTATTGAAAATGGCACAGAAATTCTAAACCAAGAGTTTTCAAACTATGGGTCGCATCCATATAAAAAAAGCAGCTCAAAAGAAAATAATAATAATATATAATAATGAAAAATAAAAATAATGAAATAAAGATGACAAAAGATATTACTTATTGTATATGTGAAGATGTTTTGAAAAATAATAATTAATAAAGGAAAATTTTGAAGAAATTAAATGATTCTTAGAATTCATTTCTGATTATCTAATAGAGTTAAAATAATTATCAATGGTTTAAAAACGAAAGTTTGTGAAATGAAGAAATAAAATCTAATCGTAAAGAATGAAAATCCAAAATTAAAGGCAGAAATGAATGTGATTAAAATACAATTAAATCATCTTGAAAAATATTCTAAAAACTAATATTAAAATTTTGGGTGTTCCAGCAAAGAGAAATGAAAATGCAAATGACATTATTAAATATATGAAAAATCATCTTAATGTTAAGAAAGAAGTTGTTATTGAAAGAATACGCAGAGTACCAACTAGAATAAGAAATAAAATCAAGCCCATTATAGTTAAATTTAAGTGCGAGGATAAAAGAAACAGATTTCTCCATGCTGCTAAAAAGAAACAGAAAAACGTATATGCTAATGAAATCTCTTCCAGGTTTATGAAAACAAGAATCTTCATTAAAGAACATTTAATGTCAGCTAAGTAAAAGATTGTTCTATGAAGTCAAACAATTTAGATATGAACACAATTTCAAATGTTTACCAGCTAAAGAAGAAAGAGTGTACAAGAAACGATAACAATTCTCGAGTGTTTCGTATTAAGAGAAATATGGGTGAAGGATGATGATATCAGTTTGTTTAAAATAAAAGATTTTCAAAAGATTTTTAAATGTAGAGATTACAAGAAATATGGTGGTATGATCTTTTATTTTAAGAAAGAATTGATTGATTTTCAAAATATCAACATTGAAATGAAAACTGTTAATAATATAAATGCGTGTGATAAAGTATATGATCTTTATATTATGGTATCATATAGGGATAATAGTTATTCTGTTCGTGAGTATGTGGAAAAACTACATTAAATTTTAAATACTAAACATAAAAATGTTATATTAATTGGAGATATCAATATTGATATAAGTAATAACAATAATACTAATGGCTGTTTCAATATATTATCAGCAAATGGATTTGAATATTTTATAATTGAATATACAAGAATTTACAATCAATCTAAAAGTTTCATTGATCATATCTTCATCAGACAATATAAAGTATATGATTATAAATGTGCATTATTTCCAAATTATATAATAGATCACTACATTTTGATTTTAAAAATTCTTAAACTTAATAATAATATGAAAATAAAAAAGAAGTATGAGATATCTGATCTGAGAGAACTAAAATAAATTTCAAAATGTTAGAATATGAAGTAAAACATTTAAATTTAAATTATCTGAAATTGATAATTCATATATAAATGATATCTATTAAACTTTTATAGGGTTAGTTAATAATGCAATACTAAACAGCACACAAACACATGTTATTTTGGAAGGAAATTTGAAAATTAAATGTAATCCTTTAAAAACTGATAAAATCATTAATTTTTACCAAAAAAAAAGGAGAAAAGGTATTTTAAGACGCAAAATTATCCATATATATTACAATACAATGATGAATATAAAATAATTAGAAATAATATAGTTTCAAAAATAAGAAGTGTGAAAACTAAATGTTATGACACTGAATTTAAAGTGTTAAAAAGATAAAGGAAACAATGGAAATAGACAAAACAAATTTTAGGAGAAAAACCTTTTGATTCAGTAATACTAGTACAATTAACCAATCACTTTAATTGTCATTTTATTAATGTAAATAATGATAGTAATGAGAGAAATAATAACTTTCATAACCATTCCTCTATCTTAAACAACAAAAGCTCCATTTTTTTGAAAGAGACAAATGAAACTGAATTATATATTATTATAACAACTTAGATTAAAATAAAGAGCTTATAGATGTGATAACATAAGTCTCAATATATTAAAATTTATTATTATATATCATGCACCATTTTTAACAGAAGCATAAATAAATCATTTAATTTTGATATTTCATAAACCAACTGAAAACCATTATGTAAGGCCTATATACAAAAAAAAGGAAAGAAAAATATTTTAAATAATTATAGACCAATCTTTAAGTTGCCTATTTTTCAAAAGTTATTGAAACAATTATCAAAAATAGAATTATAAAACTTTTAAATACTTCATTTTTATGCATTGCAATATGGATTTAGAGAGCATATGAGTACAGTTCATGCAATGCTAGAAATAACCACGGCTGTTTTACATGGAATATATAATTCCCGAAGACTAAGTTAATTTTCTTTTTGGCATTAGAAATTAATTTGATACTGTAAATCATAAACTTTTATTACAGAAACTAAATTATATAGGTCTTGGAGGAAATACATTAAAATGATTTAAATCATATATTGCAGATAGAAAATAAATTGCTGCCATAAGAAATATAAAAAGTTCGCCTTTATTGCTTAATAGAGGAGTACCTCAAGGTTCTGTTTTGGGAATTATTTTGTTCTTGATAAATATCAATGATTTCTTTTTTTAATAACCTAAAGGGATATCCTATATCATAAGCTGATGATATTGCTGTAGTGCATAAAAGCAATAATTTCCAAGAATTGAAATCTGATATATCTCATGATTTTAAAAAATCCAGTTATGGTTCATAAAAGTCATCTAAATATCAAAAAATCGTGTTCAATGCATTTTAGTCTGATTAACAACAATTATTTTAACAAAAAAACATATGTCATAGAATTACTTGCAATAATAACGTTTGTACAGTCGCTCAAAAAAGTATCCGAACACCACGGTTGATTACAGAATTCAGAAAAAATATCTGGTAACGATTTTTTCAGAAATTAGTGATCTGGCAACCATCGTGTCACGTGACACGAAAATTGCCAGATCACTAATTTCTGAAAAAATCGTTGCCAGATATTTTTTCTGAATTCTGTAATCAACCTTGGTGTTCGGATACTTTTTTGAGCGACTGTACATGTTCAGAAATTAACCAAATTAAAACTTTCAAATATATAGGAATTGATATTGATAATAATTTCAAATTGAATAGTCATACAAACATGATATCGAAATGATTAAGGTATTTCTTATAGTTAGAAAATATCATCTAAAGAAAATTTTAAGTACTGTCTTTCTCATAACTCTTTACTATTCATGGATACAATACACTTCACAATATTCTTTAATTAGTTGGGGAGGAGCGTATTTGAAATATTTGAATAAATTAATAACATTGCAAAATAAAATTCTGAAGGTTATCATAAATAATAATATCAAATTAAAAAATATTATTCCAGAAAATGAAATTTTGAATATAAGATAATTATATGTTCATAAAATTCATTTGTTTGTATTTAAAAATCTAGGTATAATAAAATTGCAACATACAAAAATATACCTCAGAATGAGAAAACTTTGTTCTGAACCTTTTTCAAGAAAAGAAATTATCCATAGACATTTCATGATTCTTGCTCCACAATATTTTAGCATATTACCAAGTAATATAAGGGAAGAAAAAATGAGAGTGTGTTTCAAATCAGTATTGGGCAAGAGTATTAAATTTAAACAATATTGAGTCATTATTTCACATTGTTAAGTATAACCAATATGACTTAACTGGTCAGGAAGTTGCCACTATTCCAAAAAGGCAAACTTCGTGTGTTGTGTTAGCTACGACTGAGGCAAGTGGTTAGCAGTGACTTTGGTCTTAATACGGCATATCCTTGTACGAGAAGGCCTGTAAAAACTAGAAGCACTTTCTAAGATTCTTCTCTAGAGAATTCATTTTAACAAATCAACCTTGCATATTTTAACATTATCACTCGGGTATTTCCGCTGAATTTTTCCATACGTTCTCTGTTCTACAGGGTGATTCAAAAGGTCTTACACAAACTGTAAAGGTAGGTCAGGAATACAAGAAAAAAAAACATTTTTACATAGGAACATATAGCCGCAAACGCCACCCGAGTATGCTAGAGGGTGTTATTTGCCAGAAATTGAGTTCGGCAGCGCGAGTCATCATCATTCGAGTCGTTGACTTTGCGGGAGAAGAATGCTTCGTTAGAGTCATACTGAGATGGTAGATGTGCACTTAGCTTATGGGGCAGCGAATGGAAACGGGCGAGCAGCTGTGCGATTGTATCGTGAACGGTTCCCAAACAGACGCATGGCCCATCATCAAATGCTTGCGTGTTTGCACCACAGATTGTGTGAAACTGGATCTTTCGAAGTAAACAGCCATTGTGGTCGGGAACGAACGACGTGCACACCTGTCATGGAAGAAGTCGTCTTACATGAAATTGAACGTAATCCAAGTACAGGTATACGAGTTATTTCGAATCACATTTGTGTACCTCAACCCAGCGTGTGGCGAGTATTACACGAGGAGTTGTTATACACTTTTCACATGCAACGGGTGAATCATTGGAAGAAGGAGATGACCACCCGCATCTGGAATTTGCACATTGGTTTTTGCAAAAATGTGTCGCACAGCCGGAATTTCGAGCTTTTTTTCTTCACCAATGAAGCTACCTTCTCACGTGAGGGTTTTGTTAATGTTCATAATTTGCATGTGTGGGCACATGTCAACCCATAAGCTACACACCCCCGTGCTGCGCAACACCGGTTCATCATAAATGTTTGGATGGGCATTGTTGGAGACTGTTTGCTTGGGCCATACCTTCTTCCATCACGACTAGGCGTGTGTAGTTATTGGACATTTCTAAAGACGCTCTTGCCAGAACTACTGGATGATGTCCCTGCAATCTGTGCGCCGACGCATGTGGTTTCAGCACGACGGGGCACCCGCACATTTCACCTTGGTTGAGCGCGAGTTTCTCAACATCACCTTTCCTGCACGATGGATTAGCCGGGGTGGTCCTGTCGTTTGCCCACCAAGTTCACCCAACTTGTCCCCCATTGATTTCTTCCTCTTGGTTTACCTCAAAGGCCTTGTGTACGAAACCCCCGTAGCCTCTGACGCTGACCTCATCGCAAGAGTCGTTGAGGCAACAGCATGTTTCCGCGAGAGGTCTGGCATTTTTGAACACGTTCGCCGATCCTGTGTCGACGTTGCGAGGCATGTATTGCTGCGGATGGAAAGAACTTTGAACACTTCCTCTGAAATTGTAAACATGATATCTAATAAACATGTCGTTATACCTTACTTGTATTCATTTATTTTTGATTCTTCCTGTACCTCTCCTACCTTTACAGTTTGTCTAAGACCTTTTGAATCACCCCGTATATGCCACATATAAAATAAAAAAAGACGATTGTAAATAAAATTTTAAAATACCGTTATAAGACATCAAATAATAATATAATTTGACAACCCGTAAGAGTTTAAAATTCACTAGTTATTCGTATACAGCTTCTATATTGATGCATTTAAATGCATTTTAATATATTTTATTTCATAGTTAAATTTTTTATATGTTGCTTTTGTATGTTGTAACGTGTTGAATTGTTTATATTTTCTCATATTGAATTGTTCATTTATATTTTATCTCATTATTTGTGTATACGTTTTGTGTATCATATTTATTTTATTAAGTATATTATGTGTTACTTATGGTCAATAAACCTTTATTATTACTATTATTATTATCCTTCCATTGAGCTGTGAAGTATTTGAAATGGGCTGTAGCACATTAAAATTCAACTTAATTTTTTTACACTCTGTGCAAAGAATGAAAATTTATATTTTAAAACGCATTCTTGTCATAAATGAATAATTAAATAACTCGAATTAATGAAATTTTTAAGAAACTAAATGTTTCTAGGAAAGTTGGAATCCATTTCCTTTTTTTTATAGACCTATTCTCTCGCCATTTTCAATACCTCGATAAAACTAAATCTAATTATATTAAATAGCAAGTATACTAAATAAAATTAAACGTATGAATACTAAAATTTTGTTTCTTATCTACGTTTCCATTCTGGATTTTTTTTCACGGACTGAGAGCTTTGAGGTGGTCTATGCTTTTCTTCATTGGATCGTGAAGATAAATTTTTGGGAAGTCCTGTTCTAAAGATACTGTTTGCAAAGAAATTCTGTAAGAGAAAATTATATAAATAATAATAATATAGCTTGAATCATTAGGGTGTAATATCTTTCTCATTATTATTTTTTATTCACATTTGGAATTGTTGATTCGTAACTTTTCCTCAAGTGTAGTTCATACACTAAAGGTCATGAAAGATAAGCTAGTTCGTTCTAAAAATTGATTTAAAAAAAACACTCGATTTTATTTCCTCAATTACTCAATTTTTTTAAGAATGAATGCGAGAAACGAAAGAAATTTAGATTATTTTAAATCCTTAGATCAATTGAAAAAAAAATTGTCGTGGAACGATTTATCTAAATAACATTTATTATGTTTGAAATATGGAATTTTTTCCCTTGATCCTTAATTTGCGATTTTTTCAATCTTTTGTATTAACTTCAATGAAGTTCATTTGATAAAGTTAATTAACAGTTCCTTCAGGGAATTTGCTATTTTTATCAATGTGGTTCTATTATACATCTATTTAACAAATTAACCTTGCATGTTTCAAATTATCACTCGGGTATTTCCGCTGAAATTTTCCATACGTACAAGATGTAAATTATTCCAATGTTTACTGAGTTCAGATTTCAATAAAAGACATGCTTTTTTATGGATTCAGAACAACTGTTTAGATACTCTACAGTGCTCAACAAATTCTGAAGTGCTACTAATAAAACTTCAGTGAATTATTTATGTGTTTGAAAATTTTTTTGCAGGGAAAATATTTTATTTTTCTTAGTGTATAAAAAAAGCTATATCATAATAATCAAAGAATAAACTCTGAAAGATAGGTACTGAAATGGCGTCTCTGAAATGAGAGTAAAATATGCAAAAATATTTTCCTCTTTTTCCTCAAAATGAAAGTGTTTAAAAATTAAAAATTTAAAAAATACCTATCTTCCTGTATGTGCCCTGAAAAGTAGAAAATGAACCTAAAGCATATTGATGGTGCAATTAGTCACTGAGTTCGTATTACTTCAAAAGACGTTAGGGCTCCAGCAATGTTGTTGAGTAGGTAAATCGACGCCCTATCTTATTTATTTATACTTTTTTGCCACTAAAAACCTCTAGCTTTAAAAACTTTCGTTTTGTATATGACTGATAAACATCGACCACATTTTCCTCCCTTTTACAGTCGTGTTTGAAGTATCCTATGACATTAGAAACGTCACAGGTTTTAAATTGAGATATGACTCATTAAGGTCGAATCCCGCGAAAATCCGCCCCCCCCCCCTTTCATCGGGGGAGAGAGGTTAATGGTGAGGGAAAATTTCGAAATAGTTTACGACGGTGATTATATATGAGCTTCCTTTTGGCACCTAACCCTAAGCTGCAAGCCTTCGCTTTCGGAAGATATTGTAGAACGGCTTTCACATTTTCCGTCTTTTAGGGGGAAGAAAGTATGGGGAGTCATAGTTTAATATCCTATGTAACTCCCCACATCTTAAGCTTTCATTTAACGCATAGCTTATTACTTTCTGCACTCGCTTTCCGCAGATATATCAGAGCAAGCCTTTTTTGGGGGGAAGAAAGCATAGGGTCAGTTTTTTTTATAGTTATTTACAATATTTTGTATACACTCCCCACGTCACAAGCTTTCATTTGTATATCATTGTATATCATTTCAGTATAGCTTGTTACTATTTGTCCCTTCCCATGGCCGAGTGGTTAGCGCGCTTGGCTACTGATCTAAGGGACCTGGGTTCGAGTCCCGGGTAAGGCATGGATGTTCGTGTTGTTTTTCTGCTGAGGTCCTGCCATCCTCTCACCTTCTACTGTGGCATATAAACTGACAGCCTCCTGTCAGACCTCTGTGGCAAGCAGCTGCTTGAGAGGGTATTTATTTATTTTTTTATTGTTACTATCGGCACTCGCGTTCTGAAGATACAGGAAAGAATAATTTTTATATTTCTTCTTTTTTATGGGGGAAGAAAGCATGTGGATTAACATTTTTTATAGCCTATGCACTTCCCACGTCACAAGCTTTTATTTGACACATAAATCATTAAGTTTCCCCATCGTGTTCGAAAGACATGGTGGAAAAAAATGTTTTGACAAACACACAAACCGACAAATAAGCAAATATCAAGCGAAAATCAAATTGGAAGATAGGTAAAAATATGAACACGACAACGTCAAATCGAAAAGCAAAAATCCACGTTGAATTTATTGGGCCTAGCAAATATATGAAAATCGGCCCATACGGTCAAAATCGATCCGAAACCAAATTTCGCCCCAGGCGAGAAGTACTCTGGGATTGACCACGAGACTCAACCTTAGGGATCGCCTGCTAGTCAGTTTTAATTCGTTTGCCAAAAAAAAGCAATAAATAGCAATAAATAGCGAGTTACTATTTTCACTTTGTCGTCTGTTTGTCTGTCTGTGCAAAATTAACGTTTTAATTTATAGAAATAAATTGAAAATATCTTTAGAGTAGGATAGGTATTGATGAAATATTACGATTCACATTTTATAAACTTCCCAATAATTTTTATAATGCCTTCTAGTGGTGGGAACCTAAAAAATTGGCAAAACTTTAAACGAATAATGCAAACTATCCATTTATACTAAAAAGTCGGTAAAATACAAAACCTCAGATTATGATTAATAAATGCATTAATATACCTGCAACTAGATGCTGATTTACTCAGGTGAGAAACTAGGGCCTTTTCTATAGGATATAATTTAATTTCACTGCTTATTAAAAACAATAGCATTTTAAATTTAAATTTGGATCATTAAATTTTATGTGTTTATTAGTCAGAAATTGAAAAAAAGGACTGCTTTAATTTTTTTAAGTTTGTGCTTTGCGTTTTATTTCAATTTTAATTATATGTATCTACACTGCTGGCCATTAAAAGTGCAACACCAGGAAAGACAAGAGAGATAAGCCATATTTAGTGAATACATAGCTTATGTTACAAGGATCAAATGATTACAAATCCAGTTCGGTTAGACTTGTGGAATACAAAGAAATCAGTATCTTGTGTAGCCACCATGAGCCGCAATAACCACTGCTACACGGTCCGGCATTGAAAGGATGGGACGTCGGATATGTGTTTGGGGAATGTCAGTCCATGTAGTTTCGATACGCAGCCAAAGTTCATCTGTTGTAGCAGCTGCTGGTGTCTGGTGTGCTAGTCGTCGTGAGATCATGGACCAGACATGTTCAATTGGGGAAAGATCCGGTGAATGCACAGGCCAAGACAGAAATGTCACATGGTGGCTATCCAGGAATTGTTGGACGATGCATGTCACATGGTGACTATTCAGGAATTGTTGGACGATGCATGATGCCACATATGGTCGGCTATTGTCCTGTTGGTAAATGGCACCAGAGAGCCCATGAAGATAAGGTACAACCACAGGCTCCAACACCTCAGTGATGTAACTTTGGCTATTCAAAATACCGGTAATGCCTACAAGGCTTGTGCGTGAGTGAAGTCCAATGGCACCCGGTACCCTAACACCAGGGGCCGGACCTCTATGGCGCTGCATCATGCATGGCTCACTTAGCCTGTCGCCACGATACCTCCAGATACGGATTCGTAAATCATGGTGCTGCATACTGAAGTGGGATTCATCTGGAAAGACGATGTGATGCCATTCACACATCCATGCGCGATGTTCTTGGCACCATTGCAGTCACATATGCCTGTGTTGTGGAGTCAATGGTAGCCGAAGTATAGTCCTCCTAGCAAAGATACCCTGATGCTGCAGACGAAGTATAACCTTACATGCGGACATTGGTTGATGTTCAACACACCCTAACTGTTGAGCTAAGGTGTTTGATGTGGTTGTACGATCATTCATAGCCATGTGCACGAGATATCTGTACTCTCGTTCGTTTGTGTGACAGGGCAGTTGAGATCCCTCACATCAGTGAGTGTTCCTCCTCTACCCACTGACGCCATATTCTCATCACTGTGGCAGCATTCCGTCCAACACGAGCACCGATGTCTCGGTACGATAATCCGCCTTCCGTAATCCCATAATTCTCCCTCGATCAAAGTCATAAACCATGTCATATGGATGTCGTGTTCTTCAACGGGGCATACTTGATCCTTTAATGCACAAGAACTGCGAGCAAACACAATTTCAGTTCTTTACACTGGCTCTTTGTAATCTCCTCTTATACCTCTTCCAGGGGGCGTTACTGTCACACATGATGTGTGTATGTGCTCGCTTTGAATCATTTACATGTTCTCCCATGGGCTACCCATCTTGCATAATTCGGGAAAATCTGATGAGTTCTTCCTGATGTTGCACTTTTAATGGCCAGCAGTATATTTAACACACTGACGCATTTCATGTATATTACGTTCACCTATGCAAAATTTATAATAAAAGTTAACAATAGGTAGGAATAAATATATTGTCTCTCTATTCCATTTTTTCGTTATTCGGTTTGTACATATTTACATATTGAACTTGATCAAACCCTTCCCCCCCCCCCGATTCCTTGTTACGTAACATACTCCTATTTGTAGGTCTTCAGTTTTGAAACGGTAATCGGCATATCAAATGAGTGCTGCAGTAGTAGTTTACCTGCAGAAAAAATTTTAATCGTTTCATACCGACTCGACACTATTCTCCCTCATGTACGCGATGTAATATAATCACTAAACTTCTTCAGGTGTTTCGCAATACACGGACAACACTCTAGCCCAGACCTGGGCAAACTGTCGACCGCTATTTCGTTTTGTGCGAATGAACTATTGATGACAAACAAATTAAATTTGTAAGAGAGAAAAAGAACATATAGAAAACAAAATGTCCAATTTCAGCAACGCGAATTTTCATTAAAATAATTACTCCCTACCCCAAACAGATGCTTGCCACAGAGGTCTGACAGGAGTGTCAGTTTAATACGTCATAGTAGAAGGTCTGTGAGGATGGCAAGACCTCAGCAGAAAAACAACACAAACATCCATGCCTTAACCCGGGGCTCGAACCCAGGTCCCTTGGATAATTGCTTATGTTTCGCTTTTAGATTTTTTTTGCGCTGGTTATATATACATCATTGATGATATGTTTTTTGACGGTCGCAATTGCATTCCAGTTTCCTATGCAGTCATCCAGCTAAAATGTTTGCACGGGCCTACTCTAGCTTTACGGACTCTTGCTAAAATGTTCGAGTCTCACCTGGGCCAGCGGTGATATTTATCTTTGCAACCCCTCCCCCCTGCCCTCCATCAATAGGGGACAGCGATGGACTTGGAAAAGCCGCTGTCCATTGGATGGGACGTTAAATCGTGGACCACAGTGTGGGAGAGTCGTACCTTGTGAAAGAATCTCGCTGGATGGCCTTGATAGGAATGTTACATCTGTCTCCTAACAGCTGTTCCATGGTTGCCTTAACCCATCATTCTCTTAGCCCTCGTGGTCCTTAATGACCTGGCCATTTAACCTATTGTGTGCAAAAAAAACCGCTCAGAGTTAAAACAATCCAATCCTAGCTTTATCGAAATGAACAAAGAGAGATATATAATTTTTGCCACAAACCGTTTCACTAATGTCCGTAACTTTTTAACAACGAGTAATAATAATAAGACCATTTAAAAAATATCACGAAGCTCGAAATGTTCTCTATCATTTGTGATGAGCCACAGTACTTTAAGACATTTTTAAGGTCAACTCTTATATTGACTAATAGGTTTTTATTCTTTCTTTTTTGTCCAATAATTTATTGGGAATGAAACAAAACCAAAGCAGTCAATATTTTTCGCAAACTTTTATATTATTCAGTTTAGGTGGTTTAATTTCTCCTCGAAGATTTAAAAATACGAAAACTTATTTGTTCAAACTCCTTTCGTTCTACTTTAAGTATGGTTTAGATCAGTTACATCCCACTCAAGCTAGGTGAAGAGCCACCGTGGAAAGTAACTGTATTCTTAAAGAAACGCAGGGAAAATTATCGTCTTAAAAGCGAAAACATATATTTCAAAAATAATACTGAATTGCAATAAAAAAACTATGTTTTTAAGGAATAAAGAAAATATCTTGAATAAAAAAAACAAAAATATACATTTTTAATGAATACTATGAATTGGCAAAAAACATTGCTTGTCAAACATTTAACCAGATTCGATATACTCATTACAGACCTGTTTGCTATTTACATTCATACTCATAACAGACCTGTTTGTCCCTTTCAGAGATACAAAATTTAAACAAAAGAACGCATATCGCCTTAGGCGAATCTCGTTTTCAAAGAGTGAAGTTTTTCTTTTGAAATCTTTAAAAGTTTTAATTCGAGCTATTGGAATACTGAGAAATTAAAAATAGTAGTAGTCTATTATTACTTATAAACGAAAAAAAGGATTTGTCTTTTATTCCTTAAATTTAAAAAGTTGCTCTTCTCCAACCCCTCTAACAAAAGAGCCAATTGTTGCTGTAAGTAGAATCTCTCTTGACTAAGACCGGGTCTAGAAAAAAAATCCAGGGGGAGGGAAGGGAGAAGAATTGCAATCGAGCAAAAAATATATAAGCGGAGGGGGACAAGACACTTCATTTTCAATGCAGTAAAAAATTTTTCTCTCCGGTTTACGGGTTTTTGAAAAAATTATTAAAATATGCATGAACTATAAATAAGTTAAATAATTTTATGGCTCTTTTACCCTTCCTCGCATTCTGAAAAGGCCCTCTTGCCCCCTTCCTCGCATTCTGAAAAGGCCCTCTTGCCCCCTTCCTCGCATTTTGAAAAGGCCCTCTTGCCCCCACCCCCGCATTCTGAAAAGGCCCTCCTGCCCCCTTCCTCGCATTCTGAAAAGGCCCTCCTGCCCCCTTCCTCGCATTCTGAAAGGCCCTCTTGGCCCCACCCTCGCATTCTGAAAAGGCCCTCCTGCCCCCTTCCTCGCATTCTGAAAAGGCCCTCCTGCCCCCTTCCTCGCATTCTGAAAAGGCCCTCCTGCCCCCTTCCTCGCATTCTGAAAATGCCCTCCTGCCCCCTTCCTCGCATTCTGAAAAGGCCCTCCTGCCCCCTTCCTCGCATTCTGAAAAGGCCCTCCTGCCCCCTTCCTCGCATTCTGAAAGGCCCTCTTGGCCCCACCCTCGCATTCTGAAAAGGCCCTCCTGCCCCTTTCCTCGCATTCTGAAAAGGCCTTCCTGCCCCCTTCCTCGCATTCTGAAAAGGCCCTCCTGCCCCCTTCCTCGCATTCTGAAAAAGCCCTCCTGCCCCCTTCCTCGCATTCTGAAAAGGCCCTCCTGCCCCTTCCTAGCATTCTGAAAAGACCCTCTTTGCCCCCATCCTCGCATTCTGAAAAGACCCTCTTGCCCCCATCCTCGCATTCTGAAAAGACCCTCTTGCCCTTCCTCGCATTCTGAAAAGGCCCTCTTACCCCTTCCACTAAATCCCGCCCTGCTCTTGACACTCTATCACCGAAATTTCAAATTTCTTCAAAAGCAGATCACTTGCAACATTCATTAAAAGCTTCGCCATTTTCATATTTAGTGTCCTCTAACGATGTAAATTAAAATTACCTGACGAACTGAAAAATGAGAATTATATTTTATTAGTACCAATTCAAATAAAAAATAATATGCCAATATCTCTTAAAACGAAACGCTTGCATTTCCCAGGCCCCTGGCTGTAAGGAGCCAACTTATTTTTGCAAATGCAAACTACATGATCTTCACATTTTACCATCAAAATTTCCGGCATCAAACATCGCTTGAAATATCTGCTTTAAAAGTTAAATTTTCAACTTCTTTCACTATTAGAGGGCGAATTATAAATATTTTGCGAATCGTAATATTTCTTCAATATATCCAATTCAAAAAAGAATATTCAATTCATTTCTAAAAACAAACAATTATTTCTCTAAACAAAAAAAGTTGCAATTCCCCCCCCCCCCCTCGGGCGTAAATAATCTACTCATTGTTGCCTATGCAAGCCTCGTGTCTTTTACATTCCACTACCAAAAATTTCGAATTTCTATCATAAATAAATTGCTTGGAATTTTTAACCTTTTCCACCGTTAAGTGGCGCAGTTTAAACTTTTGGGAGATTCCAAAAGTGCGAATTCCGCATCGGTGGCTAAGTGGTATCGCACTATCACTGCGATTGCTGAGGTTGGGGTTCAGGTCCCTGATATGATTGTCATGGTCGTTTGTTCTGTCATATCCGTTGTGATTGTCCCTCAAACAAAAACTGTTCACTTATCGACATGTCAATAAAAGTTTTATGTTCCCACATTGGGACATAAAGCAGAATATTAGCTACAAGTCCCAGCAACTAAATGGAAACAAATACGAATCTTAAAATTTCATCAGTACTCATCGAATCCAAAGAGAATTTTTAATTTATCTCTAAAAACAAGAAATTTGGATGTTTACAGATGGACTGACAAGCAGACACACAGAAAGATAGACGGACTGACGACAAAGTGAAAACATTATCTCTCTTTATTTTGTAAGCGAGATAAAAATCGCCTTTTCAGATCCAGCTTTCACTTTAAACGATTGTATTTAAAAGCATTAAAATTCCACTGATAAACCTATCCAACCAAGGAATAAATAATGTTCTTAATCCCTGATGGCCGAATTGCTAGTGCGCTTCACTACTGATTAAAGGAATTCGCGCAACCGACTTGTTTTCAAATTGTGAAAATGAAACAAATTGCGTGAAATATTCGGGTGGGAAACGTAGAAAAGGTAATTTTTTTTAATTCAAATTTTAGCAGATTTTGCACTCCAATTTCAGTATAAAGAGTTAAATTAAATATATATATATATCTTTGCTGTACTTTCAACAACATCGTGGTTGCATCCTGTCATAAAACGCCATGTAGCGAACAGTTCCCATCATGTTTAAATGATTCCTGAGTAATAATTGTAACACATCTGGAAATTTGAATACCCAAAAGTCGACCGCTCTGTTCTCACTTTTCAACTTATTGTGTGTGCGTATTTGTTCTTCTGTAGTGTTTATCGCGCCCCCTCCGACTTTCGTTATTGAATCTGCATTATTTACATGTGTCCTTTGTCCATTATTTACATGTGTCTTTGTTCCATGTCCTTTGAATCTGCATTATTAAATCACATCTGCATTTCACTGAACTTTAATTACTAAGAGGGCGACTTCTTCTGAATGCTACTCGGGGGTTGTTGGGTTGTTGGGTTCTTTTACCTCTGAGCGGCACTTTTTGCACACCATGGGCTAAATGGCCAGGTCACATGGACCCCGAAGGCTCAGAGAAGGTTGGGGGAGGGGACCCACTGGAACAGCTGTTGGGAGACAGATGGTAGCCTCCCGTCAAGACCATCCAGCGTGTTCTTTAACGTGCACAGGGTATGGCTCTCCCGCACACGGGGCCACGGCTTAACGTCCCATCCGACGGACGGCGGCCTTTCCAAGCCCATCGGTGTCCCCTACTGACCGTGGGCAGGGCGGGGAATTACTACTCGGTGGCAAATTCTGGTCTCATTGTTTGTTGTTGAAAGAGAAAATGTGTGTATGCTTTATAAAGATGAAAATAAAAAATGTAAATAGTGACGTATTAATAAGCGAAAAAATTGCGAGAATGGTTTTGCTTATAGTAGTTTTTATAAGCCATTTTATAGAAGAATTTATAAACCGGAAACTTTAGCTTCAAGCGGCCCAAATATAATCGGCCCACAGGGATATTGCGGGTTTCCCGGCGGCCCAATCAGCACTGATTGGGCATGTTAATCATGTTGCGTATTTATTGTTTACTTGCTGAATATATCGATATAAAAAATATTTGTTTTAGTATTTAAATTCCCACGATCGTCATTAGAAACAGTGGTAAGAACAAATGCGACTTTACCGACTACCAATCGTTCTATTTTTCTACTTTGCGTAAATATTTGAAAGCATCGCAGATTCCTCGAACGAAATAATTGAAGCTAAGCTTGAAGTGTTTTACTAAGTTCATTCCGATAATAGTATATATGATAATATATGGGTCATAGAAAGAGTGAGCAAGTTGTAATAACAAAGATTACTAAAATATCTTAGTAAAATTTCCGGGTTGGTTGGGTTGTTTTACCTCTGAGCGGCACTTTTTTGCACACCATGGGCTAAATGGCCAAGTCACATAGACCCCGAAGGCTCAGAGAATGTTGGGGGAGGGGACCCACTGGAATAGCAGTTGGGAGACAGATGGTAGCCTCCAATCAAAGCCATTCAGCGTGTTCTTTAACGTGTACAGGGTATGGCTCTCCCACACACGGGGCCACGGCTTAACGTACCATCCGACGGACGGTGCCCTTTCCAAGCCCATCGGTGTCCCCTACTGACCGTGGGCAGGGCGGGGAAATTTTGCGGAGATAAATCTCGACGCTGACCCAGCTGGGACTCGAACCTGGGAACTACAGATTACGAGCCTGGCGCGCTACCGACTGAGCCACCCCCGCCCCATAAGTTATTAAGATAAAGACCGTCAAATTGTCATAGTGAATACTACCGAATTGCCTTAGTTGTTTTGTTGGGTTGTTTTTACATACGAGTGGAACTGTTTTGCCCATATGGCTCTCCTGCACACGGCCCACGGCATAAGAACCAATCCGACGGATAGAGGTCTTCTCAAGCTCAACAGTGTCTCTCCCACCTCCTCCTCTCCTCGAAAAAATAGTGAGAAAATATGCACATGCAGGCACAATTGGGACTCGAACCTGGAAAATCAGTTTAAGGGTCTGCCGCGATACCGACCACTGCTAAAACGGAAAATATTTCCTCAGTCATATTTCTTTTCTTTTAGCTTGATTGAAATTTGTTGATTTTGTTGCCAGTTCACTGTTTTGTATTCGAATGAGGATGATTAAATTCCCCTCTACCTCATCTAATCCTTTCCTCCCATTAATCATCCTCAGAATCGCATCAAGAAAATGAACATTTTTGCTTCCATTTTCTTTTGAAAATTTTAAAGTACACTTAACGAAGTGTAGACTACACTAACAATCAAGACGAGGAGGTCATCACCTACTTAGATATTTTTCATACACGAAACGTTTCTTATTTCTTTTCAGCGATACGTGGGCCATTTCCTAAGCCATGCATCTGTCTAAACCTTCATGGCCAAGTGCCAGCACACATTTACTTCCTGTGTTTGGTAAGAGCGATAGCATATCACGATCTGCCTCAATCCCTAATGTTTCCAAATTGTGTAAAAGAGAAAAAGTATAAATATACGCATAAGCTTCGAACAAAAAGCAAATACGAAAAAGAAGTTTCTAGGGGAGGACGCATATTCTTACTTCAAATCACGTGTAAATGCGTATGTCGCGCCGAATGTCGCGTTGGGCTAGAAGACATAATTTTCGCCTTTTAACAAAGGAGATCAACTAGTCCCTTAATTATCTTCACTCTTACTTAGGTGAAATCACAGATTCGCAGATTGTTACACCCGTACCGACAGACGATGCCTCAGACTTGCTGCGCCAAGTAATGTGTAAAAAGGTGTCCAACAATTCAAATACTAAAGTACTGCAAAGACCTCAGAGTTTATTTGCATTTATATACAATTACGTACTAGGGATGCACTCGATCCCATGGGGCTTTGCTGCTTTGCTACTGCAAACCTTCTTACGAATACATATTGAAAACTACGATTCACAGATTCTCTTTACAGACCTCAAACTCGGCGAAAGGATATTCAATCCTTGTCTACAACCGGCTTCACACAGAACCGTATCTTGATTCACGCAGAATCAAGGATATTCAATCCTTGTCTACAACCGGCTTCACACAGAACCGTATCTTGATTCACACAAAATCAGGGATATTCAATCCTTGTCTACAACTGGCTTCACACAGAACCGTATCTTGATTCACACAGAATCAAGGATATTCAATCCTTGTCTACAACTGGCTTCACACAGAACTGTATCTTGATTCACACAGAATCAAGGATATTCAATCCTTGTCTACAACCGGCTTCACACAGAACCGTATCTTGATTCACACAGAATCAGGGATATTCAATCCTTGTCTACAACTGGCTTCACACAGAACCGTATCTTGATTCACACAGAATCAAGGATATTCAATCCTTGTCTACAACCGGCTTCACACAGAACCGTATCTTGATTCACCCAGAATCAAGGATATTCAATCCTTGTCTACAACTGGCTTCACACAGAACTGTATCTTGATTCACACAGAATCAAGGATATTCAATCCTTGTCTACAACCGGCTTCACACAGAACCGTATCTTGATTCAAACAGAATCATGGATATTCAATCCTTGTCTACAACCGGCTTCACACAGAACCGTATCTTGATTCACACAGAATCAGGGATATTCAATCCTTGTCTACAACTGGCTTCACACAGAACCGTATCTTGATTCACACAGAATCAAGGATATTCAATCCTTGTCTACAACCGGCTTCACACAGAACCGTATCTTGATTCACACAGAATCAAGGATATTCAATCCTTGTCTACAACTGGCTTCACACAGAAACGTATCTTGATTCACACAGAATCAAGGATATTCAATCCTTGTCTACAACCGGCTTCACACAGAACCGTATCTTGATTCACACAGAATCAAGGATATTCAATCCTTCTCTACAACTGGCTTCACACAGAACTGTATCTTGATTCACACAGAATCAAGGATATTCAATCCTTGTCTACAACCGGCTTCACACAGAACCGTATCTTGATTCACACAGAATCAAGGATATTCAATCCTTGTCTACAACTGGCTTCACACAGAACCGTATCTTGATTCACACAGAATCAGGGATATTCAATCCTTGTCTACAACTGGCTTCACACAGAACCGTATCTTGATTCACACAGAATCAAGGATATTCAATCCTTGTCTACAACTGGTTTCCCACAGAACCGTATCTTGATTCACACATAATCAAGGATATTCAATCCTTGTCTACAACTGGCTTCACACAGAAACGTATCTTGATTCACACAGAATCAAGGATATTCAATCCTTGTCTACAACTGGCTTCACACAGAACCGTATCTTGATTCACACTGAATCAAGGATATTCAATCCTTGTCTACAACTGGCTTCACACAGAACTGTATCTTGATTCACACAGAATCAAGGATAGTCAATCCTTGTCTACAACCGGCTTAACACAGAACCGTATCTTGATTCACACAGAATCAAGGATATTCAATCCTTGTCTACAACTGGCGTCACACAGAACCGTATCTTGATTCACACAGAATCAAGGATATTCAATCCTTGTCTACAACTGGCTTCACACAGAACTGTATCTTGATTCACACAAAATCAGGGGCCAAGGCCCCTTTTACAAAGTGGTCCATTCTATGAAGAAGAGGATGTTAGACCCCTTAAGGGTTTTGTTTTTGAGCCAGAGCGGCGTCCCTTGGCAGGTGTTCAAAAGTCCTTCCAGTTTGACAGCGACGTCCAGACGGTTGTTCACTATTGTCACGCTTGTCTCTTGCGCTAGCACTCGCACCAGAAGCTAGTCGTATATAGTCGTAAAAGTACTTTCGACTTGTGAGCATCCACAGTCAGCCAGCTCAGACCCGAACAACAGCTTATGAGTTACATCCCCACATCAACACTTCCAAAAACACGCTTATTTCAGATATACAGGGTGAATCTGAAAAAGTGAGCAAAACTTTACGGGGTGGTAGAACGCAGCTATACGAGCAATATTCGTCATAGAATGTATGGTCGGAACGCAAGCGGTGAGAAGTTAAAAGGTAGTTTTCCACTGTCACATTTAAGGAATGAACACAAGAAGGAGAGGAGATACTTCAGAAAACATTTTATTAACAGGAATGTAATTGAGGTACATGCTCAAAGAAATTGCTCAAAAGAGCTGCCGCCAGCTGTAATGCAGGCTTCACACCTGCGGGATAGGGACCGACGCACATTTGCGAAGACACCAGGCATTTCCCGAATATCGCCGGCAACAACGGCGATCCTGGCGACTAGATCCATATCGGTTTCAATGGGGCACTCGTAGATTAGGCTTTTCATATGGAACCACAGGAAAAATTCCAAACACGAAAGATCCGGCGATCTTGGTGGCCAAGCTATGGGACCACCTCGACCAATCCATCGCCCTGGGAACGTTGCATGTAAAGTGTTCCGCACATCTAAGCTGAAGTGTGCAGGCGCACTGTCGTGCTGGAACCACATTCCCGACCTACTGGGGGTTGGAATCGGACGCAGCAGCTCCGGCAACACCTTTCGTAGGAATGTGTTATACGATTTGCCGTCCAGACGGTGTGGGAAATTTTGCGGAGATAAATCTCAACGCTGACCCAGCTGGGACTCGAACCTGGGAACTACAGATTACGAGCCTGGCGCGCTACCGACTGAGCCACACCAGCCCCCACCGTTTTCCGGAACTCGCTTCGTTGAGCATATGGTAAATGATTCAGCTTGGTCCCGAATAGCGAATAATGAACAACATTGCCATCTAAAACACTTCTGAAAATACACTTACAACAACATAGATATGTACAATAACAATAAATAATATAATAAAATAAATTAGAGGGACATGACAATCACAGAGCTGTTTTTAAGTTTTGGGTGGAAGAAACCAATAGTACAAATTAAGGTAAAATGATGAGTACATCATGATGAGGCAGCCGTTTTTATGTTTGATTGGAAGAATTCTTATTTCTACAGTAGAGGTCAGAAAACTGCAGTTTTACTGCAAATGCAGAAATATTGTGAAATGGATAATGCCATAGGTCAGTGTTTCCCAACTTGAGTCCATGCTACCTTTTGAAATACAAAATTATTTTAAAAATTACTAATTTATTTCATAGTTCATATAATCGGCTATTATTTTGTAATCAAGGAATATTTATTTTTACCATAAATCAATCTTCGACTTCGGCATCTTTTGATTTAGATGGTCATTTTGCCCCTATTTGACTTTGAACGCCACACCAGATCCTAAATTTATTAATATGTGACCGAGTGGTTAGCACGCTAGGCTACTGATCTACGGGAACTGGGTTCGAACCCCGGGTAAGGCATGGATGCTGTTTTGTTGTTTTCTGCTGAGGTTCGGCTATCCTCACAAGACCTTCTACTATGGCATATAAACTGACAGACTCCTGTGAGACCTTTGTGGCAAGCAGCTGCTTGAGTGGGTATTTATTATTTTTTTATGAGATCTACGCCCCGAAATACCTCTGTGCACTAATTTTTAGCTGTCTAGCACATGAATTTCCAGAGTTGTCCTTTGACCTCGAAGGACCCATCGAACCAAAATTTCACTATTTTTCAGAGATCTGCGACCGAAATATTTCCAGGCATTAATTTTAGCTCTCTAGCAATGGAAGATAGGGATTTGACCTCTGATATCGAAGGACTTGCCGAATTCAAAATTTGATTACTTTTGAGATCTTATGATCCGAAACACCTCCAGACACCAATTTCCACGTTTTGGCACTCGTAGATCAAGGGTTGACTTCTGCGTAACCTTAAAGGCTAAATCGGAAGTCAAGGTTTCCCAGAGATCTCGACGCGGATTTTTTCTAGATGTAAATTTTTCGAATTCTACCACTTCTGCATCAGAGTTAGAATTAGCATGATCCCCTGCCATTCAATCAATCACTTTCAATCGTTTTTATATATAAATCAGATACTTTATATTCACTTGAGAAGACCAACCAGCTGAAATATACGTGGATAATTCAATGATATTAAATAGGGTGATGAAAACTTGGCGCAAACAAATATTTTACGGCACACCGGTTGGGAAGCATTGCCTTAGGTTACCTCTAGCCATGCTCCCCCCCACCCCCGTCGTCGTTCCACCTTCCCTAAAAATGGAAAGGGAAATAATGGGAAACCGATCGTTCAATGAAAGCACATGATGGAAAGACTTGTTGCTTATTTTTACACATGAGTTGCGCTGGGTTATTTTATCGCTGTGCGGCCCTTTTTTCCCACATAATGAGCTAAATGACCAGGTTAAAAGAACCTCGAGGGCTCAGAGTAAGTTGGGAGTACAGCAAAAAAATTTTTGGTGGAAACGTTATGAAATTTTTAACTCAATGGGTCCTTCGAAGTCAAAGGTCAACTGTCGATATCCCAGTGCTAGAGAGCTAAAAATTGGAACATAGAGACATTGTCGTTCCCACATTTCACGGAATGTGGGCTCAACGTACTTTTTAGACTCGATCCATCCGGCCATTTTGTTGTTTTCCTAGTTTCTTACTCCTTACCTTACTTTATCTTTCACCCTCTACTTTCCAGCACTCGTGCCACATGAAGCAGACGCCAAGCCCTGGGACTCAAATTTGTCGAAGTCAGCGCGAGAATGAAAAACAATCTTGTCATCACTACTTGACAGCTGTTGCCCAGCCACCGAAGCAGCAGCGCTGACCAATAGGCAATTTCCACACACCCTCCAGATGATCCTTCCCCTCTTCCCCGAACTCAGGCAAGCAGCCCAAGAAAGGAAGTGAGGACTTCCTTCTCTTTTCTTTGACTCTTTGTGCACTAGATGCGCAAAAAGACTCTCAATCACGCGACGTGAGCGTGTATAGTCAGTCTCCTTTTTGCTCGGGCGGAGGACAGAATGGACGGACTAAAAACGATGAAACGGCAGTGAATGAGAGATCATTGCATGAAATGCTCACAACTAACTGTCAACCCGCTACTCAATAGATAACTAAAGGAGGACACAAGCGCATAGATCGAGTGGATTGATTAAGCTGCAGGAAGAGTGGAGTGGACAAAGGCACAAGTGCACCCAGACCCAATCTCATTATGTCCAGACCCAATTGAGGTCCTTGCTTTATTGCAAATGAAATTCTCGCAGAATTGGTAGTAAGTTATGGTAATAAATATGTCTAACTGGAAAATTTAGTAATGTAATATTTCTTCAGTGTGTTCCTCTTGGTTAAGCCCTGAGATATAGTGAGCAAAAAGGTCCCACTCCTAAACTATCTGATAAACAGAAGAGTTTTTGTGGCCACAGATCCACTTTCGATGGAATGCTGAGTGTGGCCTTGGAGGATTACACAACGCCATTTTTTCTCCTGCCCTCCTTTTTTTTATGATTTTCTCCTGACGTCCTCCCTCTCCAATCCACTAGAGTTGGGTGGGACAGTATTTCGGGCAGTACATTTCAGAAATTTACGAAATGTTGGAGCTAGTCTAGATATCAAGAGGTCCGAAGTCGCCGATTGATTTAGTGAGACCACCCCCATTTTTTGTGGGGTAATCCCACTTAGTTGTAACCCTGTTGGTGTAACTGATTGGTTCCTAAATGCCATGGATCGGGGGTGATCCCTTGAAAAGTGTCCGACATTTCTGGGGCAGCGCCTACCTTGTGAATGGAGTAGTACGTGCGGAAAAAGTTTGAATGAAGTTATCAATAGACTTGCTTTTGGCCAAATTTAATTGTGAATGGAGTAGTAGGTTGAAGAACTGTAAATTAACTTATTGATGGGAAGTGTTATTAATAAATTTCGAACCAGACTTATGCGGTGTACTGCAGAAATACTGAGCAGCAAATTGGGCTAAATGTCCAAGTCACAAAGACCCCAAGGGCACGGAGCTGGAGTGGAAAGGGGGACCCAGTAGACAGCCCTTAGAAAACAAAAGCAGATGGAAGACTTGAATAATTTGCTAAAAAAAAACCTGAATGGGATTCGAACCCCCATCTCCCAGAAGCAGGCAAGTTTTCATAACCACTAGACCACCAGAGACTAAGCGTTTTCTTCAGCAATGTGACACCATAAGCATTCCCGCAAATTTTTTTGATTCACCATTAGAGCCATCTATGTCGTGAATCAGGCAACCAAGCTGCCTCATATGATGGAAATAATATTTGTCACGCACGCTTTTAGTGTTATATGAATAATTCAGTAATAAAATATCACAGGAAATGCCCTGTTCACAAGAAACACTTGAAATAATTCGCTGAGAAAAATTTGGTTTTGTCCTGAGTGGGACATTTTCTGTGATAATTTATTACTGAAGCAGATTCAAGTTTACTGTCTTGGCTATCCCACACCCATCACTGTCCCCTTTTCCATCAAGACCAGAGTAAAATTTAGCAGAAATAAATTTAAACATTGGAAATAAGGATTCGAACCTTGGAAAAACCTAGTAGGAACCTAACGCAATCTTTACCCCTGATAAACTAAAAGAATAGGTTTGCAATTATTGCTTACTTCAAGAAGATTCGAATAATGTTCATTTTTATAGCTACTATTAATTCATTGTTTTATAATTATTATTAATTGCAGGAGGATTCGTATTAGTAGAATGTTCATTCTTAATAATTGTTTTTTCTTTCAAGAGACCTCTTACTCGTTTAACGTTAAGGAATCGATTTTCATTAGTTTTTGAATTCAAGAGACTCACCCGCCCTGCCCACGGTCATTAGGGGACACCGATGGGCTTGGAAAGACCGCCGTCCGTCGAATGGCACGTTAAGCCGTGGCTTCATGTGCGGGAGAGCCATACCCTGTGCACGTTAAAGAACACGCTGGATGGCCCTGACGGGAGGCTACTATCTGTCTCCCAATAGCTGTTCCAGTCGATCCCCTCCCCCAACCTTCTCTGAGTCTTCGGGGTCCATGTGACCTGGCCATTTAGCCCATAGTGTGCAAAAAGGTGCCCCTCAGAGGTAAAACAACCGAACCCAAGAGACTCCCACTTCCCAATATTGGCTTAACTTAATATTGCCATTCCCACCACTTATACTACAGATTCGCAAATACACGAAACCTCCGCCATGAAATTCCCAAACTACGAAGATGCCAAGAAAGTTATTAAATTGCTCTTACGTCTGTTGATTTATGGTTTCAACTCTTGTAAGTTTGAAGAGCAATGAAGGGCAATCAATCGTTGCCTTCACTGCCCGATCCGTTGGCGGAAGAAAATATTGATGTTCGATTTGATCCTAATTTTCGCAATACTTCCTTGCAGCATCGACCCCTATTAACCTCTCTAACTCTAACTGCTTTGTAAACGTTAGATTTACCTCCTGCAAGTTTTCTTGCTCTACAAACATTGGTAACATTTAATCTTCCTCCAAGTAACGAAAAGTACACTATAGTAACAAAAAGTATTGAGAAACTTCTATGCGAATGTGAAGCACGATTTAGATCTCCCTAAATTTGCAAATAATATTTTTACGAAAAAGTTTCACTGAGAGTAAATTGAAGGTCTGATATAAATTTTATCTAAATCTCGATTTTTCCGTGTCATTCGTACGACATTAAAAAAGTTATTTGAAGCTGGAATACAGTGTGTCTGAAAAATAATGATGGGGTATCGAGAACCAATATTTTGGAAAATAATATACATATTGAAGAAAGTCATATTTTAAATAAAAGCATATCTCAAATAATTTTGAATATAATTAGTGAATTTCCACATATTCGTGACCCTGTATATGTCCAATCAGTATTCCACTTCTTGCCATACACGCTGCAGCATCTTTCTTGTTATTATGTTATATTGCTTCACTTATTCTGGATTTCAAATGATTCATATTGTTATAGCGTAACCACGAAAATCCTGGTCTCACGCCACCAAAATGTTATACCTGGCTTACAAAGGTTTGATACTGCTTAATATTCTACCGCCCAGGTATTTAGATTTGGCCCTGATTGTATATCATTACGTGATTGTATAGCATTTTCTCCTTAGATAATTCATAGCCCAGTATCTACTGGGAAACAAAGTCATCCTCCCACATATAAGGAGCTACCAAAGGCAGGTAAAGACATTTTGTTACAAATACAAAAAGACATTTATTTACAACCTAAACATCACTGATATTCTTATATTCTATTCCACATACCTGCTCATCACAACTTACAGTTTCTGTAGACTGTCGTGATCACGTTTTTAACTATCAACTGCTCACTGTCCTCTACTAAGCTAATATTAATGCATCTCTATCGAAAGCCAAACGTCGAACCTCTCTGTCCTCTCTCACAGTCACCACCAGAAGAGATCTCTCCTCCTCTCGACCACACAAAGGATAGCTAGATCAGAGAGTTATCATTGGCTCTCTCAACTCTCTCTGCTGGGGGGGAGGGCGGTAGGGTGTCGGTTGCAAAAATAGAGTTTTCTGGATTTCGGCACTCTTGTTGTGTAATCACGTGACTCTTCTTCCGGTATCGAAAAAGCTTAATTCGCAGACATGGAGCCAGGCTCCACTCTCTCAAAGGCTTGCTATGTACGAGAGGCGCTTCTCTTTGTATAAGTGGTTGGCTCTGCTGAAGCGGCACCTCAAACGGTCCTGTCTACCTGAGATGCGGATTTAGCTGACTTGTCTTCTAAGATAATTCCCGAATGGCGCCGCTCGGACCGAAAGGAGCTGAAATCCGGACTTGAAAACCGTTCTGCGTGATCTAGGCAAATTCACACAGAACAATATCACGAATTGTGTTCATCTGAGCATAATTATTTGCAAAGCCCCACAAGAGAAAATCAAGGGGTGTCAAATCAGGGTTTCCTTGGTGGCCATATAAATGACCACCTGTGCCAATCCATCTGTCAAGAAATGTTGAACTAAGATCTATGTGAATGTAACGGTAGCAAGTCGTGTCCTCTGGTGACCGTCCGTGAAATTCTTTGAATGGGAGAATGTACAGGGACAACATTCAGTGTAATTCCTTTTATATATTTGGGGACATTGCTTCTCGAAAACCAACGTTATTTGTCAGTTCCGTATTTAACAGTGCCTTCTGCTATCAAGTCTATTTCTAAACGTTTTTTGTCATTTGTTTGTTTTTCAAAATTTACGAAAACTGGAAGAATCATTTCACAACTGTAACTACCTTAAAATGGGACTATTTTCACTCCCATTTCTCCATGAATCCTCATTTTAATGACTTTTGTTTTGCATATCCGAAACATTTTCGAATTCATTAATGTAGTTCTGTTTTAGCTGACTAAACTGAACCAACTTCAGTTAGTTATACATGTAATTGGTTATGTTTAGAGAAATGCATTGCTGACATCATTCCTTAAGATCATTCAGAGTTTAATGCTTTGAGGTTTAGATATTTTAATGACTTTTCAACAGCGATATGGGATTTGAATATAATTGCAGAATTAATTTGCGAGATTTTTGAACAATGTAATTAAAAGGGATTTGGTATGTTCAATGCGAAATGGACGTCTGCATATACTGAATTCCTGTGGTATATAGGTATTCACCACTTCATATTAAACTCACCTTCCCGCTGAATGCAGCAACTTCATTCTGTCATAGCCAATCGCAAACGCAATGTATAACTCTTCCTTTTACTATTTTAACCGAATTTTGTTTCAGTATTCGAATTTTAAGGTCTTGGTAACTTTGGTACGAATATTTAGTGGCCAATTAGTAGACTCCAACTGAATCAATCCAGTTTATTCACTTTAAATACATAATGATATTCAACTACGTGTATTAACATAGGTCACTCACAAAACAAATGAAATGTTAATGGATATGTATTGTATATATATATATATACTGCTCACAAAAATTAGGGGATATTTCAAAATGAATATGAAGCGAAGAAATATCCCCTAATTTTTGTGAGCAGTGTATTAAAGGGAAGTTCAAACCAATACCACAATTTTATTTCCATATTCTTATACTAATAATGCGTACAATGATCAGAATGGTTAGCTTTAGAATAGTCTCATATGTATAGAATAAATTCGAATTCTTTAAGTTGAATTATTTTACCACCTTGTGAACTTACGTTTTGTCCACATTACGCTAAATTTTCAGATTATAAAGATCTAAGGGTTCAATGCCGTTTGGTGAAGGAATCCCCTTGATATGCATTACGCATTCAACTCATCCATAGTTTTTTTTTATAACATTCACAGGATATAAAATGATTTTATGCACACAGGGATACAGTTTACCCTCCCATCGGAGGGGCAGCTGATTTTCGATTTTCATCGCTTGTCCCCTTTCTCACCGAGTGCAGCAGTGGAGTTAATAAAGGAAATTCTGAAAGCAGGACAGAGTTGAGAATTGGAATTCTTAAGCGAAGCTCTAGAAGCATTCATTCACATGAAATGTTGTTCAGGTCTGACACAATTTGAAATTATCAAAATTCTCTCTTTTAGCTCAATTCATTTCTTCTAAATCATTTAGGATAGTTACTTTAATCAATACAGAGTATCATTCAAATCGGAACAACTTTAGAATTTAACTGTATTATTAATACATCTTGTACCAATGTTACTTTTGTTTCAAACACATTTAGAAACGCCTCCTAGTTACATGTGGCTCTAATCACTAAGTTATCACCAAATTCATTATTTTTCTACCAATTCTGGCTTTTTAAATCTTTCTGACCTTGTCGCTGTTAAAGCTGATAGTGGACAAAATCTGTAAGAACTTGGGCGAAAATTGCTGCATTGTTGATGGCTGTCATGATTGAAAAAACTACTTTCGATAAAATTAAAAACATAGATGAAAGAGGCTATATTTTCACTGACGAAACAAATATAAACTCAAAAAATTACTAAAGTGTTGGCAGAAAACTAGAATTAAAACTTCGAAAATTTCATTCACGGATATCACGAAATTTGCATAATGTCGAAGGGAGTTACTGGCTAATAAAAAGGAGTGTCTTCAGATATTAAATGTTCACACATAACAGCATTTAAAAGAGCAAATTTTACTCAGAAGAATTTTCAAAATTGCATTCTCGTATATAACGTTTATCAAATTTTTTAATACAGACTTTTTTCAATCTTAGTACATTTTTTCAGTCAATCATTAGTTATTAATAAACCACTAAATTAAACTCTTTTAAATCGCCAACATACAACAGACCTCAAGCATCTGCAAAACCTCGACGATTATTATGTAGCCAATATAAGCTGATGCTGATACATTTTTGAGGATGCAGATAGAACTTTTCAAGATCATCGGTATCCATTTTTCTCACCGAGGACAGAGTAGGGTTTAGTGGAGATAAATCTTAACATTAGCATAGTTGGGACTCGAATCTGAGAACGTCAGATTACGAGCCTGGTGCGCTATTGAGTAGGCCAAAACTCAGTCCAGGATGTAAATCAATTATTTTGCTAAGGGCTTTGACGATTCTGAATGGATTTTTGTTGACTGAGCTGTTAAAGTACTTGTGTTTGAATTTGATGGACATAAAGTGTTATACGATAATAATCCAAAGTTGTTTGTTGATATATTTAATAATTATTTTACCACATGTGTAACAGATTTAAATAGGTTAATACCAGGGGAGAGTATAGAAATTGGCAAAATTTCTAGAAGTGTACAAAATAGTATGTTCTTATTCCCAACTACTGAACAAGAGCTAAACACTTTACTTCTCTCGCTGAAAGATACTAAATCTGCTGGTTATAATTCCATAAATATCACAAAATCAATAAAATACTCATTGAAAACTATAAATTCACATGTTGTCGATGTTTTATGTTACTTATGCAATTTATCTTTTGAATCTGGTGACTTTCCAGATATTTTAAAAGTTTCTTTGTCACTCCAATATTAAAAATGGGTAATAAATATAACATGAGTAATTTCAGATCAATCACAATTCTGTCTGTTTTTTCAAAAGTGTCTGAAAAGTTATTTAAAAACAAGTTTATGGAATTTCTGAACAAGAACAACATTATCAACAAGAAGCAATTTTTTTCAGGCTAATAAAGGTACTCTGGATTCACTTGTATATCTTACTTGCTTTGTTCACAATGCTTTTAACAACCCCAAAAAAGCTATAGTTACATTTTTAGACCTCAGAAAAGCTTTTGACTTAGTTGATCACAATATTCTGTTGCAAAATGAATATAATATTGGTATAAAAGTAAATTGTAATACATGGAGAAAATCATATTTAATAAATAGGAAACAAATGGTAAAATTTAATGATACCTTAAGTGATATATTATCAGTTAAATATGGTGTGCCTCAGGGCTCAGTTTTAGGCCCATTTGTTCAAATGTTTCATTAATGATATACAGGGTGGTAATAATTAACTGACATTACTCAGAGCAATGTAGAGAAGTATCTACTGGATGGATCACAGCGAAAATTGGTGGATACCTTAATAAGAACATTGGGTAGAGAATCTGCGAATAAAAAAATTACGCAGTGTTAGTGCACCAGGTGGCGTGGGTGCGCTAAAATAAAGAAAATATCAAGATGAAAAACCGTAACCTTTATTTTACAAATCAAGATTCTAAATATGTTAATTATTCGTATGCAAAATGTGCTGGAAACGTAATACGGCATGGTCCACAGTTGCTTGAAACATGTCTCGGGAAATGGCTGCAACATGATGTGTTATTCTTGCCTTCAGTTCAGCAAAGCGATTCAACATTGCCTTGGTAAACTCGGTTTTCTAAATAACCCCATAACCAAAATCGCATGGGTTTAGGTCGGGGGAATGTAGTGGCCAAGCAGTAGAAAACGTTCGAGAAATCATTCTGTCCTCACCAAATGTGGTATGCAACAATTGCATTGCCTTACATACAATATGGAGTGGCGCCTCATCCTGCATGAAGGTTATGGAGTCTAAGCAAATTCTTTCTTGCAAAGCCGGAATGATCTTGCGGCGGATAAGACCTGTGTAACGTGGTCGATTCACTGATCGACGCACGAGGCCTTGAGGCGTGATCACCTCAACGAAAAATGGTCCGTTTAAAAAGTTTGCGGTAAACCCGCACAATACAGTTACATAGTTGGAGTGTAGGGGCACATCATGCACAGCACGCGGATGTGTAGGTCTCCATATTCGGCAGTTGTGCGTATTCACTACTCCTTGTAGGCAAAAATGCGACTCATCGGCCACATGTCGTCGAGCTGCATCCTCGACAGAAATCGCAAAGCGAAATCGGTGCGCTGTTCAGGGTCATGTTGTTGCAGCTGCTGCACACTATGAATTTTATAAGAATATCATTTCAGGACGGACCGTATAATTTTACAGACAATTGATCACGGAAGTTGAAGTTGCCGGGATACCTGTCTTACACTAACTACGGGTAGCTCCGATTGCGACTGTATTTCTGCAATGGTAGGTGCGACGTCTTCCACATTGCTTTCTGCAACAGGCCGCCGGCCTCTACCTGGAGCCACACCCGACTCGCCTGTTTCTTCGAATTTCTGTATCATATTCTTCAGTCCATTTAGCGACAAAAGTCATTTCCTTATATCTTTTAGATGACGATATTTACGTAATTTACGTAATATACATACGATATTTACGTAATGCAGTGGCATTACTGCTGTTTTGGTAAAAAAACTTTCAATACTAAAGCTCAGTCCTTCTTTCAGATACCCATGGTTCCTTCTAGCGATCACAGGGAAAACATCTCATTTTATAGTGTGCCTCATGCGGCTCTCAAGTGTGATTGGTTGCAATGTCACGAGAAATTTATATTTTCTTCCATGTCTTTAGCGCACCAAGCCACCTGGTGGCACTAACACTAACTAATTTCATTTATTCGCAAATTCTCTATCCTAGGGGTTTTCAACGTGGGGCACGCTGTAAAATGTTTTGGGGTACTCCGTGAGAGCTCAAAAGTCGCTAGGTCTTCCATTGTCTAATAAAGAAGAGTTGATTGAGATATCTTGTGACAATAATTTAAAAAGCATTCATTCCAAAAAGCCATTGATTAGTTTTTGGATTGGAGTGGAGAAGGAATATCCGACTTTGTCAAGAATTGCAGTCAAATATTTGTTACCTTTCACAACAACTTATTTAGGTGAAACTGGTTTTTTATCTTTAACTGCTTTAAAAAATAAATATAGGAACAGGCTGGATGTTGAAGATGAGATGCGATAGCAAGATAACTCCAACCATTGATGAACTGTGGAAGCGTAAACAAGCGCAACCATTGCACTGATTACCCAATAAAATGTTTATAATTTTATAAAATATGTTAAATTGTTTATGTCATTTTTTTGTGTTTATCGATATATGCAATTTAGGAATACAAAATTTAATGTGCATATAAATATATATGTTTTATTTCATTCCCATTGTTATACTATAACTATAGTTTTATCTATCTATACAAGGTGAGTACGCCAGTTACATACACATTTCACGGGTACGTGAAACATAATCGCTGCTCAAACCTATGTTCTTATTTAAGGTATCCACCACTTTTCGCTGTGATCCGTCGAGTAGATCCTTCTCTACATAGCTCTGAGTAGTGTCAGTTTAACTATAATCACCCTGTATTTGATTTTCAATTTTTTGCTGATTTAATTGCATTTGCTGATGACACTGTGTTACTCTATATGGCAGATGACAATGATCAAATATTAACACAGACCAGTAGGATATGTTAACTTCGCATAAATCGCTATCACAAAATAAATTAGATTTGAATTTAGGTGACAAAATATATAAATTTCTCACTTCCTACCAAACATATACCCCCTCAAGCAGCTGCTTGTCACAGAGGTCTGACAGGAGCCTGTCAGTTCACATGCCATAGTAGAAGGTGTGAGGATGGCAGGACCTCAGTAGAAAAACAACAACGAACATCCATGCCTTATACTGATCATTATATAATTAGATATCATTCTTTGAAGTGTATTTCAATACTAAATTACAGTTGTCACAAAATTCAAGAAGTAGGAGAACAATTTCCTTGGTGTATATGTTGACAGGAATTAAAATTGGAGTAGGCATGCGGAATATGTGGCCAACAAATTAAAATGTGCCATAAACATGTTTACATTTTAAGAGACAATTTGGATTTAAAAACTATGCAATTATTTTATTTCTCTTGTGTTCAATCACATCTGCAATATGCCCTTCCTGTGTGGAGAGGAGCAAGTGAAACAGAATTGTATAGATTGAATATATTACAAAAGTTTATATTAAGAGTCATGTTGAAAAAAAAAGATAACTCATACTTCACCTCTATTTATGGATTTGCATATCCTGCCAGTAGCCAAATTGTACATTTTTAAAATTTTAATTTTTGTATTTCAGCATATTAACGAATTTAATTACAGTACCTAATGTTATTGGATTAGGGAGAATTATCATAAATTAATTGTACCTAGAATTTGTAAAACAAAATTTAAACAATGCATAATGCATATTGGGCAAAGATTATATAATCAACTAAGTTCTGAATTGAGAATGCTAAATATTTTAACCATGTTTAAAAAAAAGGTTTTGTGTTGGTTGAATGAACTGGATGATTATATTTCTCTTTTTAATTAAGCCATGTTGTCATTCATAGTTTCCTTTATTTATTATAACTTTTATATCCGCAAACAAGTTTTCTTAGGCGGATATAGTACACCTATGACATGTATTGCTTTTTTTGTCAATAAAGTTTATTTTTATTGTTATAATTATTACTTGGCGTGGTATCAGGAGATCCTTGGTTCGTATAAAACTATCGTGCACTTGGTCGCTCAAAACAATTTTTACGGTAACATTACTGTACTTCAATATGCAGATGATTTGTTAATCACATAAAAATATTAATTTGCAAAAATCCTTTTGTTTTGTCACCATTTCAATGTGTCTTGTTCCCGTTTTCATTATCCTGTTTGCATCTCTTCGTTATTTTCATAATCAAACCAAATCAGCGAATTTCTCATTAACAAATATCTCTAGTTCTCCCTTATACGATTTAATTCAGAATTCTTCCTTAATTATAACGACCTGAAACCTCTGAACTTACCTTTTCAAAACTATAGCTTTAATGATACAATAATTCAGACTTGAAACCACACTAACGTTAAAAATCCCACAGAAAAATATTTCATTGAAATCAATGCACGCACTAGCACAGTAGTAGTAGTAGTAGTATCATTATAAAGGACTGGATCCTCAAGATTCGTATTGTACAGAAACACATATATCTTTTAAATAAAATATGCATATGTTCCTCCGTGAGACGAACATTTGTATCACAGCACGGGTAGTCGATAAACCCTTAAAAGTAAAGTAATGAATACAAAGAGGCAATAAAATCAATTGTGGAAAACAATGTTTTCAAATTACTTGACTGTAACAAGAAGTAATTGAAAACAGCTTTCGAAAAGTCGTATGTATATTTTTGGACTGGAAAATGGGAAGGATATTTTTCTCACTGCCAAGTTGTAAAACTGATGCAAAACAATGGGAAAGATATAATATTTTAAAACCCCATCATCAATATTAATAGGGTTTGCATTAATAATTTGAATTTCAATAACCATATTTTCCAACAAATATAAATACGGTACTAAAGATTTCAAAAATTTCGAAATATTTTATCATTTGAGCAATTAGACACGAAATGAGCAAAAATATTAAGACAGTTCTATATTATATGGATGGAATAGCTCACCCAAAACTGTCCAGCTTTGGAGAGAAGCTGTTAACCGAAAAATATCACACGGATTGACGAATTCCAATTCGTACAAACTCCGGTTTGAAACACTATCATTTAAATATTTAAAGAGTTGCGGAAGCTTAAAACATTAAACAGCGCCATTGCTGGTCAAACATGTACTTCTTAAGTTAATTCATACTAACAGAACTGTTCAATAAATGTGATTTTTGAGGCATTTGTTATAATCAGTTTTCATCGATTTTGAAGAACAGCGTTTTTAGGACGAAAATAAAGCAACGTTACTGTTCAAAGGTTCAACTTCAACAAATGTTAAACTATTTAACGAACATTTTTGAAAATCGGGTTTCCTATAGATTTTATTCAGATCTTCAATTTATCTTTAGTGACATTTTTCCGTAAAGAGATTATTTTGAAAACTAAGGATTGTTTACGTATATTTTTATTCACATTACCTAGAAGTGGGCAAGTACTTTTATACTATTTAGTATTAATATTTATTATAGAAACAATTTGTCGTAATCTCCTCTTGGATAGTATAAAGTGCAGTGTCTGTTTGCATGCAACCTCTTTGTGCAATAACCTCATATTTGGCCTTCGCTGTTTTCAGATGTTTGCCGTGGTTTTTTTCCAAGTATTTGACAAATCATCACTTACCATAATTTTGGTTGCTTGGAGTAGAGTTCTCAACCCCCTTTTGCTTATAGCCCCCGTTCTGAGCTTCATTCCACTCTTTAGTCGCTCCTCCTCGTAGCAGCTGTTAGTTGTAAAAAAAGTACTTGCCATCTGCACTGTTTATTTATAATATAAATATATATATATAAAATAATTGATATTTTATTTCTAAGTAGTCAAGAAAATTCCTAAAAACATAAATGTATGGTAGCATCATAAGACCTGCTAACAAAAAAAATTCTGATATTTGGCGCTTTATTCAGTGTGTCTTTGTGGTTGATGCAAACGTGCAAGCGTTTCCTTATTTATTGTTAGAAGGACTAAAAGTAAAAAAACAGAAAGTAGTATTCCAGGGAGCCTTGTTGTTAAAAGTAAGAAAATAATTTTGTCATGATAATAATAAATACGATTTCACATTCTTATTCGTAATATTTTATTCTAGCTTGGGGTGGAGTAATATTTTATTCTGCCTAGATTTCTTATTCGTAATGTTTTATTCTATTTAGTTTGGGTGACCTCCACAGAGAATTACTGTGACCCCTAATATTCCGTTTTTTCCCTGTGGCACCTAGAAGTATGGCGTGGCCTCGTGAGGGACCATATGGCCCACGTTGAGAACCACTGGTTTAGAGAGTTGTGACATAATGTTAGCTGCAAAAATGGTTCAGTATGTCTTCTTGATTTTTTTTTTTTTTTTCAAATATCTGCACGGCAGGTGGACAGGCGAATACAGTAAAATACCATTGTAACGAACGCCGGAGTAAAGAAATATTCAGTATAAAGAAATTTTTTCCGTCTTAAGCCGCTCTTCTATGTATCTCTATTTAAAAAAGTTTCATTTTAACAAATGCCATTCTAACGAAAATATCATTTTAATGCTAGAAACATTTGCCCCATTACAAATAAAATTATCACTGTAACGAAACTTAAAAGAAACAATACTTAATATGTACAATGAATTTTTCGACCTTGACCACCTTTGTTTTAACATCTGGTCGTGCTGCAATGATTTAAATGCTGAGAAAGGTCTACCCAATTACAGTATGCAATGATTTAAATGTTACTAATGGTCTACCCAATTGCAGTCTGCAATGATTTAAATGCTACGAAAGGTCTACTCAATTGCAGTCTACAATTATTTAAATGCTATGAAAGGTCTACCCAATTGCAGTATGCAATTAATTAAATGCTGTGAAAGGTCTACCCAATTGCAGTCTTCAATGATTTAAATGCTGTGAAAGGTATACCAAGTTGCAGTCTGCAATGATTTCAATGCTATGAAATGTCTACCCAAATGCAGTCTTCAATGATTTAAATGCTGTGAAAGGTCTACCCAATTGCAAACTTCAATGATTTAAATGCTGTGAAAGGTCTACCCAATTGCAATCTTCAATGATTTAAATGCTGTGAAAGGTCTACCCAATTAGAGTCTGCAATGATTTAAATGTTATGAAAGGTCTACCCAATTGCAATCTGCAATAATTTATATGCTACGAAAGGTCTACTCAATTGCAGTCTACAATTATTTAAATGCTATGAAAGGTGTACCCAATTGCAGTATGCAATTAATTAAATGCTGTGAAAGGTCTACCCAATTGCAGTCTTCAATGATTTAAATGCTGTGAAAGGTCTACCAAATTGCAGTCTGCAATGATTTCAATGCTATGAAATGTCTACCCAAATGCAGTCTTCAATGATTTAAATGCTGTGAAAGGTCTACCCAATTGCAATCTTCAATGATTTTAATGCTGTGAAAGGTCTACCCAATTAGAGTCTGCAATGATTTAAATGTTATGAAAGGTCTACCCAATTGCAGTCTGCAATGATTTAAATGCTATGAAAGGTGTACCCAATTGCAGTCTTCAATGATTTAAATGCTGTGAAAGGTCTACCCAATTGCAATCTTCAATGATTTAAATGCTGTGAAAGGTCTACCCAATTGCAATCTTCAATGATTTAATTGCTGTGAAAGGTCTACCCAATTGCAATCTTCAATGATTTAAATGCTACGAAAGGTCTACCCAATTAGAGTCTGCAATGATTTAAATGTTATGAAAGGTCTACCCAATTGCAGTCTGCAATGATTTAAATGTTATGAAAAATCTACTCAGTTGCAGTCTGTAATGATTTAAATGCTATGAAAGGTCTACCCAATTGCAGTCTGCAATGTTTTAAATGTTACGAAAGGCTACCCAATTACAGTCTGCAATGATTTAAATGTTATATAAAGGTCTACCCAATTGCAGCCTTCAATGATTTATATGCTATGAAAAGTCTACCCAATTGCAGTCTGCAATGATTTAAATGATATGAAAGGTGTACCCAATTGCAGTCTGCAATGATTTTAATGATATGAAAGGTCTACCCAATTGCAGTCTTCAATGATTTATATTCTATGAAAGGTCTACCCAATTGCAGTCTGCAATGATTTAAATGCTATGAAAGGTGTACCCAATTGCAGTCTGCAGTGATTTAAATGCTATGAAAGGTGTACCCAATTGCAGTCTACAATGATTCATATGCTATGAAAGGTCTACCCAATTGCAGTCTGCATTGATTTAAATGATATGAAAGGTGTACATAATTGCAGTCTGGTATGATTTAAATGCTATGAAAGGTCTACCCAATTACAGTCTACAATGATTTATATGTTATGAAAGGTCTACCCAATTGCAGTCTGTAATGATTTAAATGCTATGAAATGTCTACCCAATTGCGGTCTGCAATGATTTAAATGCTATGAAAGGTCTACCCAATTGCAGTCTACAATGATTTATATATTATGGAAGGTCTACCCAATTGCAGTCTTCAATGATTTAAATGCTATGAAAGGTCTACCCAATTAGAGTCTGCAATGATTTAAATGTTATGAAAGGTCTACCCGATTGCAGTCTTCAATGATTTAAATGCTACGAAAGGTCTACCCAATTGCAGTCTTCAATGATTTAAATGCTACGAAAGGTCTACCCAATTGCAGTCTTCAATGATTTAAATGCTATGAAAGGTCTACCCAATTCCAGTCTTCAATGATTTAAATGATATGAAAGGTCTACCCAATTGCAATCTGCAATGATTTAAATGCTACGAAAGGTCTACCCAATTAGAGTCTGCAATGATTTAAATGCTACGAAACGTCTACCCAATTGCAGTCTGCAATGATTTACATGCTATGAAAGGTCTACCCAATTGCAATCTACAATGATTTATATGTTATGAAAGGTCTACCCAATTGCAGTCTGCAATGATTTAAATGCTACGAAAGGTCTACCCAATCGCAGTCTTCAATGATTTAAATGATATGAAAGGTGTACCCAATTGCAGTCTGCTATGATTTAAATGCTATGAAAAGTCAACCCAATTGTAGTCTTCAATGATTTAAATGTTATGAAAGGTCTACCCAATTGCAGTCTGCAATGATTTAAATGCTATGAAATGTCTACCCAATTGCAGTCTACAATGATTTAAATGCTATGAAATGTCTACCCAATTGCAGTCTACAATGATTTAAATGCTATTAAAGGTCTACCCAATTGCAGTCTACAATGATTTATGTGTTATGAAAGGTCAACCAAATTGCAGTCTGCAATGATTTAAATGTTATGAAAGGTCTACTTAATTGCAGTCTGCAATGAATTAAATGTTATGAAAGGTCTTCCCAATTGCAGTCTTCAATGATTTAAATGTTATGAAAGGTCTACCCAATTGCAGTCTGCAATGATTTATGTCTTATGAAAGGTCTACCCAATTGCAGCCTTCAATGATTTATATGCTATGAAAAGTCTACCCAATTGCAGTCTACAATGATTTATATGTTATGGAAGGTCTACCCAATTGCAGTCTGCAATGATTTAAATGCTATGAAAGGTCTACCCAATTGCAGTCTACAATGATTTATATGTTATGGAAGGTCTACCCAATTGCAGTCTGCAATGATTTAAATGATATGAAAGGTCTACCCGATTGCAGTCTTCAATGATTTATATTCTATGAAAGGTCTACCCAATTGCAGTCTGCAATGATTTAAATGCTATGAAAGGTGTACCCAATTGCAGTCTTCAATGATTTATATGCTATGAAAGGTCTACCCAATTGCAGTCTGCATTGATTTAAATGATATGAAAGGTGTACATAATTGCAGTCTGCAATGATTTAAATGCTATGAAAGGTGTACCCAATTGCAGTCTGCAATGATTTAAATGCTGTGAAAGGTCTACCCAATTGCAATCTGCAATGATTTAAATGCTATGAAAGGTCTACCCAATTGCAGTCTACAATGATTTATATGTTATTGAGATCTACCCAATTGCTGTCTGCAATGATTTAAATGCTACCAAAGGCCTACCCAATTGCAGTCTTCAATGATATAAATGATACGAAACGGCTACCCAATTGCAGTCTGCAATGATTTAAATGCTATGAAATGTCTACCCAATTGCAGTCTGCAATGATTTATATGTTATGAAAGGTCTACCCAATTGCAGTCTGCAATGATTTAAATGCTACGAAAGGTCAACCCAATTAGAGTCTGCAATGATTTAAATGTTATGAAAGGTCTGCACAATTGCAGTCTGCAATGATTTAAATGCTATGAAAGGTCTACCCAATTGCAGTCTACAATAATTTTTGTGTTATGAAAGTCTACCCAAATGCAGTCTGCAATGATTTAAATGCTATGAAAGGTCTACCCAATTGCAGTCTTCAATGATTCATATGCTATGAAAGGGCTACCCAACTGCAGTCTGCAATGATTTAAATGATATGAAAGGTCTACCCAATTGCAGTCTGCAATGCTTTAAATGTTGTGAAACGTCTACCCAATTGGAGTCTTCAATGCTTTAAATGTTGTGAAACGCCTACCCAATCGCAATCTGCAATGATTTAAACGCCATGAAAAGTCTACCCAGTTGCAGTGCCATGCATCAGGTGCTATTTATATCGCTAGGCACGCATTTTTACTTTTCTCACTGTCTTCAGCAATGAGACTGTTTCTAAACGTTCCCACGTTGCCCTAGCATAAAAGGGGATTTTCTAAATTTCGTAATCTGCAAGATTCTGATTGTATTGCATTGCAAGTTATGACAGGTTCTAACAAAAAGTTCTTTCAAAAACAGTTCCCCTCCAAATGTTATATTTTATCATTTAATAAATTTAAGCTATTGTTATATATTTACTATTATTATTTTAGTTAAGTTCACTAATTAGTTCCGATGGCTTAATTAGTTACCAACTCTTTTTTAAGAAGTAAACTCTAATATAAAGTACATTTCTTTTATTATGAATATTTTGCACTCTGCAACCGTCTAGGCCCCCGGATCTAGAAAAACATGGGGTGAAGAAACTTGGATTTCATTTGAAGATTGGCATTTTTCCCTTCGTTTTATTTCGTTTTTTTTTTTTACATTTGACAAAAAAATGCAAGAAATATGCACAAGTTTAATCATTTTTGGCTTCCAATTATCTTTACTACCAGGGGGAGTCAGTGGATGGACCTACCCTCACCATTCCCTCTCTATCGACCCTGTAACTGTCATTGCACGTTTTTTTTCTTCTCATTTCCCTATCTAAAATTTCCGTATAGAGAACATATTTTGGTCACCTGCAAGGCTTTGTTATGCTAACATTTCACTGTACTGACTGCGTTTCCAGTTAAGACTCCAAGCAATTGCAAGCTTCACAACCATTTTATTCACATTTCGAGAGCGAGCTGAAGGATGTGCTTATCTCTCACGATAAATCAATCGCCGCCTTCCAGACCTTTTAATTTCACGATCGACCACTATTTGACCACTATTTGACCTTGAACGCGACACTGAACGCTGAAATTTCTTAACGATTCTGGGTTGTTTGGGTTGTTTTACCTCTGAGCGGCACTTTTTTGCACACCATGGGCTAAATGGCCAGGCCACAAGGACCCCGAAGGCTCATAGAAGGTTGAGGGAAGGGACCCACTGGAACAGCTGTTAGGAGACAGATGGTCCTTCCAGCGTGTTCTTTAACGTGAAAAGGGTATGGCTATCCCGCACACGGGGCCACGGATTAAAGTCCCATCTGACGGACGGCGCCTTTTCATCGGTGTCCTCTACTGACCGTGGGCAGGGCGGGGAATTTTGCGGAGATAAATCTCAACGCTGATCCAGCTGGGACTCAAACCTGGGAACTACAGATTACGAGCCTGGCGCGCTACCGACTGAGCCACCTCCGCCCCAACGATTCTGAGATCTGGGATTGAAATACCACTATACGCCACATATCGACGTTTTAGCACAGGGAGACAGAAATTTGGTCTCTGACATCGAGGGATCCATGATATCACAAATTTCGTAAAGTTTTTAAAATGTTGAACGTGAAATACCACCAGAAGCCAGTTTCCAGGTTCGCAGAACGCGTAGATCAAAACTGAACGTCGGATCCAGAATTTAGAAAATTTTACCAGACGTAGGATACCAATTTTTACGTTTCCAGCACGTGTATATCTTAGTCTGACCGAAATTTGACCTCTATTTGACCTTGAATAAGACGTCAGATTTAAAATTCCATGACGTTTCTTAGGTAGATATCTGACCTTTGACCTCGGAGGACAGCCGAATCTCGCGTAAGAAAGTCCTTGAAGACCCTAAAAATTTACGATCAGAAGATTTGTTTTGAAGTCAGAACCTCCAGTTTCAAAAACCGTCACAGCTTTTCAAACATCTATGGGAGTCTCAGTTCTCTTAGGGAAATCCTCAAGAGACTTTCAACATCATTGTAATCCTTCGTTAACAGTTTGTAAAAGAGGATTGAGAATAAATGAAATTTTCTATCATGAGTTGTCCGAATTCTGAATCACTCTGTATTTCAGCTTCCACAACTCTTTAAAAGCTCAATGAACATTACTTAAATTCAAGTTTTAGTGATTTAGAGTTTTAATTTATTTTCTTTATTATTCTCAAAAAAAATTATTCTTCGCTGGGGTGAATTTCAAATTTTGGTTTCCATTCACAAGAAATGAGAATTCCACACTTTTTTTTTTATCTAGAGGCTTTATATTGTAATAATTATTCTAGTAATAATATGTTTATTCATGTTAAGCTGTTGTTGCTTTACCTCAAAGACGTACTTTTTCTCTTGCTTCTTCATCATCATCCTCCTCAAGCAGCCATGGGCTACGGAGGACCAACCAGACCGTGCAATTTAGTTCTCCAAGCAAGTCTATCCTGAGCTACATCTACTGCATCTGGCCACTGCACACCAATTCTAACAAGGTCCTGTTTGACATTGTCTGCTCACCGCATCCTAGGTCTCCCCTTCTTTCTGAGGCCTTTAGGCACACTGTTCATAAACCTATTCCCCAATCTATAATTATTCATACGGGCAACATGGCCAAACCAACGGAGTCTCTCTCTGCACAATATGCTGCTTAAAGGAGGTTGCAAACTCCTTTGCCTAATCTCATCATTAGTTACAAAGTTGAACCACCTAATGCCCAAGATACTGCGTAAGATCTGGAATCAAAAGCATCTAGTTCCCTGTTATCTTGTTTACAAAGTGTCCAAGTTTCACTACCATAACTAACCCTAGAAAGAACCAAACTATTATACAGTCTACTTTTAGTCTTTAGGTGTATAAGCCTATTTCTCCACACTCTGCATAGGTTCTTAAAAGTCCCGGCAGCAATTCCTATTCGTCTGTTAATCTCATGCCGCACATCACCATTATCTGTTACATAGCTCCCAAGATAATTAAACTGTGACATCTGCTCAAGACTGCAACCATTCAGATTAACTGAATCACAGCCTGCCTGACCAATTTTCATCACTTTAGTTTTCTCTCTGTTTATAACCAAACCTACTCTACTACCAGTCTCATCAACAGCTCGAATGAAAGAGTTCATCTCACCAACATCATTTGCCATGAGGGCTAAATCATCAGCATAATCTAAATCAGAAATATTCATATCTCCAGTCCATTTAAGGCCAAAATCTTTCCCTTGAAGTGAATTTCGCATAACATAATCAATAACCAAGCTAAAGAGAAAAGGAGACAAAATGCACCCTTGTCGAACACCAGAAGTAATGCTAAACCAATTGCTACAAACCTTACCAACTCTCACACATGAATCAGTGTTATTATAGAGAGCTTTCATTATGTTAACTTACTTGTCTGGTATACCATATGATTTCACAATCAACCACAAATTATGACGATCAGCAGAGTCGAAAGCCTTTTTGAAATCAACAAAGCTAGCAACCAAAGGTTTCTGAAACTCTAAACATTTCTCAAGAATCTGCCTAAGTGAAAATATCTGATCCACACATCCCCTACCACTTCTGAATCCACATTGCTCATCACGCAATTGACTGTTAACCAGATTCTTAATTCTATTAAGCACAATCATGGAAAGAACTTTACCTGGAACAGAGAGTAGGCTGATACCCCTATAGTTAACACAAGAACTGCGATCACCTTTTTTGAAAATAGGGATAACAATAGCTCTGGTAAAATCCTTAGGAACCATGCCTTTATCATAAAAGATATTCAGAATTTCAGTCATCCAAGTGGTAACCGAAACATTCCCAGCTCTAAGCATTTCTGTAGTAATTTCATCTACCCCTGGGGATTTATGAAGTTTAAGTTTAGAGATAGCCAAACTAACTTCAGATTGTGTTATAGGGCCAACATTAAAGCTGCCAATGCATCTATCATCATTACAAACAATGGGAGTAGAACTAACCACATTGTTTAGAACATCACTGAAATGCTCAGCCCACCTAGCCATGACAGAATCCTCACCTTCTATAACCTTACCTTGTTTATCCTTCAATCCCTGTATGCCTGTCCGTTTTCTGCCACATAAAACATTAACTATCTGGTACAGCTCTCTGCTGTTGTGCTGTCTAACTGCTTCCTCAGCTTTGTCAGCAAGGCCATCAAGCCAAAGATTCTTATCAGTAGCTAACTGATCCTTTACACGTTTATTAAGCTCTCTGTAATCCTTTCTATTAGGACTAGTAGGGTACTAATTAAGGACATTCCTGCAGTTCTTTCTTTCTGAAATAAGCTCAAGTGCCTTATCACTCAGATAATTCTGTCTCTTCTGCTCCTTTTTTCCTAAAAGAGTACTGTTAGTGTCCAAAAAAGCGTGTTTAAAATGATACCATTCTTCCTCAACTTCAGTAGTAAGCATACCATGACTGTCATAATGACTAAGTTACCTATCATGGTAAGCTTTGGCTATAACTGGGTCTTTCAGAGCTTCAGTATTAAAAGCAAATTTTTTAACCCTAGCACAACACTTTTTAAGTTTCAGTTGCAACAAACTTTTAACAAGATAATGGTCAGATCCAATTTCAGCTCTCCTATACGACCTGGTATTCCTAACAGAACTAGCCCATTTGCTGTTAATTAATATATATTCAATCATATTCTTATGCAGCCCATCGGGTGAAACCCATGTGTATTTATGTATGTTGCGGTGTTTGTAATAAGTGTTAGTTATTCTGAATCCATTGAGTGTACTCACTTGCAGGAGAAGCTGCCCATTGCCATTGCAGCTACCAATACCAAAACGGCCTATTACTCCTCCCCAAAGGTCAGAGTCAGTACCAACTTTGGCCTTGAAGTTACCAAGAACAAGGGTAATATCTACTTTCTTGACAGAATTCAAAATATCCTGAAGTTGTTCAAAAAACCTATCCTTCTCATCCTCATCGGCATCCTCAGTGGGGGCATAACAGCAAATAACATTCAAGTCTTTAACGCTTGTCTGAAATTTTGCTGTAAGAAACCTTTCATTAATGTACTAATATCCTAGAAGAGCATCACTAGCGTGTCTGCTGAGAAGCAGACCCACGCCTTGGTCATGCTTATTGTCGTCCCTCCCTGAAAAGAGAAATTTAAGATTATTTGTAAGAATCTGACCTTTATCTGTCCATCTGGTCTCTTGCAAGCCGAGAATATCTAAATTATAAAGGTGGAATTCTTGTGTGAGGACATCTAGAGAAAAAGCTCTGTGCATAGTCCTCACATTCCAACTACCTATGGAGAGAAAATGGTTAGTGGGATGTTTAAAGAAACTATGTTTATTGAGAGAGCGAATGCCGACAATATCAAACAGCCCCCTAATCGCAGACATGGGGCAAAGACCCGTTCCCCCACTACTAAAGGCTGAAGCCATCTACACTGGAAGACTTCCTCCAATGTAAAATTTCACGATGCCAATAGAAGCAAAGAGTTCAGGTGCCTGCGATGACCTCTGCTCAGGATTATCCACCAGCTGATAAACATATCCTGTGAATCTATTCACTTGGGGCTGTCAACCCACAAACAAACGGAAAACACAGCGGAAGATTTTTCCCTCCACAGAAGCCCACCAGTGCAGCAAAATCAGGATCCATAATCAAGATCAGAGCCATATATCTGTCCAGTCCAGTGGGTTTATATGGTCAGCACCAGGACCCTGTGTGGTTGACCACTCCTCAGCAGGGTGGGAAAGAAAATAAAAGTAGCCATAGTTGTTCAGATCAGTAGGCCACACTAATCTGGCAGCCCTCCCCTTCCGTTCACTTCCACAAGAGAGTATCTCTTTTGAAAGGTACTAACGGTCTGCACCAAGAGAAGGCGGGGTCGGACATTAGGTGCTAGGCATACAATGGGCAAATTGATCAAATTGCAACGAACACAAAGGTTCATAAAAGTTCTCAGGAGGGGACGAACTGAACAACTGTTAAGAGACAGATATTAGTCTCCCGTCAAGGCAATCCAGTGGGTTATTTAACGTGCACAGAGTATGATCTTCCTGAACATATAGCCACAGCGTTTCGGGTCAACCGACAGACGGCGCTTTTTCCAAGCCCATCAGTGTCTCATTTATGACCGAGGGTAGGATGAGGATTTAGCGAAGATAAAAATAATATTTTATTCCATGCAGGGGGTTGCAGTAAAGACAATGTACAGGTAATTATGGATATTAATTTAAATATTCAAGTGGCTTGATGCCCCAGATAAATCTCACTGCTGCATGTGGGACTCGAACTTGAGAACTGCAGATTACGAATCTGATGTGTCATAAATGAGACACGGCTCTCCAGAGTACAAATCCGATAAGAAAATCTCAATGCAGGAACAGGGGGGGGGGGACTCGTGTTGTGAAGAACAGGTTGCGAGCCCAGAGCACTATCGTCTAGAACAAACACAAACCCCTTTTTCAAAGTACTAATAAGCATAGTGTTATTGAAAGTCGTTATTAACATTCAAGATTCGAATAATTTTGAAGTTTTAAAAGGAAAGTTAGGCTGGGTTGGGTCGTTTTACCTCTGAAGGGTACTTTTCTTCAGATAGCGAGCTAAATGACCAGGTCACAAGGACCCCAACGTTCAGAGAAATTTGAGAAACAGGATCCACTAGACCAGTGATTCCCAACCTTTTCTGGACCATCGCTCCCTTTAGAAGAGAACAAAAATTTCAACGCCCCCCTAGTCCATAATAGTTAATTTTATATGAAATATTAAAATATTGTTGCATATTTTCTGTACCTAATTTATTTGTTTATTTATCTATTAAAATCATAGAGCAGAAATTAATAAAACAGCAACCAAATGTACAATAAAATTGTTTATTAAAATTTTAAAAATAAACACAGAATCAATAAGAAATAAAAAATAATGAGAAAACACAAAATTAATAATAAATAAAAAAATTAATGAGATGGTTGAGGCTGGTGGAGTGTTAACAATTTGTTAATGTCGGGTTCCAATTTCGTTAACATAAATCGCAGAATCCTCTTCTTTGACAGTAAATTAGCTACTGCACTGAATCCACGCTCAGCCATATAGGACGAAAGAAATGCGATTAAAAACTTCTGTACTATTGCCCACAATCCAGGGTAGAGAACTGGTATTGATTTTTGAAGCCAGAACTCTTGGTATCCATGTTTGAATTTTACTTTGAGTGCTTCGTTAGTCGTGAGTTCTAAGAGTTCCTCTTCCAAATTTGATGATTCTTCAGTATCTGTGTTTGCGAAAGGATCTAAAACCCAACTCGGTATATTCATGTTTAAAATATCTTGGAAACGCTTCATAAAATCAACATGAAGAGCTCCCAAGTGTTGGCAGTAAGTAAGTAAATCTTCCGGTTTTACAGAGACTGCTGATAATGTGGGAAAGTGTTTGTATTCACCTCTACCTAGATTTCGTTTGAATAGAAGAAGTTTTCCCGCAAAAGCAGCTATGAAGTTTTTTGCTTTAATTAAATTCAACTCATCACCTTGCAATTGTAAATTAACTTGATTAAATATTTTAAACAGGTCTGTCAAATAAGCGATGTCATTTTTTGACGTAATCAGGTTTTCGCGCAATTTTTCGTCTCTGTCTTCAAGGAAGTCCAGTACTGGGTCAAATAGATTAAAAAAACGATTCAGACAAACACCTTTAGAGAGCCAACGTACTTCTGTGTGCAGCAGCAAGCGATTGTAATCTTCATCATTTTCATTACAAAGCTTACCAAATAATCGGTCATTCAATGAATTGCTTCTAATCTTATTGATTGCTTTAATAACGTAATGGAGCGACGTATGCAGACGTTCATTCAAATTTTTTGCAACCAAATGCTGATGATGAATAATACAATGTACAGCGAGTACATTTGGTACTGCTTGTTTCAAATGCGCTATGAAACCCTTATGACGCCCTGTCATTGCTGGAGCACCATCAGTAGCAGCAGACAAAATATTGCAAAGAGGAATTTCTTTCTCTTGAAAAAACTTTTGCATGGTATTAAATATAGATTCTCCCTTTGTATCAGATTCCAAATTTTTAGCAAATATTTTGTTCTTTTATAAATCGTACGTATGATAAGAGTAGAGCTTCGCTATTTGGTAGAGTTGATTCATCGAGTTGAATGCAAAATTTGCAAGTCTTTAAGTAATCACATAATGATATTTCAACTTCTTTTGCCATTTCATCTACTCTTCTTTGCACTGAATTACTACTGAGAGGAATTTTTTTGATGATATCTGACGGTGTCTTATGATGAAGAACAGTTTTTAATATCTCTTTGACTGCCGGCAAAATTAATTCCTCGCCAATTGTGTGTGGTTTTCCTGCTTTTGCGATTAACAATGAAACGTTATATGAGGCTCGTAGTCCATCATCATCTTGTTTAGAAGACGACGCAAAAAGGTTTGACATAGTTGGCTGTTTTAAATATTGCTTTTCCAGTTCTTGAAAATAGGATAAATCTTTGTTCTTCTTATCAGCATGCATTTTATTTAAATGCTCTTGTAGCCTAGAAGGTTTCATAGCTTCATTTGAAAAAGCCTTTTCGGCAAATTAAACACATAGGTAATGATTGGTTTGTAGGAGAGTACGTAAATCCATATTTCAAATACTCAATACTGTACTGCCGGCATTTCTTTTTAGATGTAGATTCAGACATTTTCAAATACAAATTAACTTCTCAACAGATTTATAGATAGTTATAAAAATAATGTTTATAATGATTTCTAACACTTATCACGGCGAAGCACATAAAAATAATAAAACATTCTTAAAGCTATCGCTTTTATAGATTTGATTTTGTGCACGCATTAACTTGTATGTTTGCGATGCCCGCGCACTTGCTCCGTAAACAAGTCATTTCAAGCTCCCATATTCTTGTCGAAACATGTTAAATTGCATGAACCGCGTGTTTGCCTACCAACTTGCAAGGACTTGTCACCGTCAATCTATTCTAAACTAAAACAAATTAGTAATAGGTAAACCTAATGCTAATTTAAAAATGCTTATTAACGCGATAACAATAAGATACTTTACATAGCTAGATAAAATATTTATTCATGAAAACACGTATTTTCAAAGTATTTTATTATATTAAAAATAATTATAAAAAAAATTAAATATAATAAATTTATTATTATTATTGCATCAAGGTTGATTTGCCTATCAGGACGGACACACATGTCCAACATAATAAGCCTGACATAGTAAGTAGTGCATGTTAAGGTATTGAATGAGATTACAATTATTGAAGTAGGAATAGCATCTCAGGATAACCTGCAGACAGTAGAGGTTGAAAAGAAGAGGAAGTATGATCTGCTGGCTAATGAGTTGAGCCTAATTCACAAGTGTAATGTTAATATTATACCTTATGTTCTGACGTGGGATGGTATTGTAACTACGTACCATAAAGCATACTCAAAGCGACTTGGAGTGGGAAAACGTATTGAAGCTGATATCCAATCTGTGATCTTGAAGAGAACTTTTGAGAGCATCTCAGTCGACTTCAGACGTACCAGTACGCTAGTAGGCGGTAGCAGGGAACTTATTGTCCAAGCTGCAGTTGAAAAGCTGTACATGACGGATGAGGTAGTGGATGACCAGAATCACTAGGAAGACACCACAGAATAGAAGAGATAAAAAGGTTATCACAGAAAATTCCATTAAATTTATTTATTTATTTGACAGCCCCTCTTGACTGCCTCAACGCCCCCCATTTGCCTCTGGATCCGCTACCGCCCCCATGGAAGGCTCCAGCGCCCACTGGGGAGCGGTATCACCCCCGTTGGGAATCTATGCACTAGACAGTTGTTAGGAGACAGCTGAAACTTCCCGTCAAGGCCATCCAGCGTTTTCTTCAACATTCATATTATATAGCTGTCCTGAACACGAGCCACGGCTTAATGCTCCACCTGATGGATGGCAGCCTTCCCATCGATGTCCTCACTTAAGAGCAGAATGGGAATTTGCAGAGATAAATTTCAACGCTCGCATAGTTGTGTAAAAAAAAGGGACAGGATAACGAAACCGAAAAAAAAAATGGAATTCGACGAATCCCAGAGAGCAGAAACGAATGTTAGTATGAAAACCTGCAATTAATGAAATGTGTTAAACCAAAAATAATAACTCTTTATACTTCTTGAAAACAATTTTTTGGAATGACAATAAATTTTCATATTTTAGTTTTTTACTTATGGTGGAATGTGAGAAAAAAATTATTCTTGTTGGAAACTGAATTTTCTTTTTAAGAATAATTTGATTAACTTTTATGTTTTTTTTTTTACATTTTTTGTTTTAATAATTAGCATTCCTGGTCAAGCGAGTCATTTTCTCAATAATCCCGAACCAGAGATTTTAGTCATAAACTCTTATTTTTTTATGTTGGCGTTAATTGTGCAAATGGTTTAGGATTATAAAACATTTTTGGCATAAAAAGTCAATTTTTAAAATGCAAATGCTTCGAATACTTTATTTCTATCTAGTTAACAACTGGAGGAAAAACAAAAAAAAATGATCATTAGATATAATACTGCAAACTTCGCTTCCAAATCGAAGCTTATGTGTTATTCAACGGTCCTTAAATGAGATTAACAGCAAACATGAAAACTAAAAAATCATCACAAACGATATCAGAAAGAAAGAATCTTATTCCCATATAAGCGGGATTTGAATGCTGTTAAAGGAATATTTCTCAATTTACCTCACAGAATTGTTTTCTGAAATAAGCATCAATTATTCTCCTGCGCTTCTCTCGGCAGTTCCCTGTGGTTCGCTTCCCTCCCAAACACAATCGATCACAAATTAACTCAGTTCACTGCTACAGCGACAAGCTTTAGATGAAAGTTATTTATTATTCCAAGTGATTTTTATCAGGAAACATAATAATTGCTCCAAAATCCCAAACCGTGGAATTTGTTGCTTTGCTTCGCTAAGCAGGAACGAAGAGGAAATGGTTCGTGCAAATTAATTAACTCTAAATTGCATTTCTATTTCCAGTCTTCTTGATAATATTCTACGTTTCGAAAAGAAACTTTACGAAAAGCATTTATCACTGCGAGATTGCAAATGTAGGAATAACTTTTCATATTTCAATTTATTTCTCAGGTAAGGTTATCAAGATTTCAAGATATATAGATAAATCAGTAAATATTTAACATATTAATCCGATTTCTTAATGACCTTGCATTACTTAAACGATGTTAATTAAGATTTTGCAATATATTTATATACGCAATCTTTCAATATGTACTAGGATTCTCTACTAATGCGAATGGAAAGACACATTTAAAGCTCTCTGATTTCAAAAATTAGCTTTATACGAAAAATGTCACAGGAGATAAATTAAAGATCTTGCTCAAAATATCTATAAATTGTCATTTTCTACAATATTCCTTTAATATTTAAAGAGTTATGAAAGTTGAAACACTAGACGTCATTTTCACTAGTCATAATAATTTATCTTTAAAATTAATTAAACACAAATAATAACTATAATGAATCATTTACCGTAATAAATGCAATTTGAGAATTCTTTGTAATGATGCTTTCAAGTTTCATGTTATGCTGTTAAATATTCCTGCTTCACTAACTGATTATTAAACATTTTGCTAAAAATGGGATATAGAGAGATTTTAATCTTCAATTAATCTCCAGTGATATCTTTCAAGTAAAAAACTAATTTTGAAAGTTAGGATGACTGGAATCATGACTTTCCATCCATATAATTCGAAAGTATTCCAATACATGTTAGAACCTAGTGCAGGCATGGCCAACTGTTTTTGCCCCCGGGCCGGATTGGAAAAAAAAATATTTTCACGGGCCGGATTGAAAAAAAAATATTTTCACGGGCCGGACGAAATATTAAAATTGAAAAATGTTAAGCAAAACACTTATTTCTTTAAGTAAACAAAATTTTATTATGAAATTTGTTTATGAATAATTGTAAGTAAATCAATACAACAAATTAACATAATAACTAATGCGACGTGTTGAGGCGGTTTGCATCGCTTATTATTTTTTTAATATCTGGTTCTATACTTGTAGTAGCTATTCTTAACACAGCCTCCAAATGTAAATCATTCAATCTTGATCTTGTTGTACTTTTATTTAGATTCATTAAAGAAAAGGTTTGTTCACAAATATAAGTTGAGCTAAAGATTACTAAATATGTCTTGGAAAGTTTTTTTAAATTTCCATATTTTTCATTATTCAATTGCTTATAAAAATTACACAAATTTTCTTGCTCTTCTCGATATTTCTCATGTAATAATTCATCACATTGTAAATTAATTATTTCTAATTGTATATCAACAGGAACGTCATCAACTTGTACAGAAAATGGATTTCGGATAATAGATAAAATTTTATCAATTTTTTTGAAGCAATCGAATCTCTGCTCGAAATCTGTCATTAGTGCAAGGATGTTTTTATTAAATGTTTTAACCTTTTCTTTTAAAATATTTAAAGATATGGTCTGTAACGTTGGAAAATGATCAAATTTACATTCAGCCAGAATTGTAGAAAAAAGGCTAAGCTTCATTTTAAAAGCTCTTAATTTCTGTATTAAATCATGAGCAAATAAATTTTTTCCTTGTATACATGTGTTAAATTCGTTCAAATGTGTGAGAATATCCAAAGAAAATGCTAAATCACAAATCCAATTTTGATCTAATAATTCAGGAAAATCCTCATTTTCTTTAAGCATTAAAAATACTTTTATTTCCTCTTGAAGGTCCCACACACGTCTTAAAACTTTTCCCAAACTTAACCAACGGATTTTATTGTGATATAGTACATCTAAATGACTGGTATTTAGTTCTTCAAGGAGATCAATAAATTGCCTGTGATTTAATCCTTTTGATCGTAGGAAATTCACTAATTTCACAACTACGTTTGTAACATGATCGATTTTTAAAACATTTTTGCACTATGCAAAAATATTTTACTCGCCTGCTGGCAACGTCGCTTGAACATCGAGTGCAGATGAGTATAAAAGTTTTAATTCTTTATAACGAAATCTTTTTTAAAAAATATAGAAGTATCGAGAATTCAGTCGATTAATTACTAGAAGTTAAATGTTAATATTGAAAAATTGTTCGCGGGCCACATAAATTCATTACGCGGGCCATGCCTGACCTAGTGTATGTTTGAATAAAGATGATTACATATATAAAATGGAAAGTGTAACAGATAAAATCACACAGTAGTGTAATATTAAAGCACTAAATATCTCAACAAACATGACATTAATGCAGAAAATATTCCAATGAATATGATAGTAATGCACTAAATATCCCAACTAATATGGCACTATCGCAGGAAATATCCCAAATAATATGGCACTAATGAAGTAAATATCTAAATTAATATGACACTAATGCAGTAAATATCCCAACTAATATTACACTAATGCAGAAAATATCCTAATTAATATGATACTAATGCAACAAATATCCCAACTAATATGACTCTAATGCATTAAATATCCCAACTAATATGACTCTAATGCAATAAATATCCCAATTAACATGACACTAATGCAATTAATATCCCAACTGATATGACATTAATGCAGTAAATATCATCACAAACATGATACAAATGCAGAAAATAGTGTACCAATAGATCTTACTAGAATTGCCACTCCTTCAAATTTGACTCAAAATCTCCAGGATTAAGTATGCTACCTCTGGGCTCAAGAGTTTGTCACAAATTATCTGGGTCTTACACAAAATTTGACAACGCCTGTTTTTCGTTTCGGAAATTCATCTCAAGGTTACCAGTTAAGTTATTAATTCTCTCTAATCAGTTATGGCGTACTGCATAGGTATATAAATTACTATTTTTTCACCAATTTTCTTCTTAAAAGCGCGCAATTCCTCAAGTGCAGATAGATTTTAAAATAAAATAATGAAATGTGTGAATAAATTTATCTTAATTTTTGCACGTAATATATAAGTTGAGAGAATTTTCTGCAAAAGAAATCTTAGAATCACAACCATTTATCATCGACAGACAGCACGAGGATTTTTCAGAGTGCCTCGGGCCAGAACCTTGTTTATTGAAATGTTCCCATGTCCAATGCACTGAGAAGACAATATGAGTAAACAATTAATTTTTCGCATATACCTATTTATTACGAAAAGTAACATGTACTTTTTGCAACTCTAATGAAAAAATTATTTTTTTTAATTAAAATTAGGATTCACTCTACAAGAAATTGAATAAACAGCATAATTAGATAAAAATGTAACACATTTTAATGGAAATCATCATCGACTCCACATACAAATACCACTAATTAAGCTCTGTGAAGGTATTTTCGATATTGGCAGAAAGTTTATCGATACACCTCATTACGATTCTGTGGGATGATCATCATTATTTATTATTATTAAAAATGATAACTATCATCATTTTTATCTATGGACAAAACAAAGCGAAACTTGTTTGTAAGCACTCCTTCACAAATTCGCTATCAGAATAATTTTTGTAATATTTTGTAATTTTCTCAGTAATAGCAAAAGTTGCATGTACAATAGCATTGGAGTCGAGAACTTTGGGTAAATATTTTTTTTTGAGTGTTTAATGCCTCCATATAATTTTCAAATGTTTCTTTTCTGTGTTGGACTTTCAGAATTAGAATGTTTACTGATGTAGTGTCTATTTGAGTGAAAGCTGAACTCTTTAATCAGGAGCTGAATAGTATAAGATAATTAGGAAAGAAAGTAAAATTAATATTTCTCAAAGAACTCGAAAAATTCGAGATAAAAAAAAACTTAATAATATGCGCGGTAATATTCACGGGCCTGGCGTGCCCTGGGGACTAAGGGTTGTTCACGGCTGTTGCAAAGGTTGAGCATTGAACTAAAGTAAATTTGGACAAGAGCTGTCTCTAATTTCTTGATTTTATTGAGTTTGAAAAGGTTAGTCTCTGAAGGTGGATTAGGCAGGGGAAAAAATGCATTGCAATAATATGTGAATTACAAACTTGCAGTCTTATTAATCAGATATTAAAATCTAGCACTAATTTTGCCCTACTGTTAATATTTGCAAAGATATTACAGTAAATCTCTGTTTATGAAATTCAGCATTTTGTGCTCGCTATATGTACTTTGTCGCCTGCGTGTCTCAAAAATCATTATGTTATTAAATATGTGCATATATTACGTAAATACATAAATTAATATCAAATCTTTCCGTAAAATTGACTACCAGTAATTAATTAAATATAAAACATGTAAAATATCACCAGTCATATAACTTACTAACTGCTGTTTCATACTATTTCAGGGAATGATGTGCAGTAAGTCAAAGTTGTAAACTGTCAACAGACTGCTTTTCCTACGTTTGCAGATATTATATTAGTCTTAAACTAGAGAAGCATCAAATTGTAACCAGTACAAAGTTCTAGGTCTGTAAATGGTAGCTACGGATAAACTGGAAGGAGAGCTATGTACCAATTCCCAAGTGATGATGAACAGAACCGGCCAGGTCTAGCTCCTAATGTCCGACCCACCTTCTCGTGGTTCAGGCCGTTAGTTACCTTTCAAAAGAGATAATCTCTTTTGGAAGGAAACGGAAGAGGAGGGCTGCCAGTTCAGTGTGGCCTACTGATCTGGTCATCTATGGCCACTGTTTTCTTTTTTCAACACTGCTGAAGAATGATCAACTTCACATGGTCCTGGTGCTGACCATTTATTTCTGCTGAACTGGTTTATGGATTTGAGCTTGATCACGAATTCTGGACTTCTGCACTGGTGAGCCTTTCTTGAAGGCGAATCTGCCGTTATATTTTCTGTTTGCTTCTGGGTTGCCAGCCCTAAGTGAACAGAGGCACGAGATACCTTATATCAGCTGGTGGATAATCCTGAACATAGGCCATCGCAGGTACCTGAACCTCACTTAGCTAGTTGGGAATCGCCAATTCTAAACTGGAGTAACGTGTCTCAGGCAAGTAACATGGCTCTTGAAATGGTCCACTTGTGGTGATGCCTTAAGTTCTTTCTAGCATCGGTGACTTCAGCCTTTAGCAGAAGAGGAACAGGTCTTTGCCCATGCCTGCGATCAGGGGGCTGTTTGATATTGTTGGCCTTACCTCTCTCAATAAACCTAGTTTCTTTAAAAATCCTACTAATCATTTTCTCTCTGCATGTACTTGGAACGTGACGACGTTACATAGAGATTATTCTCTTGATGTCCTCATGCAGGAATTCCAGCGTTATAACCAAGATATTCTAGGCTTGCAAGAGACCAGATGGGAGTAGTAAAGGTGAGACACTTAAAAATAACATTGAATTTCTCTTTTCAGGGAGGGAGGATGGAAAGCATATCCAAGGTGTAGGTTTGCTTCTCAGCAGACTAACCAGTGGTGCTCTTCTAGGATGTGACTGCATCAATGAAAGATTTCTTACAGAAAAATTTAAAGCAAAAATTAAAGTCTTAAATGTCATCTGTTATTATGACCAACAAAGGATTCTCCTGAGAACGAGGAGGATACGTTTTACATCCAGTTTCACGATATTTTGAATTTTGTGAACAAAGGAAATATTTCTCTTGTACTAGGTGATTTCAATGCTAAAGTTGGTACTGACTCTAACCTTTGGGCAGGAGTTTAGGTCCCTTTGGTAATAGTAATTTCAACGGCAATGGAGAACGTCTTCTTCAGGTAAGTAAACTTAGTGGTTTATGAATAACTAACACATACTACAAACATCGGTACATTTATAAATATACAGGGGTTTAACCTGATGGGTTGCACAGGAATATGATAGATTATATTTTAATTATCAGCAAATGGGCCAGTTCAATTAGAAATATCAGATCACACAGGGGAGACGAAATTAGGTCTAACCATTACCTGGTCAAAAGTCTGTCCTGGTCTCAGCTGACTTAAGAAATGTTATGCTAAGTTTAAGAAAATAATTTTTAACACTGAAAGACTGAAAGATCCAGATATGGGTAAAGCATACCATAATAGGCTACTTAGTTATTACGACAATCTTGGGTTGCTTCCTGCTTTTGAGTTAAGAAAGAATGGGATCAGTTTAAACAGTCTTTTCTTGAAACAAACAGTGCTCTTTTGGGTAAAAAGGAATAGAAGAAACAAAATTATTTCTGTAATAAGGCTATGGAACTTATTTATGAATAAAGGAAATGCAGGATTAATATGAATCAACACCCTACTAGTCCTAACAAAAGGCATTATAACGAGCTTAATAAACGTGTAAAGGATCAGTTAACCGCTGATAAGAATCTTTGGGTTGATAGCTTTGCTGACAAAGCAGAGGAAGCAGACAGCACAATATTAGGGGGTTGCACTAGATTGTTAATGTTTTGTGTGGAAAAAAACAGACAGGCACACATGGATTGAAGGATAAACACGGCAAGATGGTTGAAGGTGAGGATTCTGTCTAGGTGGCTAGGTGGGTTGAGCATTTCAGAGATGTTCTAAATAATAAGATTATTTTTATTCCCATTGTTTGTAATGAATATAGATACATTACTGACTTTAATGATGACCCTATATAACACGCCTATTTTTTCAAAATTAAAATTTCACAAATTAAAACTGTCTAAATCCCCAGGGATGGATGAAATCACCATTGAAATGCTAAAAGCTGGGAACACTTGTGTTGTCACATGGCTGACTGAAAGTTTGAATTTTTTTATGATAAAGGTGTTATTAAGGATTTTACTAGAGCTATCATTGTAACAGTTTTAAAAAAAAAGGTAATCGCAGTTCTTATGATAATTATAGGGGAATAGTTTACTCTCTGTTCCGATAAAGTTCTTTGTATGATTATACTTAATAGGTGCAAGAATTTGGTTCATGAACAACTGCGTGATGAACAGTGTGGATTCACAAGTGGTAGGGAATGTATTGATCAAATATTTTCACTGAGGCAGATTCTTGAGAAATGTTTATAGTTTCAGAGACCTGTGGTTACTAGCTTTATAGATTTCAAAAAGTTTTTTGATTCTGTTAATCGACATAATTTGTGTTGATTGTTAGATCATATGGAATACCTGATAAGTTAGTTGTATAATGAAAGCTCTCTATAATTACACTGAGTCGTGAGTTAGAGTGAGTTAGAGTATGTCTTTCAGGGTTGGGTTGTTTTACCTCTGAGCGGCACTTTTTTGCACACCATGGGCTAAATGGCCAGGTCACATGGACCCCGAAGGCTCAGAGAAGGTTGGGGGAGGGGACCCTCTGGAACAGCTGTTGGGAGACAGATGGTAGCCTCCCGTCAAGGCCATCCAGCGTTTTCTTGAACGTACACAGGGTATGGCTCTCCTGCACACTGGGCCACGGTTTAACGTCCCATCCGACGGACGGCGGCCTTTCCAAGCCCATCGGTGTCCCCTACTGACCGTGGACAGGGCGGGGAATTTTGCGGAGATAAATCTCAACGCTCACCCAGCTGGGACTCGAACCTGGGAACTACAGAATACGAGCCTGGCGCGCTACCGACTGAGCCACCCCCGCCCCATGTCTTTCAGCGATTGGTTTAGCATTGCTAGTGTAGTTAGACAAGGGTGCATTTTGTCTAGTTCGGTTATTGATTATGTTATGCGAAATTCTTTGCAAGGGAAAGATTTTGGCCTTAAATGTTCTAGAGATTTCAAAATTTCTGATTTAGATTTGCAGATGTTCATTATCGGATTTTATTAATAATGATTTCCGAAATTTCCTCAAATGATATTCATGAGATGAAATCTTTCATTAGGGCTGTTGATGAGACTGGTAATAGAGTAGGGTTTGGTGAGAAACAGAAAAAAAATAAAGTGATGAAAATTGGTCAAGTAGGTGGTGCTTCAGTTGCTTTGAATGCTGCATTCTTGAGCAAGTGTCTCAGTTTAATTATCTTGGGAGCAATGTAACAGATACTGGTGATGTGCGGCATGAGAAAAAAGAAGAATATGGAATGCCGCTGGAACTTTTAAGAATATATCGAGAGTATGAAAAAATAGGCGTGTACACCTAAATACTAAACTTAGGCTGTATAATAGTTTAGTTCTTTCTAAGGTTAGTTATGGTAACGAAACATGGACCCTTTGTAGGCAGGATAACAAGAAACTTGATGCCTTTGATTCTAGATGCTTACGCAGTATCTTGGGCATTAGGTGGTTTGACTTTGTAAGTAATGATGAGGTTAGAAGAAGGAGTCATCAACCTCTTTTGAGCAGCATATTGCGCAGAGAGAGACTGCAGTGGTTTGACCATTTTCCCCATATGCATAGCTGCAGATTGGTAAAGTGGATTATGAACAGTGTGCGTAACAGTATCAGAAAAAGGGGGAGACCTGAGATGCGATGGGCAGACAATGTCAAACAGGGCCTTGCTAGAATTGGCCTAGAGTGGATAAATGCAGCAGCTGTAGCTCAGAAGAGACACGTCTGGAGAGGAAAATCACACAGCTGGTTGCACCTCCGTAGCCCATAGCTGCATGAGGATTTTGTATGTATGTATATATGTATGTATGTACAAATCTCTGTAGTGCATATGAAGCATATTTTGGAGTTACCATCGGTGATCAAGACAAATCATGAAATCTTCATGTGTGCTTTGGTAACTGCCGACCTACATTAGAAGGGCGGATGCGTGGAACCAAGATGTGTATGCCATTTGCAGTTCCGCGAATTTGGATATCGCACTGTGAAAAGGCGACGGATCGAAGAATTCTGGGTTTTTCAAGTATGGTAGCGAAACATGATTCATCTATTGTTCAGTTCCACACTGCGTAGTCTTGCCTGTCCCAACTCCACCTAAGAATTAGTTGTCAGAAGAAGAAATTCTAAGCTCAGCTGCTGGTGCTGATGAGAACGTTTGCAGAGCAAGACACAACAAAGAGTTTTTTACAAATGAAACAGAATTAGAGGACCTAATCAAAGATTTCTGTCTCGCTAAATCGTATGTGTTGTTTTTCTGCTGAGATTCTGCCATCCTCTCAGATCTTGTACTTTGGCATATAAACTGACAGGCTCCTGTCAGACCTCTGTGGCAAGCAGCTGCTTGAGGGGGTATTTATTATTTATTTATAAAACAAATGCAGAGCTTTTAACACCCCGTCTAAGACAGTGGAATTTATTGGATCCGACCTGCAAGATATCAGCATATCGGAAAAGGCATGCGAATTTGCACCTTCTATGTTTGGCAGAAAGTTTGTCCTACTCTGCTGATGTCGATGGTCTTTTTGAAGCTATTCGATGACCCAAAAAATTAGCCTATTCATCGACATCTCAACCAGAAGTCTGAAGGTTGTTTTGCTCACAACGACAATCAATATCTCTTCATTCCGGTAATGCATTCAGTGCATCTAAAAGAAGCCTTTCAAAATGAGACGAAACTGTTGGAGAAAACAAAATGTAAAGGTTACAATGGGGTGTTTGCGGAGACTTCAAGATGCTAGGATTTCTACTAGGTCAGATGTAAGCAGAAATGTTTATTTTTCATTTTTTAAAAAGCGTTATTTTCATTAATAATGATTTCCCCAGATTTGATGCTCTTGTCAGCATATTAATCTATTGAAATAGAGTAAACACTTGATTTAACGGACTACTTGGGGGAATGGATGTCCATTACATACGAATATTCGACAAATAGTGAATGGGATTTTATAAAAGCCAGACTAACAAATTGATATGTACTTTTTATTATATTTATTGATTTTATACGAAATAGTGACAGGTTTACAAAACTTAATTATGTATAAGAATTGAAAGTATTAATTATTATATTCGTAATATTAATAATTACTGCATAAGTTAATGTATTATGTTACTACATTAAGTAATAATTATGCCAAATTAAGAATTATTGCATAAATAAGTATGGTGGCACAGCCACCATCGTACTATATTTTTCTTATTATTCAATCATTACCATTTTTTGTTTTACACTTAAATTTACTCTTTTTCTTTTTACGCCTATCTTTGAAGGCATGATTGATTCAAATGTCAACTTTTTGTTGCAAAATATCCCAAACACTAATACTCATAAAAGTCAAATAATGCGGAGGCAAAATGGTACTTTTCACACAGAGAAATACTCGTCCGATTAAGTTAACGCGGATGCAAGACGATGCTTACGGACAAAAAGAACAAAGATACTGCTGTACTGCGATGTTACGGACTGGAAAGTGCTGAAGATCGTGAAAGTTATGGGGAAGTTACGAATTCCGAATACGGGGGAAATTACAGTTTCCGAATACGGGGGAAGTTACATTTCCGAATACGGAGGAAGTACCGAATATTGTGCGGACTGATTCACAAATAAGAGACTTCATCCGTTGTGTCATCACAAGTCCTCTATTGGCTGAAATGATTTTGCTCATTAAATCGCAAGTCCACTTAAACGAAGCTTTACCGTATCTCAATATTAGGAGCAACAGGTTTCAAATATCTATAAATCAGACACATCGGGTTTCAAATATATAGACAGATTATGTGCATCGGTTCAAATGTCCTCAGATTCAACTGAAAAATATTTCAAATTCAATTTTCGGATCAAATGAAGCGTCTGTCAAGACCACCCAGCGTGTTCTTTAAGCGTGCACAGAATATGGTCATTTGAACACGGTCCACGGCTTAAAGTCCCATCCAATGAACGGCAGCTGTTCCAAGCCAATCTGTGTTCTCTTTCTGACTGAAGCCAGATGAGGGTTATAGGAGATAATGCAAGTACAATTGGGGTTCGAACTTAGAAACTGCAGATTACAAGCCTAGAACTCTACCCTATTAACCAATTCCTGCCCCCAATTAAAGGGGGAATTGAGTATACAAATACGAAGCTCTTTAAATCCTAATTGCTATGCATCCATACTATTCCAAACGAACACTTAAATAGATTACATCTTCTGGAACAAATATTAATCTCACCATGCATACTTTATTTGAAATATCAAAAGCAGAAACATTTGAAAACAACATTGTCTCCTTTCACAGACTATCCATAACCAACATCAAAAACCTGTCACAAAAGTAACAGCAGTAAAATTACGCTAATGATTACAAATACTAGTTATTAGCATAGAATATAATTAATTTACTTTAGTCCTCTTCAGTGAGCATCCAGGAAAATCCCTATGCTTGGGAAAACGTGTTTCAGAGTCAAGTAATCATTTCACGTGATGAGACATGTGGACTCTACATTGGAAGGCGAATTCCCATTCCTTCAAGCCAATGTGAAATTGCAGGCATTTAGTGGGCGTAATGACAGCCTTGCTCTGAAGAGCGTTCATTATCGGAAAGAGGAAAAAAAGTAAAAACACATTTCCAGGAGCGTACTGCAATTTCCGATTCCACCGTACATCATGTTGGACGAGGTTAGAGCAACAGTAACAGAACCGTGTAATTACCAGTAAAATTGCTCTCCTTGCTTCTCTGAAGATATGCTGGACGCTATTAATAAAGGAATAATTGTTCAAAAAGCACTTCTTGTTGCTTTTAAAAATCCGAACTCCAAATAGCGAGATGTCGAGAGAAATTTGTCCCACTCGTGAGACGATTAATCACTATTCGTCGTAGTTCGTTTGAAAAGTCTCCCAGATGGAACGAAACATTTCTCGGTAGAGAAGAAAAATTGCTATGAGATGATATTTAGAGTAGATAATCTAACGATGTCTCATTCAACTCAAGATGTTTGGAAAGAATGGTGAATTCTTACTACCTAAACTGTTATTTCTTGCTTTAAAGCTTTGTGATGAATTCTATATAATCTGAATTTATAGGAAATACCACGTAAACACGACATACAGTCTGGTAACATACAGGGTCTGGTTTTTGCTCGGTTAGTAGTGTTCCATGCTTGTAATCTACAGTTCTCAAGTTCGATTTACCGCCAAGATCCCAATCTCAAATTGACAGGTTCGAAATCAGGTCTAGATTTTGTCACTATTTTTGTCACCTACCCTTAGAATAGGCGCATATTTCTCATTTTTTTTTTTATAAATGCTCGAATTTTAAGTTCCTTCAAAGTTTTTCTAATTTTAAGTCTTCTGTTAGTGGGATGATTTCTCTTACGGCGGCCTTTTTTTTAACATAATGGCCTAAATAGCGAGGCCACAAGGATTCCAAGGGGAATGACTCCTCACTGAATGGCTGTTAGGAGAGAGATGGAAGTCTCCCGTCAGAGACATATAGCGTATTCTTTAATATGCACAGGGTATGGCTCTCCTGCATAGGGGCACACTGCTGACGTCCCACCCGACGAACCCCTCGAACTTGAAAATTATTGATTACAAGGATGGAACACTGCCAACGGAGCAAAAACCAGACTCTATATGTTACTACATTGCCATCCAGTCAATTTGCACTGCTTGGTAATATTTATGGCTAAAGGAAACATATACACAAAATAACAGCATAAAAGAAGTGGTGAAATATCAGCGGGGAGGCTGTAGGAAACTATGAGACTGCGCAGTCTTTCCTTTGATACTTCTTATAGATCCCAGGTAACTAAGCTATTATTCACCAGTAAGTAAACCAATGATCTACAAAATTGTCAACGCTTCAATTGAGCAATCTAATAATCTCTCGTTGATCAGAGCCCTTCAAATCTTAGTGACCTTCAGATATATAAACAATTCAAGCTTTAGTGAATTAAAGAAAGACAATAAGAATTTCTCAAATATTCCAAGAAAACTGGATTATAGTTTCATATTGAAGATATCTGGTTATTGCAGACAAAGAGGTTAATGTTATTTTTTCCTCTGAGTGGTACCTTTTGGACAAGCTTGGATCCTCTGAGCAATCTCAAGTGATTCAGAGAATGTTGGGGAAGGGGATCCACTGGACAGTTGTTAAGAGACGGATGATAGCCTCCCGCTAAAGTCATCCAATGTCTTCCTTGAAAAGAGTATTGCTCTCCTTCATATTGGCCACTGCTTAATGTCCACCTCTGATGGACTGTGGACTTTCTAAACCCATCGGTATCCTTTTCTCGACGATAACAGTGTGAAAGGTAGCGGAGAAAAATCTCAATGCTGCGAGCTTTGAAGTCAAATCTGGGAGCTGCAGATTAGAAGCACAGGTTCGATTCCCAGCTGGGTCAGCGTTGAGACTTATCTCCGCAAAACTCCCTGCCCTGCCCACGGTCAATAGGGGCCACTGATGGGCTTGGAAAGGCCGTCATCCGTCAGATGGGACGTTAAGCCGTGCCTCCGTGTGCGGGAGAGCTATACCCTGTGCACGTTAAAGAACACGCTGGATGGCCTTGACGGGAGGCTACCATCTGTCTCCCAACAGCTGTTCCAATGGATCCCCTCCCCCAACCTTCTCTGAGCCTTCGGGTCCTTGTGACCTGGCCATTTAGCCCATGGTGTACAGAAAGTGACGCTCAGAGGTAAAACAACTCAATCCAACCCAGATTACAAGAGTGGCACACCCCGACAGAGTTAACCAACCCAGCACCACAAACAGAGATTTACCTCATTTTTTTTGCATTATCTTGTTTTAGGGCGTCGGTAAACCGTGCATCCAAGTTTTGTCTCATTTGGATGTGTAGTTGAGTTATTAATGTTTCATTGTAAATTAATAATTAGTAGAATACGTTCCAATATTTGTAAATTCAATTCAATAAATTAACCCTTTGAGAAATTCTAGCAGAATTTAGCATGAGATAGGATTGTATTTTCGTGTAATAGATGAACATCAGTCATCTAAAGAACGATAACTGTGAACTAACACAATCTACATTTACATTTGAGTTATTATTTGAAATTAAGGGCTTAAGCCTTTGTGTTTTTGAAGCTTTAAATAAGTTCGTAAATATTAATTTTGAAACTTACTTCTCAGACTTACATAGTAATTTTAAGAGTACAATTTTTATTTGCAGGGTTAAATGGGTTTTGCATAGCTAAGCGACCCACTATCCAAAAGAAGGGTATGAGAAAGCATTAGAGCGTCTCAGCACTGTCGCTTAGCCTTGTGAGCTCCTGAAACTTGAGCGTTCTGCTGATAGGAGGTGAACCCCGTGGGAAAAGGAGGATTAGGCAGCTGTCCCTATCTTATGGGAGAGACAGTCAAATTATCTGCTTTTGCTACTCTGAGTTAGACGACGAGCTCGACTGTAATTTATTGTTCCTTGAGTGAAAAGCATTATTTTTACACTGTACTTACAGTTTAGCAGTATTAGCATATTATTTCTTAAAACTGAACTTATTTTATTTTTTCACCAAGGTTAACTTCAAGAATTAACGATGTGCTTGTAAAGCGACCTTTAACATGATCTCCACAGTTTATCTGATCATCACTTGGGCCCTATACAGCAATCATAAATTCTTGGTGAATGATTTAGGGCTCCACAACGCAATCCACTTTCGATTATACACCAGCCTAAAGTCCCACGTGACCCAAAATCTGGAAGCGTGCTACACATAAACTAAGGAAACCAAACACCAGCAAACATCAAATGAATAAATGGACAAGAAAAATCACCGTGAACTAAAGTCGATGCTACGTTGTGGATTAGTGGCTCAGTCAGCGGTCTTCCTAGTCTCGTAACCTGACACGTTAAAATTCTAGTCCCAGTTGGGCCTGCAAATAAATTTTCTATTCTAATTCCTACTCTACCCTCCGTAGAAAGGAAGCATTAAATAGGTTTGTCGATTTAATTCGGTCGATCGCATTAATAGACATCTGTCGAGTGTGGCCTTAGAGTGCAGGAAAGCCACACTTATATACACGTTAAAAACTCTCTGGATGACCTTGAAGAGAAACTGCCATTCATCTCATAACAGCTATCCTATGGATCCTCTACTCCTGCCAAATTTTTGGGGTTTTTGTGAGTTACTTTGTTTCCCTATTATACCATATTTCATTGTGAATTAAAATATACCTGGCTTAAAAAACTTTAAAACAAAAGTATCGCCACCTTTCCTAGGATATTAAATTTGGTAATGTTGTAGTGTCATAAATCTAAAGCGCTTCCAATATTTATAAATCTCTCATCCAAAACTAAGAGTAGTTCTCCCTCAACTATTTCCCATAAACTTACTTCTCTTCATCATTATTACTATTTAACTTTCCTTACGATCGCTAATCACCATCTTTGTTTTTTCATCTGTTCTTCGACTTTCTTTTCCTGTGTCCCTAGCAGTTTATATTTTCTCCTTCTCGATCCACTTCGTGCTGTGAATTAAATTTCCGCTTGCTGTTTCTTCCCATCTCATCCACAACAAAGAGAGCATCCACTGCATCAAGGCAAAGAACGAGTAACTCGTAGCCTTTATCGATTCCCTCGCAGTTAAGAGGCATTAGCTATGTAATCTTAACTCTCTAATCAAATTCCACTCTTTCTTCTAAAGCCGGGTTTTACGGAGTTCTTTGTTGAACTTTCTAATTCTTTCTCCATAGACTTTCGCTTCTAATGACCATCCCGTTTCTTGAGCTCCGACTCGGACTCCGTTTAGTAGTCCTTTCGCTTCATCTAAGACTATCCATCCACAGAGTAAGGAAAGGGACTCTCTCTCTCCTATTCCCATGAGACTCCGGCAATGCAAAGGGGAGTTCTGACTGCAAGCCCAAACTTTTACCTTGAATTTTGCAACACTGCTATTTCAGTGGCTCTTGTAAAATTCAAGACATTTGTTTACGGTAGCAATTGAATCTTGGTTCGTATAAACATCGTCGAACTTTGCTCACCCGAATGGAATGTCAGGGAAAGGCAAATAACAGCAGCATTGAAATTGTCTTGGACGATGTATACAAGTTTATTCTCTTGATTATTTTCAAAGATAAAACAAAAGATTTTTAATACTTCAAAATGTAAATATTCCAATATGACACAGATAACCAATATTTTAAATTTGAGCGGACATTCATAGTACAGACGGATGGTTCGTGTTTTGTTGGGCTGTTTTAACTCTGAATGGCCCATTTTTGTACATAATGGGTTAATGGCCAGGTCATAAGGACCCTGAAGGCTCAGAGAAATTTGGGAGGAGGGGACCCACTGAACAGCTGTTGGGAGACAGGTGATCAAATCATCCCGTCAAAGCCACACAACGTGCTCTTTAACGTGTACAGAGTATGACTCTCCCACACATTAGGCCACGGCGTAACGTCCCATCCGACAGATGGCAGCCTTTCCAAGCCCACCAGTGTCCCCTAATGACTGGGGGAAGCGGGTGGTTCAGTCGGTAGCACACCAGTCTCGTGTATTTCACAGGTTCGAATTCCATCTGGGTCAGCATTGAGATTTATCTCCGCAAAATTCCCTGCCCTGTTCATGGACAGTACGAGACACCTATGGGGTTGGAAAGACCACCGTTTGTCGGATGGAACGTTAAGCCGTGGTCTCGTGTGCGGGGGGAGCCATACCCTGTGCACGTTGAAGAACACGCTGGATGGCCTTGACGGGTGTCTACCATCTGTTTCCCAACAGCTGTCCCAGTGGGTCCCCCCCAACCCTCTCTGAGCCTTTGGGGTCCATGTGACCTGGTCATTTAGCCCGTGGTGTGCAAAAAAGTGTCGCTCAGAGGTAAAACAACCCAACCCAAACCCTGCTGACTGTGGGCAGGACGTCAAGTATTGTGGAGATAAATTTTAAACTGGCCCAGCTGGGACTCGAACCTGGGAACTGCAGATTACGAACCTGGCACGCACCGATTGAGTCAACCCCATCCCCGGGTGGTCTGAAAAATGGTGCTGAGCCTACACTTTACAGTGTCTCGCATGGCACGGGGTTTTTATGTTTCACACTGTGACCGCACGGTTGGGCACACAATGGGCAAAACGGTCAGATCATAGAGACCCCAGGGGCGCATAACTCAATAGGCTATGAGAAGCGCCACGGTATAGCAAGGTGATGCCAGGCGCTGATATGTGAATTCTTTACTTGGCCCTCTGCCTCCTCCCACACCTTTCCTTAAAAAACTTTTTGGACAAAAATTAAAGAAATATTTTTTAAGAAGACAGATATCTTTTTCTATCGCTTTATTAACTTAGTTGTACAATGTATACATATAAATCGCGAGATATCATATCAGTATCATCTGTGGTTTACATAATTAAGTAATTGATATGGGTAGTACAGGTAGGTTTCAATATTACAAAGGTTGGAATACATCGAAAAGCCAAAACATTATGTCCAGCACGTCTTTATGCAAATCGAAGCAACTTCAGGTAAATGACGGCGCGTGTGAGGGTCATGAACGGTATAAATAACACCTGATACTGAGCTCTGTTAATCGGTGATATTTTTGCTCTTCAGATGGGAAAGGCAGCGGACTTAAGTGAGTTTGACAAAGACTGAATTGTAATGGGCAGACAACTGGGTCAGAGCATTTCCGAGACAGCAAGGCTTGTGGTGTGCTCACGATCAGCCAGGCTTAGTACATACAAAAAGTGGTCCGAGGAGGAAAAAACCGCAAACCGCCAACAAGGTGTGGGCCGACCACGGCTCATCTATGCTAGAAATTAGAGAAGGATATCCCATATAGTACGAGGCAACAGAAGGGATACTGTGGGGCAACTCGAATGTAATTTGTCCGCTGGTGACGGGAGTAATGGGTCACAACACACAGTACATCGAATCCTGCTGAAAATGGGGCTGCATAGCCGCCAGCTGCTCCGAGTACCCTTGCTAACCTCGGTTCACCGTCGAAAGCGCCTAAAATGTGCATGCAAGCATCAAAACTGGACCTTGAATGATTGGAAGAAGGTCGTCTGATCCGATGAATTTCGTTTCCTGTTGCACCATGTGGACGGCCGGGTACGTGTGCGTCGTTTACCCGGAGAACTCTTGGCACCAGGATTCACAGTGGGACGAAAACAAATCAATGGAAGAAGTGTAATGCTTTGGGCAATGTTCTGCTTGGAAACCCTGGGATCAGTCATTCATGTGCAGGAAACTATGACCTCTATCACCTACCTAAACATCATTGCAGACCAGGTACATTGTTTCATGGCAACGGTATAGCCGTCCAGTAGTGCCTTCTTTCAGCAGGATAATGTACCATGCCCCACTGCCCAGATTGTTTGAGAATGGTTCGCAGAACATGAGGAAGACTCCCTGGCTTCCAAATTCCTTGGTCATCAGTCCATTCGAGCATCTGTGGTTTGCATTGAAACAGCATATCCGATCTGCTGCGGCTCAACCACGTAACGCAAAGGATTTGCTGGTAATATGTTGATATCAGATACCACCAAACACCATTAGAAATCTTATAGCGTCCATGCCGCGCCATTTAAGAGTTGTTTTGGGCCATGTCGAGGACCAACATCATATTTGTCAGGTGATCATAATGTTTTGGATCTTCGATGCATATATGTTTCGTGATTACCCACTAGTGAAAGGACGTCAGGGTCAATTTTTACCAATAAAAAAGTAACGCTATTCGCTGTTTAATGCAGCCCCGAACGTGTAAGCTTTAGGCAAAAGACAGAAACTAAGTTTTCGAGATACACCTTTGCAGAAAAAATGAGTTTTGCCGATGGATGCGTAAGACCCACATCCAAGTCTTGCAGTTACATGTCGGGTATTCTAATCACTAAACTAGCACCGCTTCCATCATTTATCCGCCAATGTGACTTATAAATCTTCCTGATCTATAAGCACGGACCGATTAATAAGTCATATTAGCAGATAAATGACAGAGCCGGTGCCAGTTTAGTGGTGAGAATAACTGACATGTAACTGCAAGACATCTTGGGCATCGGCAAAAACTTATTTTTCACCAAAAGTACTTCTTGAATTCTATTTCAACATGTAATCTGTGCATTTACTCTTGACTTATCACTAAGTTCTGTTGATGGAAATGTGGCAACTCAGTCCTGCAGACATCCACGCGAACCATTCTTCAACAATCCGGTCAGTATGGCATGGCGCAGGACTGTAATCTCCATAGAATGACCTCTAGATCCACGCATTTAACCTCCTCTTTATTTCTTTCGTTGGAGATATATCAAAGATACTGTCCACCAAACTCTAGTGACGTATTTGATGGACTTGCGTCACAAGCTCACGACTACTTTTGCAGGAATCACTCCGCAGATGCTTGAAAATCAATTGGCGAGAAGTGGAGTATAGGTTAGGTATCTGTAGTGACACTAAGGGAGCTCATATAGAATTTTATGGAAGTTCACTAAAACTTAGTGAGTTTCTCTGTCTTTTACACGGGGCGGGGTGGCTCAGTCGGTAGCGCGCCAGGCTCGTAATCTGTAGTTCCCAGGTTCGAGTCCCAGCTGGGTCAGCGTTGAGATTTATCTCCGCAAAAATCCCCGCCCTGCCCACGGTCAGCAGGGGACACCGATGGGATTGGAAAGGCCGCCGTCCGTCGGATGGGACGTTAAGCCGTGGACCCGTGTTCGGGAGAGCCATACCCTGTGCACGTTAAAGAACACGCTGGATGGCCTTGACGGGAGGCTACCATCTGTCTTCCAACAGCTGTTCCAGTGGGTCCCCTCCCCTAACCTTCTCTGAGCCTTCGGGGTCCATGTGACCTGGCCATTTAGCCCATGGTGTGCAAAAAAGTGCCGCTCAGAGGTAAAACAACCCAACCTGTCTTTTACAACAAGATGCATGTGTATCGCTGCATTAAACAGTGGATTGTGTTTCTTTTCTATTGGGAGATTTTGTCCCTGACACCTTGTGCTAACTCTTGGGGAAGTTGGCAATGAATTTGTATTTGAATATTTTCCGAATAAATTGAATTAAAGGATTATCCACATATTTTGTCAATCATCAGTCTCTGGTTCAGCTGAACCATTGAGAACCATGATAACTACGCTACCGAGAACCACTGAGTAGTGTTTTTTTTCCCTGCCATGAACAGGTGTGGTTTTCCTGCACACGAATCCAGAATTAACGTCACATGTACTAGACGGTAGCTTAAACCTGGAGACGTGTAGACTTATAGGAGATTTGTTGCATCAGTTTTATTGTCAGAAGTCCATTTAATTTAGAAATAAATAAAATTAACTTTGAGTCTCTTTTATAATTAGCATATATATATTTTAAACTTGCTACAGTCTGTTGTCTGAAAACGAAAAATAGGATAGTCAAAAAGCGCTTTAAAACTGAATCACCAATTTTGAACAAATGCTTTATTTGCTGTAACAAATAAAGGAGTTATGCATGTTTTTATATAACTATTTTGTGTTGTTATGTCATTTCGTATTGTAAAGTATTTATAAATGTGTGAAGTTCAAAAGCTACTTTGCAATTATCGATAATACATCAAAAAAAAGATAATTAATATAAATTTAGATTGCACTTGAATTTTTTTCAAATTCAGAGCGGGAAGATCGAAAAAAATAAACTTTTCAAGAAGCAAATTAATATCAAAATCAAAGTACTGCTTTGTTTTAGTGATATCTGATGAAAATTATAAAAACAGTATTTTTAAATTTTCTTAAACCAACAGGAAATTTTTCGAAAGTAACTTATCGAAAATGAATTTGTTTCCTTTAGCAGGAAAATATATCATGTCTCTAAAAATGAAAAAAAAAATCAACAGGGAAGTTCTTTCAGAAAGCCTCAAAATATTATTTCATAAATTCACAACATAAGCAAAACACTCCAAAAATTAAGTAAACACCTAAAGATTCCGCAAAAAGTAATTTTAGAGGGGAAATACTTAAGCCTATTTTGCTTTAGGTAACATTCTTCAGGCGCGTTGAAAAAGTATCGATAAGAAACAAGCATGCTTTTATTTTTCTAGAAAACTTCTTGATATTTTTTTCAGGCGAACTTCTCTCCATTCTCTTAACTGAACAATGGCCGACACACAACTCGCGCCTGACGTCACAAATGACGCGTTATCACATGATCAATGAGCCGCTGGCAGCGCAACAGCGCCCCTGTGAGGCGATATCGACATCTGCGCCGAGAAGTAATTTTTCGTGCAAATTGAATTATTTACGGAAGCTCCATTACAAATAGAAAAATCAATAAGTGCTGTACATGATAAGGCAACGGAAAATGACGGTTACGTTGGGGGAAAGTTGGGGGGAATCCCATTCTCCCGGCACAATGGGATGACTGCAAGGGGGAAAAAACTGCAGGGGAAAATAGACGAAGGGTGGGACGAAAAATAAAACACCAAACGAAACATCAATAAAACTTGGATCTCTCTCTTCCTTCAAATTCTTCTCTTCGAGGAGTGATAGCGATGTCGTCATAATTTTTTTTTTTGGTTTTCGTTTCTCTCCTTCTATCCCTGGCGAAGTGATCGTTTTTCGTTTTATTTATTTCTCTTCAGTTTCAAAGTGAAAAATTGGTTATGTTTCAAGCCTGGGTTGCGAGCTGTCAGCGAAAGAATAGCTTCAATTCTATTTATCGTTTCCGAGAGTCGTCGGCTGCGTCGATTTGCATTGACGAGGCGGATCACACGAGGCTAGCTAGGAATAACAAGCTATTTCGGCGAGGGAGGAGATTGCGTAAAGCTTGAGTTTCTCTCTGCACATTTATTTCTCTTCCCCCTGTACCACTAAAGAAGGCAGTTTTTTGTTTGCGATGGTCGCTAATAACAAGAGTTAGCTTTAATGATGTGATGAAAGTTTGGATGAGATAGTGAATGGATTTGGATGCAGAAAAAGAAATGTATCGGAGGGAAAATGACATCGTGGAGCAGCGAGATGAAATAATAGAATTATCCGTTTTGTGATTTTTTTTTTTTGTAGATAGAAATTCTATTTCAGAAGATGCTATAATCTACAGTCCATTTCTTTTTCTATTCTTCATGTGTATTCATTTATTTTGTTCATTGTTTCAGATGCATTGGCTGAGAGGTTAATCGGTTTGACTGATGAGCAAAGATACGTGGATTCATCTCACGGTGAAAGCATGACTAGTTTTCTTCGACGTTTTGCCGAATATTAATGGCAAGGGGATGTGGAGATTAGTTCTAGCTTATGTTTGTCAGTAAAAATAATACAAAAGAGATTCAAATTGTGTTGCCTAGACCACTATAAGAAAGAGTCTTTTAAATATGTATTTTAGAGACGGATACTAAAAGATTGTGTTACTCAAACTAATATTATAGACGAATACTTCAAGGTTGTTTTACCTGATCAGTATTATATAAGGATCACTCAAGGTATGTTATCCAGATCAATTTTAATTAGTGTTACACATATCAGTATTTCAGAGAGGTTCTACAATGTCCTCTCACCCAGATCAGTATTAAAGAAAAGTTTTTCAAGACTGTGTTATTCATACCAATATTAGAGGTTGTATCATCCAGGCCCCTGTCAAAAGAGGATGCTACTTCAATGCTGTGTGCTCCAGATCAGTAAAAAAAGGGATTCTTCATGATTATCTATTAAATTGCATCCTTCAAAATTTTATTGTTCTGATCCAGATTAAAGGAAGGTCCTTGACTATTGTGTTGTTCAGGTCAGTATCAGTGTTTGGGGATCCTTCATGAGTTTGTTCTAGAGTCCTGTATACGGAAGGCGTTCAAGAAGTTCTTGACACGTGTCTGTAGATTTGCACTCATTCCTCCGAAATTAACGAGCTACGACTTGTTAGAAAGCTTGTTTCAACTTGTCATTAGGTGTTAAAAACATAGGTCGTATCATCATTTCTTTCTTCGCTGGCGGCGAGTAACGTTCAGTCTGCGAAATCTGTGCGTTACATTTTCACAGGAATGCAGCTTAGGAACGAAGTGAAAATATTCATGAAGATTTATCACAAGTATATTGAATCATTTATGGCACTGTTACGCGATGGATGCGGGAAATTCAGAGAAGGACCGCAGAGCTTTGAACATCTCCGTTGTGCAGGAAGACCGAAGAAGGCGTGAACGAGAGAACTATCGCTGCTGTTCGTGAAATCATTAAAGAAAACCCACACATCATCGGTCAGGTAATAAGTTTAAATATCAGTGTATAGATTGGCAATATAGAAACAATTATTCATCAACATTTAAAATTCCAAGAGATCTGTGGTACCCCACAAACTGACAGAACAGCAAAAGAGGGTTAGAGTCGATTCTTGCAAGGAGATGCTAGCAATGTTTGAACCTAGTGGCCCCCAAACAGTTAACAAGCATTGTTACAGGTGATGAGACATGATTTTATTACTATAGAGCTCCCAGAAAGATCGACAACTCTGTTTGGGTTGAGGAAGATGAACCACGTCTCCAAATCCTTCTACAAGGCTGACTGTGTGGGCTTTAACTTTCAATAGGTGACGATGTCCTCTAATGGACGATAATGCTAAACCATACAGAGCAAAACTGATCAACCAATACGTTGAGGAAGAACGTATCCAATGAATAGAGTGGCCTGCATTCTCTTCGGATCTCAACCCCCATACATCATGTATGGGATGCCCTGGGTAGACGTAATTCCACTTCTCCAGGACTGCTCTTATTTCTCAATGGACTTTATTGCCTTCCTATTTCTCTGGATTATCTTACCGAAAGCATGAGTCGACTCTATTATCAGGCCTGTATTAGAGTTATTGCCTGTATTAGTCCACATCCCCTATTGACTACACATTTCATATTCACCTCCATTATTCTCGTAATCTGTTTTATTTTTTAAGTACATGTAAATCACTTTGGTTCCTATTTTAATGATTTATCAGAATATTATTTTTATCCTCCTGTAACATTTGGATAAATCTGCCCAAATACATTTCGCGATATGCGATTTTATTAATCTGCACTTAATCTTTTAAGCAGCAGTGTAGGTATTTTGTGCTGTTGCATTCTAAAGATGTTTGCGCATTTTTCTACTTGCATAGCTGTATCTAAAAAACTGTGAGCTGATCGCCTACAAATAGAGAAAACAGAAACCTTACCATTTTTATAAGGAAAGGTAAAACGAATATGCTTTTACTGTAGAAAAGGTATTTTTTCCAATATGCATCGCAGCTTTAGCGAAAATGCGCAACCTGAAAAAACACCACGATGCTTATGAAGACGATATTTGGTGCAGTTTCCTTTTAGAAATGATAAAATGCTTCAACATTTCTTGTATGAGAGACAAAATTACAGTTTTAAAGTTACTTCTAACGGTACCAGTTTCTACACAAGCTTGTTTCAAGATAAATCATATTATTGTGTTCTACTTCTTCCTTTTCAATTTTTTTCTCTCTCGGCTCTTTCACATTCTTTCATTATTTTCCTCCCTTTCAACTTTCCATTTGAGTATAACTCTTCTTTTAGAGAAAACATCTTTTCACGTTTCTTCGTCTGCCTAACTATTTGTGACTGCCACAGTTATAGATAAAACGATGAAATCCCTACCGCGAATGGCAACTAATGCGTAAAACAAGAATCTCGTGCGTATTGCAAGAATAAATATAACCTAATCATAATCCCACGTTCTACGCACAATCTCATGTTTTAGTCATAGACCAAAAATCCCAAGCAAAAGCAAAAACCTACAGTTTTACGTTCTTGCCAAATTTCCACACTCTACTCCTAGTTTTATGCCTTAGCTACAATCCCTTCTTTCCAAAATCCCAGCTCTAGTACTGCAATCCTAGAGCCTAGTCACAATTTAATATTTTCACAATCCCCCACTCTGCAACAATTTCAAGCTCTAGCTAAAATCTCATGCTCAAGTTACAATCCCAGTCTTTCAAAATCCCAAGACTAAGGTTCTGGTCCACGGCACTCTGAAAAATCCTCATCCGGACTGCCGGATAACAAAGGTTTCAGCATCCCTACTGTAACTACTCAGCGCACTACTACTAATACTTCTTGTAGAAAGCAATTTCACTCTCTCAAAACTTCATGCTCTAGCTACAACACAAGGTCACCACATTATAGTCACAATTCCCACAATTACAAATTCACGCTTTAGTCACAATCGCAGGTTCTAGCTAAAATCTTAAGTTTTATCCACGTATCCAGGCTCTCACGTTACTCGTGCTCTGAATATCCCTCTCTATAATTTCTCAGAAAAACTCACGCCCTCTTCTTAAAATCTCACGCTTTAGCTACCACTCCCACACTTACACACTCTACAATTCTACCTAAAATCTCACAATTGTAAAATCCCATAGTTTGGCTAGTTGGTACAGTCCCACAATCTCGAAATCCCATCCTCGATCAAAAATCTACAGCCAGTCGCACATGATAATCAAAATTTTATTATTGATGAATAATTGTTTCTATATTGCCAAAATGCTCTGGTCTGGACCCGTCCAACCCTTGCTCATGGCAAAAAAATTTGCGACTCATAAAACAAATAATCAGTGGAATGAATCTGGATCATTTCTTCCGATTTTTTGATCAGACATTTTTAGGTGCATAACTAAATGATTTTGCCACTTTAGAGTATTCATTTATTCTTTTCCTTTTTAATCAAAATAATTTTTCTCGAGTACTTAAAAACTTTTTTTTTTCCAATTCATTACTCACCAGAAATATATGTTTTTGCTTTTACGTAGAGAATTTTTCCTATGGTTCTTAAAGAATATTGTTTTATTCTAATGAATCTTTGCTAAGGTTGAATTGGACTTGGACTACTCTAAACACAATCTCAAGCTATGGCTACAATTCCGCACTCTACCTACAAATAATTCTCACAAATTCTACGCTCCAGCTACAATCCCGCTCTCAAAATTCCATGCTCTCTCCACAGTACTCTAGCTAGAATTAACTCTAAAAATCCCATGCTCTCTCCACAGTACTCTAGCTAGAATTAACTCTAAAAATCCCATGCTCTCTCCACAGTATTCTAGCTCGAATTAACTCTAAAAATCCCATGCTCTCTCCACAGTACTCTAGCTAGAATTAACTCTAAAAATCCCATGCTCTCTCTACAGTACTCTAGCTAGAATTAACTCTAAAAATCCCATGCTCTCTCCACAGTACTCTAGCTAGAATTAACTCTAAAAATCCCATGCTCTCTCCACAGTATTCTAGCTCGAATTAACTCTAAAAATCCCATGCTCTCTCCACAGTACTCTAGCTAGAATTAACTCTAAAAATCCCATGCTCTCTCCACAGTACTCTAGCTAGAATTAACTCTAAAAATCCCATGCTCTCTCCACAGTACTCTAGCTAGAATTAACTCTAAAAATCCCATGCTCTCTCCACAGTACTCTAGCTAGAATTAACTCTAAAAATCCCACGCTAACTCCACATTACTCTAGCTAGAATTAACTCTAAAAATCCCATGCTCTCTCCACAGTACTCTAGCTAGAATTAACTCTAAAAATCCCATGCTCTTTCCACAGTACTCTCGCTAGAATTAACTCTAAAAATCCCAAGCTCTCTCACAGTACTCTAGCTAGAATTAACTCTAAAAATCTCATGCTCTCTCCACAGTACTCTAGCTAGAATTAACTCTAAAATTCCCATGCTCTTTCCACAGTACTCTAGCTAGAATTAACTCTAAATATCCCATGCTCTTTCCACAGTACTCTAGCTAGAATTAACTCTAAAAATCCCATGCTTTTTCCACAGTACTCTCGCTAGAATTAACTCTAAAACCCCATGTTCTCTCCACAGTACACTAGTTAGAATTAGCTCTAAACATCTCCTGTTTTAGCTATAACCCATTGTAAAAATTCCACGCTCTCAAAACGCCATACTCGGTCTAGAGTACCACTTTCAAAATCTCATATTCTAGCTACATTTCATTCTCAAAAATCTATGGTCTAACTAAAATCAACTCTCGAAATTCCACAGTTTAGCTACAACACCACATTTTAATTGCAATTTCACAAATTGCAATCTCACATTTTCAAACTCCCTTTCCACAGTCAGTATCAAAGTTCTATGCTTTTAATGCAATCCCTCACTCTCAAAATCCCACTTGCAAGTACAGTCCCATACTTTCACAATCCCACTCTCTGCCTGCAATCCCGTGCTTCCACAATGAGACACTCTGAATGCAATCCCACATATTTCAAACATAGCCTCACTTGAGCAGAGACCAGGAGTGGAAAACATTTTGACAGAGGGTAAATGAAAAAGGTGACGTATCACAACGCATCTACTGTTTCCGGGTGTTTTTATATTTGCTCGAACCTTTCAAAATCTCCATAGAGATACGAGAGCACACTGCCATTGGCTCCAATATCGTAACTATAAGATGCGTCGAGTCCTTTTCCTGGGACGATTCGCTTAGAAATAAATCCTCGAAAGTTGAAAAGAAGAAAAATTAGAAAGGCGGGAAAAAAATGTGGTGACTTTCAAATAACACAAAAAATTCCAACGCGCCGGATAATATCTACAACTTCGGCTCATCAATCACACATGATGACGTCACCTGACTCGAACTGGAAGTGCCAAGTTCAGCATTTTGCCCCTCCCAATTGATTTGTCATTTGTTTTATAGTCAACTGAATACAGCAACACTTTCTCCAGATTTATTTCCTCTTATCTTTTTCCATATTTTTTGGTTCCTTTCACGAATTTGTCTGTTTATCTTAGGAAAGGGAAGAAAATGGATGGAGCGTCTACATTCTTCTGTTTTTCTAAGTGCTTCATATAATCGATTGTGAAGAGAAAAAAAGGAGTTCACAAAAAGGGATGATTTCTTAAAAGATTGAAAGCCTGAAAGGTCCGTGAAAACGGAAAGATGCTGAAAAGAAGTAAGAAATTGTAAAGGAAGAAACCGAAAAGGTTAAAAAGTAAAGTGTAGATAATGGCAAACAGATGGATCTTGAAGCAAAAGATTTTTTTGAAGATTTCTGTCCATCATTCTTAGATTTTTTCTCCATTGTCACCAAAACGAGGAATACCGCTAAATGTTGAGATCTCGCTTTATAAGCTTTCGTACGCTGCTCTATGATCCATTTTCGTTGTATTCATTCATGCACATCGGAAAATTCTGCAATAGACTTCTTCACAGTATTAGTTTAAATTGTGTGAAACGTTTAAAACATACATTGGAACATCTGTCAAGAGTACACATTTATAACCTCCGTATATATAAAAAATAGAGAGTTTGTCTATCTGACTGCCTGGTCTTTGGTGGACATCTTCTACTAGACATCGACATCTTCTACTAGACATATGTTTCCCAAAGTGGGCGATACCGCCCCCTGGGGGGCGCTGGAACGATCCAGGGGGTCGGTAGTAGCCTCGGGTGCAATTGCGGGGCGGTGGAAGCATAAAGAAAGAAGGGAAGATAAGAAAATTTTGAAAAACCGTTCGTACATGTTTCATCTGTTGTGTAACATAGAGTTAAAGTCGTAGTGATTACTTTATCTTCCAAATAAACACATAAAATTATCCTTCGTTATCTTAATTTTCTGTGTGTAATGCGAATGTTACTATGGTTGAGTTTAATAAATAATTTTATAATTTCAAGCTTCAAGGTGTCTTATTTACAACAACATCTTTCTTTACTGTTTTAGGACGTAGGTAGAAATATAGATACATAAAAGGACGCAAATTTGTCACTACATCTTTCTGTTTGTTCGCAAAAAGAAAGTAGATTTCCAGGGCCGCGCTGAGTATTTTTTTTCTGAAAAGGACAAATAAGTAGGACAAATAAGTTTGGGAACCTCTGTACTAGACGGTCAGAGTTGGGACCACCAAACTTGGTCTACAGCTTCATCTTACTGAAACGTGATATACTATCAGGGTTTGGACACCAAAAAATTAGGCCCACCCCAAAAGTCCATTGATATCATGGTGAATTAAACAACGTACTACTCCATTCATAACTTTTGATTCCTCACTTATGAAGTAGGCGATGGTAGCGCCCCCAGAGATTTCGGACATTTGAGGCGGGTTCAAACCCGACCCACTGCAGATGGGAATGCGATCCCCAAACCCTTTGTTGGCAGAACTTAGTGGTACCACCAGATTAAATTCTGGAATGATAGGTGCAGTACATCCGGGGAACCGAAAACTTCCGCCGCAGGTGCTGTCACCAGGAGGTGTACGAGCGGCCGCGCACCTCTAACCTTATTTATATCAAGTCACTTTGAATTTTGCCCAGAACACAATATCTTGCCAAGTTTTACCGATTTACCAACTATCCATAATTTCACAAAACCAATTCCATATTCCAAAACTCACTTGCATTTTAACAATTGACTTCGCATTTGCCAACTGCCATAGATTTTGCCAACTCGGTATAATTTTACAGAAAAATATCCACATTCTTTACATCTCACCTGAATTTATGCCAACTCACTCCGAATTTTGGCAATTCTCCTTAATTTCAAAAAACCAATCCCAATTTACACAACTCGTCCGTATTTTACCAAGTGACTTCGAATTTTGCCAACCGTTCTAGATTTGCCAAGTTGCATCGATTTTGCCAATTAGCTATAATTTTACAGAAAAAAAAATCCTACTTTTTACATCTCATCTGAATTTTGCCAAATCCTCAAGATTTTCCCAACTCTCCTTAATTTTAAAAAAAACAATCCCAATTTTCACAACTCACTTGTATTTTACCAAGTGGTTTCGAATTTTCTCAACTGCCCTAGATTTCTGCCAAGTTGTCCCGATTTTACCAACTTCCCTAGATTTTACGAAAAAAAATCCCAATTTCTAAAGCTCACCTGGGTTTTAGAAAATCGTTTCGAGTTTTGCCTACTCGGATTCACTTTGGGAGGGAATCTCCCCCCCCCCATAGCTACGACCCTGCAAGTAACGAGGGGCAATTCTACTAGTGATTACTAAAAGCTGTAGTAGGTGTGAGCATTTTTTAATAAACCTTAACTACAATTATTTTACACCAGGGACGGATTGTTGACACCATTTGATAAACTATCCTCACTATCTTTATTGTCAAGAATTTTAGTGTTTAAAGAGTTACAGAATAAGGAACACTTTATACCAATATTGCCATTCTTAAAAACTTATCTTGAAGATAATTTAAGCTTGAATCGTAACCGCTATCTCCAGTCATTTACAAAATTATGTCAAATTTTGTAAGTTTGTGTAAATATCCTTACACAATTTCGTAAAAATTCTAGGAAACATTTCGAACGACAAATGATATTGTTTAATGTTACAATATCCGTAACTCGTTAAAGACAAAAACTTTATTGTTCACAATTAAGATAGATTTTTTTATCCAGATCTTAGCTCCAGTAACAGGTTTTGCATAAAAAAATTTTTTTTTGCTTTCTTCAAAACTTTATTAAAACTGAAATAATTATTAAAAAAAAAAGATTTATAAGAAAATATTTAAAACTTATATAAATTACATATATATATATATGATAATCTGTTGTGATAATTATATTTTTTTATTAATTTTTATCGTAAATTTTTATGATTAACAATGACTCTTTAACTATTAATTGAATGCCATTAAAAATAGAAATTTACAAAATTGCGAATGATATCTTCAATTTACCCTTAAGGACATATTTCTTCGAAAAGCTTACTTTGAAAGCTGAGGAACTGTAAATATATTTTTCACTTCATGTCACCCTGGATGTGACCGAATTACTTTCAGTGAAAACTGTGACATGTAACGAAACGTATTAGGGAGGAGGGTCTATCGCTGTGCTTTACTTAATCCTATTTTAAATGAAGCTAATTTTTACAATGAGTTTGTTCTGGGTAGCATCTTATATATGGTTTCCTCTGAATCTTGCATATTTTGGACTATGGATTTCTCTTGAGAATGTTAAGGGAAATTGCAAAGTGGAGACAAAAAATGTTTTTCAATTTATTTATATTTCACGCCTTTTTAAAGTACTTTTTAAAGATTTCTAAAATGGAGGGGGAAATATTATACTGTAAAGGAAAGAGAGTCGTTTGCCTCCCTCCGCTATTTTTTTTTCTAGATCCGAGCCTGCATTGGACTAAATAACCATCTCACAGCGACCCAAGGGCCTAGAGTTAGGTTGGAGAAGAGAATTCACTGTATAACTATTATACAGGTAAAAAAAAAAGTTTCTCCGTTAAGGCCATCCAGCGTGTTCTTTAATGTGAACATGATATTGTTGTTCTCTTCTACCGAGATCACTGCTTAGCAATTCATCAACTAGGCGTCTGCTTTCGAAACCCATCGGCGTCTTCTTTTGAAACCCATCGGCATCTTCTTTCGAAACCCATCGGCGTCTGCTTTCGAAACCCATCGGCGTCTTCTTTCTTAATGTCTGCAGATTAAGGATTCGAGGAGAATATCTCACTCTAGGCAAAATTGGATCTCGAACTTGGAAACATCAGATTATGAACCTGAATCTCTACCGACTGAGCCAAAACTCAGTCCCTCGTTGTTGTCGGTGTGAGGTTATTTATACGTATCTGTACAGGTAGAGTATCCATATATCCAAGTTTTCCAGGATTTGTCCTAGTTTCTAGAGAACTGTTCTGGTGTCCAGACATCCAAATATTCCGGTTCAATATATCCAGTATCCCAGTTTATGACTATATATAGTCGGCCCTCGATTTAGGTGGATTTAAAGAGTTTATGGAGTAATACAGTAATGGTATTTACACCTTTTTTTTTAATTTACGTGGACTTTTTTCTGTGGAAAGACTTTTTTTTGTGTGTGGAAAAACGTGGTTTGCACTGAACACCAAAAAGTCTATTCACGCTGGTGACGTAGTTGAGTGTTGTTGTCGAGGTAGACCTTTGCCGCAAATATTGCGGTAACGTGCCACGAGAAAAGTCACGCCTCTCGAACAAGCTTCCAGAAACAATAAACGTCATACCTCTATGAGGTACCATCAATCTATACTGCATGCTAACTGTGCTCGACCCGCTAGAAAACTTATTACTACAAATGGGCGAATTATTACTACAAATTGTCTGTCATCTTATTACCGCGTTGTATAACTGCCGTAATGAAGTTTAGTTAATTTTATTGTGGGGTTACACTTCCTACAAGAAATATCCCAGTTTCAGTAAACTGAAATCGGAATCATAACTAAACTGTCCCGTTTCAGCTTTCTGAAAACAGGACATTTAATGAAATGTTTATTTTTTTGTGTTTATTTTGCGTCAAAGGCAAAGGATAAAGTTTTAAAGCACCATTACAAAATTTCAATGCAACTGTTAGTGTACGACCATTTTGTCCTGTGTGTGCCGAAACTGTTACAAACGCCTTATGGAAAACTCCTTCTTGATTGATGGTTATCTCTTAAGTGTGCTCCCTCTTAAAAACCGATACTGTTTTCCCCGCCAATTTCGGAAATAACTTATCGACATGCACGCATATTTCTCTAATCAGACTCTGCATCACATTATCGAAAGCCAAAAGGCTAACAGATCTTTTTCTTGCTTTTTTCGTCTTTAATAATTCTCCATTTTACCAAGGAACTACCTAATTATTTTCCCCCAATGTCAGCTTGCTGTAGCATCGCTGGAATAAAGTGTGGAATGTTTTAATCAAAATCATAACACATCAGAGGGTAATTAATCATTTGGGTTAATTAATGTAATTAATCAAGAATGTAAACTATGGAACACGATCTGCTCCTAAAGCCGAGTGCAAAAGAACAAATAGCCTCTCTAATATGACTTAGAAAGCGAAGGTTAAAAGCTTCAAAAGTTTAATAAAAATGCGAGTTACTTCTCTGAAGTGTGTGGATACGCTTTACTCTTTCTGATATTTACATTTAGGATAATTTTCTTCAGTATTCACTTACTTTAGTGTTGCTTGAAATTTGATAGACTTGCGCAGACTCAGAGAGTAGCAAGCTAGTCTCAACTTGATGTTCCTAAACTTCTGTCTGCCTTATTCTACCTTCCCCCAATTCACTTATCTGGCCCTTACTAAATAAATACACTACCAACAAACCCAAATGCTGAGAAAAGTGGCATCAGTGGGCTTGAAAAGACCGTCATCCATTGACGAGAAATCAGAGAATCAGAGAAATCTTTCCCCAGAGGCGCGAGAGCCATTTGTTAGGCACACCAAAAGAACACACTGGACGCTCCTGGTGGGAGGTTTCTATTTACTAATGGTTATTCATTGAATCCCTTTCCATACCCAGCTCTGAGTCCTTGGGGTCCTTGTGACCTGGACGTTTATCTACTTATGGGCATGAAAGTGACGCTCAGTGGTAAAACAACACAACCCGATCAACCTGAAATTTCAAATGTTGAATGCAAAAACAAATGATGATAAAAAGTATTTTGCTTTCAAATCCCCATAAACAGTATCTATTGGGAAAGTATATCTTGACTTTTAAGAATTCGTTATTTTTCCTATTGTTAAGCATCCTGTGCTCACGTTTTTAGGAACATCCCATATTATTCCAATGAGGAGTCAAATTCAGAATTCAGTAATTATTCGAAACCGAAGCCAAACGTTTGGTCCGAAACGAATGTCCATTGATAACTCTTCCATCGATATGTTAATTCAAAGCTTTTCCATCGTTAACCTACTACTCGCAACGTACTACTACATTAACAAGGTAAGTGACGGCAGCGCCCCTAAAATTTCTGATGCAGTTCGAGGAATCACTCCCTACCCACAGCAGCTAAGAACCAAATTGAGACCGATTGCTCGAGTGGCCGTGGAACCAAACAATTTCTGCTCCCGAATCGTAAATACGGACCTCATTACGACAATTTATATGATATTTTCATGCGAAATTGTGATTAAAGATGAAAAAATCCCCTCAGGCAGCTACTAAATTATAAGATATTATTCAAATCCATGTCAATCTCTGTTTGCAACAATATTCATTCAGTACATATTTAAGCTGTCCCTTGGCCGAGTGGTAGCACGCTTGGCTATTGATCAAAGAGACCTGGGTTCGAGCCAGAGTAAGACATGGATATTTGTGCTGTATTTCTTCTGATGTCCCACCATCCTCACAGAATTTCTACTGTGGCGTATTAAACTAACAGTCTCCCTTTAGACCTCTGTGGCAAGCATCTGCTTCAGGGGATATTTATTATTATTATTTTACATATTTAAAAGTGAAAAACAATGCCAATTTGAAAAGTTGATCTGAAACTTTAGTAGTTAAAACAGTCTGAAAAGTAATCAATAATCGCTATATCATTTATAAAATGTAAAAGTATATTTTATGACAGTTTGTGTGTAATCGGTTTGCAACGTTTTGGTCAATTCTTTCTCTTGCACCATGAGCTTAGTTGTTTAATATTCCAGTTTCCATAAAAAAGCAATATTCCGGCTTAATTAAATTGCTATTTATTAAGCTAGAATATTCACATAGTGTTAACAAAGCATTCCAGTTTGCTCTTTAAATACAGAATGTCGTTTTGGGCTTTTACACAAAAAAGCTTATTTGATAAACTGAGCCCTGATTTCTAAAACCCCATTGATATAACATCTACAATATTCGTACAATGCCCTTTGGTAGTATTTTACAGCAGATCTCAGTGGAGTCCTGTCCATAATGCGCAAGAAGTACCTACATGTCAGTCCCCGGGAACAAGGAGGCTACGGTAGCATGGATTTCTCACACTTTCGTCATATTGTGCATTTGTACTAAGAACTTGTTATTTACTGGCACTTGTAGCTGCTATTTCGGCTCACAATTAAGCTTTAACCCACAAAAAATTCTATATTATGCATGGCACCTTAGGTTGTACGTTTATTTATTAATTCTTTGATCACTTCACAAGTGAATTATAATTTTAAAAGTACTCCGCAAAGCTCAAAGCATGTCTGCAGGATAAAGAATAATTTCTAATATATGTAATTATTTCATTACAAAAAATATTATTAGTCTTCATTCATCTAATGTTACTTGACATTAATATTGTTCGACAACTTTATAATATAATATAATATTATAATTTATTTATTTTTTATAATATAATAATATTTATAATATTTGGCTTTAACATCTGATATTTATGATATTTGATATTGAAATTGTTTGAGATTTACGCATAACATTGATAGCAGAACAATATTTCTAAGATAAAAACGAATTTCCTGGTACATGAAAATGACATTTTACATTTATTTTAGAAACAGCCAACGGTAAAATTATCTGGGCTCGATCTCCGGATAAGTAAGGGATGTTTTTTGTCTTTTGTTGTGTTTCTACTGAGGTAATAACCTAACTCAAATATATTTTCTATGGCGTACTAGCAGAATAACCAGTGGTTGCTCGTCTTTTAATAAAATGACAGAGTAGCAGGCGCGTACTTCGTAAGGGTGCGCGGATACGTTTATGTCTGGTGATGTCACTAGATGCGGAAGTTTTAGGCTTCCAGTAATTCCTCAGGTACTTGACCAATCGGTTCCGAAATTGGTGACATATGATATTACATCCCGCTGCATAGATCTAGAGATCTGTTTCTTAGCTGTGGTAAGTCAAGTTAAACCAGACGCAAATATCCGAAATCGCTATGGCATTTCCCTCGCCTACCTTACGAATAGAAGGCTGAAAGTTATGAATTGAGTAGTACGTCATCGATGCTCAAAGTTATCAATGGGCAAACGTTTCGCGGCGAACTTTTAGAGGAGAGCCTAATTGTCTGGGGTCATTTCTAGGCCACTTACAGTGGGAGGAATCTGTAGACCAAGTAGGTGATTCTTGGTCTAGGAGGAGTTGTCGAAGAGACAGACAGACAGACAAACTCTCTAAAATATATAATAGTGACAAGCTCTTTTCAGGTATTCATGCAAACAAGCTACCAGAGAGGTAATTTACTTTTATATATCAGTAGTACAAAACAGATATTCAATTTTCTTTACTGCAAATTTTATAAACTTAATGAATGCATCATTATGAAACAAATGGGGACAAAAATCGTTCAAGTCTTTTGAAGCATGTAGACATTCTTTTTGTGCGTGCGATGCAGTTGAAAGCATAAAGGAACTTAAATCAGCAAAACCTCACCGAGACTAAAGGCTCTTTCGCTGTCGGTAAGTATCTCCGTAGAGAGGCTTGCACATGAAGCTTAGTTCATCCTTTATTTAATTCTGTCTAAATGCATTAGAAACATTCTACCCACTCTGAAATTGTAGCTGATGTTTCCACTCGTGCATTTTTATTTGTGGGAGTCCGTGTAATTAATACCATCTTCACATGTAAGAGCTTCCGAGTCAGAAATCTTCATAACCTTGAAAACGGCAAAAAACCACTTTAGTGCCTTTTAAAATGAACACAGGCATTTTTTTCATTATTTTATTTCCTAGATTAAAATGCATTTTATTCGTTTCGTATACGACTTATTTCTTTTTAGTTACATCAGATTAAGTCTTAGGTTTCATTTGATTTTCTAGGGGGAAAAAAGTTTAAAATTAATTTGCCACAAATTAGTTAATCGTCAAAGCATCATATTATATGACAGCCGTAATTCCTGGGCGGACACATGTGACGTCATTGGCGGCAGAAATTGGCAGTTTCCCTATGGTTCTGCTGATACTTGAGCGATAGGCCCCAAATTTGGTGAGGTAGTCCCACTTAGTTGTATCCTGTTGAGATAAGTGATCGGATTCTTAGTTGCCTTGGGTCGGGAACGATCATTCGGAAAATGTGTTATGCCCTGATTTGCATCAGGGCATAACACATTTTTCGATGATCATTTCCGAACACATTTCCGAACAAGGTGGCACATTAATTTTCACTTCAGGGGGAAAGAGGGAATTCACAGCTGCAGACGCAAACCCACACTTACGTGACACACCGTGGACAAAACGACAAGAAGCACCCAATTTATTCCCTTACGGTGTAAGATCAGATACAGAATTGTCTGGTGGTGCGAATAAATGCAAACAGCTAAAATGGGACTTCACACGGAAAACACTGCCACGAAATCGTATCCATGGCCAGCTGCAGACTTAGAACTGAACAACATCGTCCACTGTTTATACTCACCAACGAGAAATCCTCTTCTTCCAGAGAGCGATGTCAACGTCTAGAGCAGAGACAGACCCCCTGGGAGGAATTTATGATTTTTACGTACGTCTGCAGATGCTACAGATGGTCGCTGCACATAGCACCTATTCTTTGAAAAAAGAAGAGGGGAAGGAAGTGGGAAATAGCTAGCGAAGTAGAGGAGGACTTCAGTTAGATCCGGTGTTTTGGACAGGGCAATTAGATCCGAGATTTTTGGTACAGCAGATAGCACTGAGACTTTTTGAGAGAACAGCTTAGACTCGGAACGAGTAGAAGCACGGGGCGACCAGAGCTTTGGTCTGCCCCGGGAAGATTGAGTATCGGAATAGAGGAATCATCTGAAATGAGTGTGTAGAAGTGGAGTGAAGAGTTTAGTAAGAGGATGGAACTGTAGCGAATGAGGCCAGTTTGGACTGTTTAATGCTCAAATTGAATTTGACAATAACTTAGTGCATCGAGGCAAACGCATCTCTGCTAATGAATGGTTCTGTGAACTTCGATGCAGAGAATCTAAGCTTGTGATTCCTCACCAGCGAGGGACAAACTCCCCTTTGTAACAGTAACGGATGAGGCAGTCGCCTCCCTTCTGCAACCAATTACCCAACTGTCTAGGTGACGGTCAACTGAAGGTTCATTCCCATATCAGCTCCAGTTCAACGTACGTAGCTGTCTTCCCCGTCTTCGGCAAAAGGGTACCATAAAGAGATGGTCTCCCAACCGGAGCTGCAGTGACGACTTGGCCCGTAACCCGATGCAGCTGTTGGACGAACTAAGGATGGCACATAAACGCAGTACGCTTATCCTTCCTTTGAATTAAAGGTTGCTCTTCTTAATTTTACATTTAAGATTCAAGAATGGAGTTTCACAGATCATTTAGTTGTATTCTAATCTTAAGTTCCAAATTAAGATAAATGAATTGGTTTTGAAAGATTATTTGTTCTCTGCCTGTACTTTCGATTTTTTATCATTAAATGAGTTATTATTGTGTTTTTTATACACCTAAGTTGTGTTTGTCATTGGAATTAATCAAAAAACGTCTTCCCCTAAGCAGACGGTCTAGGATTATAGTGGCTTTCATTGTCTAATTAAGGGAATGATCCGTAATTGGATAATGCTGCAAACAGAATGGAACACAAGCATACATTTAAGTTTTTATACTTCTCCACACAAATAGAAAAGTGCTTTGAATTGCGAGCTGCGCACAAATATCCGAAATTTCTGGGGGCTCTGTCGTCACCTATTTTGTGACTGGAGTAGTACATTAACGACGAAAGGCTGTGAATGAACTTATCGATGGATATCCGATTCGGGCTAAACCTTTGGCATGGAGTTAGCTAGTTTTTTAATAAACAGAGTGGACGAAGATAACTAAAGCTCTATGAGGCTTGTCCTAGTTCTTCATTCAAATAGAAACCCATGCACGAGACGTTAGCACTCTGAGGTTTAAGGAGCAAAATATTTTTAGAATTTACGTTTGTTAATTTTTCAAACAAACTCTTGTAAACACATAAACAATCAAAAACGTGGAAAGCTGGAATATAATCGAAGAATTCTCTTAAATTGGAGCAGTGGCCGTCTTCATTATTTGCATATTGAAAAACCTTTTTCACGTTATAAAACATTTCAATTATTTCACTATTCCTTCAGTATTTAAGCAAAATCTTACGTACTGCGAACATCATGGCTCACATAACATGCATTCATATATAATTCATCTGTTCACTTCTAAACAACATCGCCAAACTGTAATCTACTTCATATCATGAAGCACATTTCGTGCCTGTTTAATCAGCAATATGGAATTTCCATGTACTCTTAAAATACCAAGAATAGATTGACACTAGAGCAAGGGAACTTTTCAGTGATACCTTCCATCTTAATTAATACAACACGACTTACTAGAAGTCCTTTCTTAAAGATGTCTCTTTTGCTAATGGTGCATACATCAAATTTATATAAATATAAGAGCGTGTATCGTAGCACGTTCAGAGCATTAAGCGACGATCTAGATTTAAGTCTCCAGATTCCAATTCCCAACTCTTGTGTTTTCACTTTTACTGATCAATAATAAATATCACGCGATTTTATCATTCGGTTGCAAGTTTTCAACAAATGCCTCCTAACGCTTCAAGCTACGAGTTCGCCACATATCGCGCTAAACTAATTCTACTCAAATGACAATTAGTCTGCAACAGCTAGCAGGAACCATGAATGTTTAAATACTGTTTAATTTCGCCGCTGCATTCCGTTGTAGTTCCAAGCAGGTGAACATTCACGCATCGTCACACTTGGCTCTCGCTCTCCAAATGTTTACCTCCTACTGCACTAAAGGAACGGTCGCATAAAAAGCGACTTGAACGTTTTAGCGTTATCAACATTTCGAAACATTTTAGATCATGGAACGTGTGCAGTTCGTTTATGCACACCCTCCAGTTTGCTGTAAAACCACCTCCGCTGTTGGTAATGTTTTAAGAGGACACAAAATACAGAAACCTTTACAACGATAAACTACTCTCTGTATAGCCGTATCCTAATTCTTCTTCTACGTATGAATAATAAACTAAATATTCACTCTTGAAGAACAAACTATTAAGTAACGTTTAGAAGTAGCTCGTGTCTTTTGTCGTGTTGTTGTTCCTTGTCTGCACGAGCTAAGGGAATTGTTGTAATTCGTCCAGAATATTGAAACCATGAGTATCTGTGCTGCACATAGGCATTATTTATCGAGAAAGTTCTGGGAAGCAAGCTGGTCGGATATACGGGCAGGGGGGGGTAAATGGTTCCCCCCTTTGTGAACGCTAGTAGGTGTAATGGAGGCAAAAATTATTAAATGTGCATATCTTACGCATTTTTCCAGAAATATTTTAAAGACTTCTAAAACGGGAAGAAAATGTTTTGCTGAAAGTGGAAACCTAGTCTTTAAGCTCCCCACTTCTATTTTTTTTTTCCGTGTCACTTGCCCCTTCTCCTCCTCGTCCTTTATTTTTTTCAAGATTCCAGTCTGGAAGTAAGAAAAGTTAAATTTCAAGGAAATATAATCATTGTGGACGCTGTTTAAGAGAGAAAATTCCTTGTCTCTTGTCCATTGTCACCCCTAGTAAGGAATAAAAGATTTGCTCTCTGAAGCCAGCGACTGTTAGATCTCTTCAGGCCATCTGCCTCGATTTTCTTCTGGTTGTTGGTTGTTTTACCTCTGAGCGGCACTTTTTTGCATACTATGGGCTAAATGGCCAGGTCACATGGACCCCGAAGGCTCAGAGAAGGTTGTGGGAGGGGACCCACTGGAACAGCTGTTGGGAGACAGATGGTAGCCTCCCGTCAAGGCCATCCAGCGTGTTCTTTAACGTGCACAGGGTATGGCTCTCTCGCACAAGTGACCACGGCTTAACGTCCCATCGACGGGCGGAGGCCTTTCCAAGCCCATCGATGTCCCCTATTGACCGTGGGTAGGGCGGGGAATTTTGCGGAGATAAATATCAACGCTGACCCAGCTGGGACTCGAACCTGGGAACTAGAGATTACGAGCCTGGCGCGCTACCGACTGAGCCAACCCCGCCCCAATTTTCTTCTGAAAGAGGGATGTTTTCAAGGTTTGTGGTGGTTAATTCGTCCGTAATAAAAAGTCGTGATAATTTTGATTGTAAAACAGAAAAGAAAGCAATATTTTAGAAGAATTTATTTGGAACAGAATTTAATATACACTTGAGTCTCTTTTTATGCGTATCTTTTTAATGCGGTTTTGAAGTTATGCGGTGCGAATATTTCATGCATGTGTTTTTTCCACCAATACAACAAGCGTTATTCAGCCATTAGATCAAGGTATAATTGCTACTTTTAAAAAATATTACATTAAGCGCACTTATTAATTTATATTTGATGAACTAGAAAATGAGTCATTAACAGTAACTGACGTTTGGAAAAAAAATTTAATTTGGACTGTTTAAATCATGTTGCACCTGCTATCGCTGAAATAAGACCACAAACTTTAAATACCTGCTGGAAAGCAGCTTGGCCTGAATGGGTTGGGTTATTTTACCTCTGAGCGGCACTTTTTTGAACACAATGGGCTAAATGGCCAGGTCACATGGACCCCGAAGGCTCAGAGATGGTTGGGGAGGGAACCCACTGAAATATCTGTTGGGAGACAGATGGTTGCCTCCCGTCAAGGCCATCCAGCGTGTTCTTTAACGTGCACAGGGTATGACTCTCCCCCACACGGGGCCACGGATTAACGTTCCATCCGAAGGACGGCGGTCTTTCCAAGCCCATCGGTGTCCCCTATTGACCGTGGACAGGGCGGGGAATTTTGCGGAGATAAATCTCAACGCTGACCCAGCTGGGACTCGAACCTGGGAACTACAGATTACGAGCCTGGCGCGCTACCGACTGAACCACTCCCGCCCCTTGGCCTGGATGTGTTGCAAACAATGAAACTAATCAAACATCGGCATTATCAACTGAGATCATTACTTAGGCACAAAAAATTGGTGGCGAAGGTTTTGATACATTTAGCAAGAATAATATCGACGAATTGTTTATGGATAACGCCTTAAGTGACTGTGATGTCATTGACAGCACTTTAGATATTGTCGAAGAACCAGAAAACGATTGTGAAGTGGAAGAAGAACCTGTCCCCCTCACTGCAAGTATAATTCGAGAAGGTCTTCAACTTTGCAATAAATTGGAAAATCATTTTCTTGTTAATAACACAAATTCTGAACGAGCCTTCAAATTCCAACGTCTGTTGAAGAATTGTATGTCTGGATATCGCGAACTTCATGAGAAATTAGTACAATCACCAACGCAAAGTTTAATCACTGATCACATTGTCAGAGGACAAAAATCAACATAGAACGAGCGTGAAGTTGATGCTAATTTTATTCGTGAAGAACCATTTTCTTTACCATGCAGATCTGATGATCTGACTATCTCTTCTAGTGATGAAAGTGATTTCGCACCAGTTCAAAAATGCTGCCGACTATTGTCAGATAGCGACGATAATTCTGATGAAAACATGTAAAAAGAATTATCACTTTTCAATAAAATTAAATGGATACAATTTTAAAACCAACCTATTTTAAGTTTTATATCAATTTCTTTCAGATTTTCGAACCAATTTTCCTCGGTTTTTTACTCATTCTTACTTTCCTGAATTTTCATAAACTTTTTTATGCGATTTTCGGTTTATTTTAACTCATTGCCTTGGTTTTATGCGGTTTTAGAAAATTATAGAACGTATCCCTAATTTTGCAACGTAAACTATGTCAGTAGTTACGTGCCACCGTGGACCCCCTTTGCACAGTGCTTTCCCCCCTATGACGTCACACATCCGGTCACAACATCCTTTACACATCCTGTTACACAACTCATTTTCGGTTACATAACTCATTTCTGGTTACATAACTCATTTCCTGTTACAAAACTTTCAGCCACGCTCCCTTTTCAAAAACTCCCGCGATTTTGCCAGTTTGGTTTCTAAGACCCCCGGTTGACCCACCTGTATTTTTTCCTACTTCACCTTTAAGCCACCTCTGAAATAGTTTTCGTTTTTTGTCCGTATCATTTTTAGTGTGTCTCTTGTATTTTTAAAAAAATCCCTTCTCACGCAGTGATTTGAATCGGCTATGCTCGGGGTCAATAGCTGCGCGCTAACGCATTTAGGTTACTTGGGGTTTTACTTGCTGAGGTTGCTTAGATGTGTCTCAAACGGGTATAAGCGCTCTTTACAAAATTATCCTGATTTTATTAACTTTTTTATAACCATCCTATTTTTAGTCCTTTTAATTCAACACACATTTTGTTTTTTATTTCTTTATTACTCATGGTTTTCCTCGTTTATCAACCCCACAAATATTTCTATACTTTAATGTGGTTGTTGCATATTTCATGTATTTATTTTTATTCCTTATTAATTAAACACTTATCATAACTGACACACCCTTTATTTATTTGCGCCTCTCCTTTATTAAAAGGGTTATTATAAGTTAGACCCCCTCATTAAAAACCCTTATTAATATTTGTTCCCTTTATTAAACACTTATCAAAAGTTCCAACCCCTCGGTCGCCTAACCTCGTAATTTCTGCTCTCATTATTATTTAAGTCCAACTTAACTTTCGGTGACACCCCCTCTCAGGATGGCTGTTGCAATCCTCCATATAATAACATAGTCCCATATATTGTGACATCGACCTTCATATTATTCTAAGTCCTGCAATGCGCATTACACAACAACCGTGATCCATCTCTGTATCGAATCCCTCCTGTGGACCACGTTTTACTGATGGATGGTTTTACAATCTAAAAATTCCTGCATAATAAAATATATTTTGTAATATAAAGTGACTGATCCTTTCTCTGAATAATGATTATCAGCGTAATTTTTTTGGATACACTTTCTTAATCTGAGTATTAAATGAATCAGCCCATGTGATATATTTTAATCTTTCTCGCACATTTTCTTTTCTCAACCACGTTTCATAGGCATCGCAATAGTAGTAATCATTGCTTATAAAATAACTGTTTTCATAAGTCCCATTTATCGAGCCCACATTCTGCTGGTGGCTGATTTTTTCCCTCCCTAACGCACCTGTCCCGTGGACCACATTTTACTGATGGATGGTTTTACAATCTGAAAGGCCCTGCGTAATAAAATATATTTTGTAATATAAAGTGGGGAGCCTTACTCTGAATAATAATTATCAGTGTTATTTATTTGGATATACTCTCCCAATCAGAGAACTTAATTGTAACAGATCACGTAACAGTTTAATAACTTCTTCGTATATTTTTCTCCTTAACCACGTTTTTTATTAACAGATGGTTTTAAAAAAATTCTGCGTTATTAAAAAATATTATTCGGGGAATCACACATCTCTGTATGTTAATTCGTGTTTTTAAATATTTACATTTTTTTAAACTTTTAGTGCTCGTGCTCTCTTCTTAATGTTGTCATGGGTGAGTGGAGATTGGTCTACTGATAAGACCTGATTAATCATTTCCTTCATTTGAACCATATGGTACCACTTTAGCCCTTTACGGTATGTTTGCTTCGTAGGTTAGGAAATGTATAAATTCCCTTGATCCCCACGTGTTTATCAGTTAACGTTTGAGTGTATATAAGCTCGTGGGCAAGCCGCTTCATCATTGCTTGCTGCTAGTTTGCTGTTTGTCAGAAGTTTGCTGCTAGTCAGTGGTTTGCTATTGTTGAGAAGTTTGCCTTTAGAAGTCTGCGGTTGCAAGATGTCCAACGTACCTGCATTTAATGCTACTGAGATGTCCGTTGACGAGTCCAGCGTCGCATTTGATTGCCTGCTCTCGCAAATGAACCAGCTGGAAGCGGCAGCCAAACGTTCTTCCGTTGAAAAGCCGAGGGAGCCTAAGTGCTTTTGTTTGTAGATACATCGCAGCGGCATAGCTGTACGACGTGCGAGGACTGCGAACCTACCCCATGGCAGGCTTCTTCTTCAAGTCGTCCCTACTTTCCAGCACACCGATTGGACGGTTCAGTGGCCGGGCCTTCATCACGCTATAGTGGAAAGGACTGCGCCTCGTCGCAGTGTTTAATTCTTCCTGCAGTGAGTTCTCCTTCTGATGTTCAGCCTCATTACACAATTACCAATGTCCTTTAATTCTAAGAAGTTCAAAACACAATTCGTGTCAACGAGTGTTAGGCTGGAGGCCCACAATTTCTTCCCGGTGTTCTGTTCCATGCACGAGAATATGCTTCGTGATATTGTGCCAGTAGGTGACTACAGTCACATGAGACTTTGCTTCCGCTCTTCAGATTATAAAGAACGCTGTGAATTTGAGCCTGAAACGGCGCAATGAATTGACTGCAGAACGTTTCATGACAGCACTGGACCGCATTATCCAGTCCAATGAGGGACTCAGGAATCATAGCGACCTCGAGTTTGATTTCGTCTATGCTAACCTTGAGCGCCGAGGCAGTGGACGTTCGGGGCCCGAGACGTGATCGCTAGCCAATGTGCAATCATTCATTTAAAACAATAAAGCTGTCCTTAAAATTGTGAACTCTGATGCAATTTGTCTAGCAAGAGCTCTCGTTGTGGCGCATGAGCTATGCTTAAAAAAAACCTGGTCAGTCGAACAAGCATGTGAAAATCACTGATTATCGTTATCCGATACAAGCATCAGAAGCGCGTCAACTACATCACGACGCCGGCATTCCTATCGGTCCCTGCAGCGTGCCCGAGGTCCGGCTCTTTCAAGTGCATTTGGCGTCACAGTTTTTCATTGCAGTTTATTCAGCAGATGACGGTTTTCTTCCCATTTTTATTGGACCTGAAGCCGAGGACAACGTTTATTTGTTATATAGTCAAGGACACTTTGATGTAACAACAAAACCGGCTGGATTTTTCCACGGTAAAAAGTTCTCTCCGAAATGTTTGAAAACCTTTGAGCTTGGTCACATGTGCAAGGGCACATGCAACCGTTGCCTTTCATCTGATGTGGTGCATACTGGAGAACCTCTGCTCTGAACGGTGTACTGTATGTATTTGCGTGGTGCAGAATGCTTCAAGCGCATCTTGTGAAAACATGTCAGTCAAGACATCGCTGTGTAAAATGTGTGGATATTTACGACCCACAAAAACGGCATGTCTGTAAGGTCGACAAACTCATATTTGTCAAGCCGTGTAAAATCGCCCCCATCGAATAAAGCTACTTGTACTTTGACGTGGAAACTGTGCTGCTTGATGACGGTGTACTGAAGCCCATTCTGTGCGTTGTAACATACAAAGTGAAGGACGACTGGATCTACACCTCATTCCGTGATGTTGACGCCTTCATGAACTGGCTTTTGGCCGAAGAACGTCGCGTGGTTCAGCAGTTCAAGGACGCTACCATTCTAGCACACAATTTGAAAGGGTTTGATGGAACATTTGTCATCAGCTACATTTATAGAAGGTTTTTGAAATCCGATCTCGTTTTCGATGGATCAAAAATATTAGGCATCTTTTTACCGGGCCTAAAATTAAGATTCATCGACACTTTATCCTTCATTCAAGCTCCTCTTCGTTCCTTCATGAAACCTTTCGGCCTGAAGACGGTAAAAGGTTTTTCCCCTTCAAATTTCTGAAGGAGGAAAATTTGAAATACGTTGGAGTCATTCCTGATCACCAATATTTTCAGCCCGAGGATATGGAACCTACGAAATTGGTGTAGTTTGACGAATGGTATGCGACCGCTAGTCTCGAACCCAGGGACTTTCAACAGCAGCTACTTTTCTATTGCAAGGCCTACACCGAATTGCTGCATCGTGGAGCCCAAGCTTTCTAGGTAGAATTTTTAAATTTCACTGGTGTGGACCCCTTCGCACGTGAACTCACCATTGCCGGCGATTGCTTGCGTATCTTTTGTGGGAAGTTCCTGGAAAAGAATACTCTCGGTGTATGTCTCGAATACTCTCGGTGTCTGGTCTGTAAATGGTAGCTAGGTAGTCACTGGAAGGAGAGCTATGCACCAATCCCCTGTGATGATGCATAGAACCGGCCAGGCCTAGCACCTAATGTCCGACCGCCTTCTCGTGGTGCAGACAGTTAGTACCTTTCAAAAGAGATACTCTCTTGTGGAAGTGAATGGAAGGGGAGGGCTGCCAGATTAGTGTGGCCTACTGATCTGGACAACTATGGCTACTTTTCTTTTTTTTTTTTTTTTTTTTTTCTACCCTGCTGAGGAGTGGTCAACCACACAGGGTCCTGGTGCTGACCATATAAACCAACTGGATTGGACAGACATATGGCTCTGAGCTTGATTATGGATCCTGATTTGGATCTGATTGATTGACTGATCTGATCTTGATTGACTGTGGAGGGAAAATCTTCCGCTGTGTTTTCTGTCTGTTTGTGGGTTGACAGCCCCAAGGGAATAGATAAAGAAGATAAGTTTATCAGCTGGTGGATAATCCTGAGCAGAAGTCATCGCAGGCACCTGAACTCTTTGCTTCTATTGGCATCGTCAAATTCTACATTGGAGGAAGTCTTCCAGTGTAGATGGCTTCAGCCTTTAGTGGTGGGAGAACGGGTCTTTGCCCCATGTCTGCGATTAGGGGGCTGTTTGATATTGTCGGCAATCCCTCTCTCAATAAACATAGTTTCTTTAAACATCCCACTAACCATTTTCTCTCCATAGGTAGTTGGAATGTGAGGACTCTGCACAGAGCTTTTTCTCTTGATGTCCTCACACAAGAATTCCACCATTATAATTTAGATATTCTCGGCTTGCAAGAGACCAGATGGACAGATAAAGGTCAGATTCTTAAAAATAATCTTAAATTTCTCTTTTCAGGGAAGGACGACAATAAGCATCACCAAGGCGTGGGTCTGCTTCTCAGCAGACACGCTAGTGATGCTCTTCTAGGATATGAGTGCATTAATGAAAGGTTTCTTACAGCAAAATTTCAGACAAGTGTTAAAGACCTGAATGTTATCTGCTGTTATGCCCCCACTGAGGATGCCGATGAGGATGAGAAGAATAGGTTTTATGAACAACTTCAGGATATTTTGAATTCTGTCAAGAAAGGAGATATTACCCTTGTTCTTGGTGACTTCAATGCCAAAGTTAATACTGACTCTGGCCTTTGGGCAGGAGTAATAGGCCCTTTTTTTAATGGTGGCTGCAATGGCAATGGGCAACGTCTCCTACAGGTAAGTAAACTCAATGGATTCAGAATAACTAACACATATTACAAACACCGCGACATACATAAATACACATGGGTTTCACCTGATGGGCTGCATAGGAATATGATTGATTATATATTAATTAACAGCAAATGGGCTAGTTCTGTTAGAAATACCAGGGCATATAGGGGAGCTGAAATTGGATCTGACCATTACCTTGTTAAAAGTGTCTTACAACTTAAACTTAAAAAGTGTTGTGCTAGGGTTAAAAAATTTTCTTTTAATACTGAAGCTCTGAAAGACCCAGTTATAGCCAAAGCTTACCATGATAGGTTACTTAGTCATTATGACAGTCATGGTATGCTTACTACAGAAGTTGAGGAAGAATGGGATCATTTTAAACAGGCTTTTTTGGACACTAAGAGTACTCTTTTAAGAAAAAAGGAGCAGAACAGACAGAATTATCTGAGTGATAAGGCACTTGAGCTTATTTGAGAAAGAAAGACCTGCAGGAATGTCCTTAATCAATACCCTACTAGTACTAATAGAAAGCATTACAGAGAGCTTAATAAACGTGTAAAAGATCAGTTAGCTGCTGATAAGAATCTTTGGCTTGATGGTTTGGCTGACAAAGCCGAGGAAGCAGTTAGACAGCACAACAGCAGAGAGCTGTACCAGATAGTTAATGTTTTGTGTGGTAGAAAACGGACAGGTATACAGGGATTGAAGGATAAACAAGGTAAGGTTATAGAAGGTGAGGATTCTGTCATGGCTAGGTGGGCTGAGCATTTCAGTGATATTCTGAACAATGCGGTTAGTTCTATTCCCATTGTTTGCAATGAAGATAGATGCATTGGTTACTTTAATGTTGGCCCTATGACACAATCTGAAGTTATTTTGGCTGTTTCTAAACTTAAATTTCATAAATCCCCAGGGGTAGATGAAATTACTACCGAAATGCTTAGAGCTGGAAATGTTTCGGTTACCACTTGGATGACTGAAATTCTGAATATCTTTTATGATAAAGGCATGGTTCCTAAGGATTTTACCAGAGCTATTGTTATCCCTATTTTCAAAAAAGGTGATCGCAGTTCTTGTGATAACTATAGGGGTATTAGCCTACTCTCTGTTCCAGGTAAAGTTCTTTCCATGATTGTGCTTAATAGAATTAAGAATCTGGTTGACAGTCAATTGCGTGATGAGCAATGTGGATTCAGAAGTGGTAGGGGATGTGTGGATCAGATATTTTCACTTAGGCACATTCTTTAGAAACGTTTAGAGTTTCAGAAACCTTTGGTTGCTAGCTTTGTTGATTTCAAAAAGGCTTTCGACTCTGTTGATCGTCATAATTTGTGGTTGATTTTGAAATCATATGGTATACCAGACAAGTAAGTTAACATAATGAAAGCTCTCTATAATAACACTGAGTCGTGTGTGAGAGTTGGTAAGGCTTGTAGCAATTGGTTTAGCATTACCTCTGGTGTTCGACAAGGGTACATTTTGTCTCCTTTTCTCTTTAGTTTGGTTATTGATTATGTTATCCGAAATTCACTTCAAGGGAAAGATTTTGGCCTTAAATGGGCAGGAGATACGAAAATTTCTGATTTAGATTATGCTGATGATTTAGCCCTTTTGGCAAATGATGTTGATGAGATGAACTCTTTCATTCGAGCTGTTGATGAGACTGGTAGTAGAGTAGGTTTGGTTATAAACAGAGAGAAAACTAAAGTGATGAAAATTGGGCAGGCAGGCTGTGATTCAGTTAATCTGAATGGTTGCAGTCTTGAGCAGGTGTCACAGTTTAATTATCTTGGGAGCTATGTAACAGATAATGGTGATGTGCGGCATGAGATTAACAGACGAATAGGGATTGCTGCCGGGACTTTTAAGAATCTATGGAGAGTGTGGAGAAATAGGCTATACACCTAAAGACTAAAATTAGGCTGTATAATAGTTTGGTTCATTCTAGGGTTAGTTATGGTAGTGAAACTTGGACACTTTGTAAACAAGATAACAGGGAACTAGATGCTTTTGATTCCAGATGCTTACGCAGTATCTTGGGCATTAGGTGGTTCAACTTTGTAACTAATGATGAGGTTAGGCAAGGAGTTTGCAACCCCCTTTAAGCAGTATATTGTGCAGAGAGAGACTCCGTTGGTTTGGCCATGTTGCCCGTATGAATAATTATAGATTGGCGAATAGGGTTATGAACAGTGTGCCTAAAGGCCTCAGAAAGACGGGCAGACCTAGGATGCGGTGGGCAGACAATGTCAAACAGGACCTTGTTAGAATTGGTGTGCAGTGGCCAGATGCAGTAGATGTAGCTCAGGATAGACTTGCTTGGAGAACTAAATTTCACGGTCTGGTTAGACCTCTGTAGCCCATGGCTGCTTGATGATGATGATGATGATGATGATGATGATGATGATGATGATGATGATGATGATGATGATGATGATGATGATGATGATGATGATGATGTCCACCTCAAGGCTACTCAGCGAGTAATGGCCGGCAGTCTCTAAAGGCCCTCGCCTGGTTGGAGTACGAAGCCTCCAAGGATAACATCCAGATACAAACGTCACATTTCCCCCGAAGGTGAATACAAGGTAGCCCAGTACAAACTGGATGGTGTGTGTCATAGTACACGCACGTATTACGAATTTTTAGGGTGTTATTTCCATCATTGCTTGAAATGTTTTAAACCCAGTAAAATGGACAATCAGTTGAAAAAACCTTTTGGTTTACTGAACACCCAAAACTTGGATCACCTTGAAAAATTTAAAGTTCTGATGGAGAGCTACACTTGAGGTCATGTGGGAGCATGATTTTGATGAATTAATCCGCATAAATTAACCTCTCGCATAAATTTATAAAAATATCGAGCCTATTAGACGATTTGGCACCCGTGATTATCTTTACGGGGAACGTGTGGTTTTTTTTTCCATTTTTGCATCGGTTGATCAAGGATGTGCTCTAAATTTTGTAGACCATAATAGTTTTTATCCTTATGTTTGCAAGAAGGCTCCTTTCGGCAAAGGCCATCTGATACACATCACTACCGATTGCACCCAGGACCTGGATCATTATTTTGGTATTGTGCCCGCCACGTTACTTACCCCCCACGATCTATTTATCCCTGTGCTACCTTACAGGAGCAACGGTAAACTCCTGTTCCCCCTCTGCAGGACCTGTGCCAACGGACGCCTACCGCCACCTTGTCAGCATAGCGTGAACCAGCGTGTGCTGACCGGTTCCGGGACAACATTTGAAGTTTACATGGCCGTGCGCACTGGTTACAAATTACTGAAATTTCACGATGTATGGCACTACAAAAACATCTTGCAATACGACCATGTAACAAAAAAAGGAGGTGTATACGCAGGGTATAATTGACACGTTTCTTGGTTTGAAGCAGCGTTACTCTGGCTTTCCTCCCAATATCCAAACTGACACAGAAAAAGAAGAATTTTGTGAAGCTTTTTCCAGGCAGAGGGGGTTCGGATCCTACCATCTGAAGTTATTAAAAATAGCCTCAAGTGGTCCTTCTCGAAGGTCTCGCTTAATTCTTCCTGGGGGAAGCATGCTCAGAACATGAGTCAAACCCAAACCACCATCATGAGCTGTCCTGTTAAATACATGGATCTTTTAACAGACGCCTCCCTCATTGTGACAGATATTGCGCCTATCATTGATCAGGCTGTGTTGGTGACACACAAACCTGTGGTGGACGCTCCACCAGCTAACACACGTGGCAGCTTAATTCTGTTGCAATGGTCACAAGTCATGCGCGACTCAAACTTTATAAATTGATTTCGAAACTTGGTCGACGGGCACTGTATTCGGATACGGACTCTGTGATTTTTACAACAACGTCCGACGATAGCTACACTCCTGATCAGAATCCCTTTCTAGGCGGTCTTGTTGATGAAATAACAAGTAAATACGGGAGTGATGTGTGCATAACGGATTACGTCAATTCAGGGGCTAAGAGTTATGCCCTCCGTCTGAGCAACGGCGATGAGATTCTACGCTCCAAAGGTATATCACTGGCTAAGAAAAACCGTGCTAAATACAACTTCCAGCTGTTAAAATCCATGGTTTTGGAACAATATCCGTCCAGTGAGACTTTCGACTTCCCATTTAATGTGGTGCTCAATAAAGTGGATGTGACACTCGTTAACAAACCCATGGTGAAGCGGTTCAAGGCGAATTTTGATAAGCGGTATCTCCTCCCCACCCCAGTTCAACTGTTTCTGTCCCATATGGGTACAGTGACCTGGGGCTTGATACTCTTATCGATCTGATGGATGATTGAATATTGTGGTTTACAGTGACCAAGTTTAAATATAGTTTGTCTATCGTAGTGTGAAAAATTTTATGCTGCATCTGTAAATATTTTTATATTACAATAATATTTTCAACATTGTAATATTTTTTATATCAATACTGCTTTTATATTGCTATAATTGTCAATAATTTCATCACTGCCTGTAACGGATTGAATTTTTTTTGTATCAGTACTCCTTTTATATTGCTATAATTGTCAATAATTTCAACATTGAATTATTTTTGAATTTCTATAATTGTAGATAATTTCATCATTGTCTGTAATGGATTTTAAATATATTTTTTTATATCAGTACTGCTTATATATTGGTATAATTTTTGAAATTGTGAAATTTGTATTTTATAATTCTGCAATAAAATAATTTCAGCATTCAAACATTTTTAAATTGCAATTATTGAAATGGATTGTAATTTTTTTTAATATCAGCAACTGATTGAATATTTTTTATATGGTGATAATTTTATATTGCTATAATTGTCAATAATTTCATCATTGAAATATTTTTATATTGCTATAATTGTCAATAATTTCAACATTGAATTATTTTTACATCGCTATAATTGTCTATAATTTCATCATTGTCTGTAATGGATTGGAAATATTTTTTTATATCAGTACTGCTTTTATATTGCTATAATTTTTGAAATTTTCAGACTTGTATTTTATAATTTCTGCAATGAAATAATTTCAACAGTGAAACATTTTTATATTGCTATTATTGTAATGGATTGTAAATTTTTTTTATATCAGCAACTGATTGAATATTTTTTATATGGTGATAATTTTATATTGCTATAATTGTCAATAATTTCATCATTGCAATATATTTTTAATAACGTACAGTGGACCTTCGTTTTAGCGATGCTCGCCATACCGCGCTCTCGGTTATAGCGCGGGCGATGTTCGCGATAAGTTCAAACATGTTCATTCAGGTCCGTGCGGCGTTAGTGAGTATCGCATTTTATTGTTACTGCGTATTGAGTAATTGTGTATGTATTGAGTTCTTGCATGTATTTTGAATAGTGTTTAATTATTGTATGCATGATGAGTAAAAGAAAAGCTTACAGTGTGAAATTTATTGTGTCGCCACCGCGCCGCTCGGTATAACGCGGTTCACCTTATAACGCGGGTGTTGTTTCCCGCCCGACATGCGCGTTATATCGCGGGTCCACTGTAATTATTTTTGCAGTAGCACTTGTGAATAATTTCATCATTGTCTGTAGTGGTTTGAAATATTTTTTAATATTACATTAATAATTTCATCATTGAAATATTTTAACTGTTTTTATTGTGCCACAGTATTTTAACTGTTTTTATTGTGTAATAAAAAAGTTTTTTTAATCAGTCTCTTTATTTCCAAACATTATATTTATGTGAATTAAATGGGGGAAAATACTGTTTGGGAGGGGTCAACAATGAATGGCTATTGCGTAAAAGGTAGTCCCTGGCTAAGTCCTTCCCTGAATGCAACGTGGCTTGGAAAATTCAGCAACATGGTGATGTATAATGCTTTTATGGTAGCGAAAGGTTGGGAGGGATAAAAAACACATTTAAATCATTTATAAAAACGCATTTAAATCATCTATAAAAACCTGATATTTTTACAATGGTGCCAACTGATGGCGACGTGAAAAATATATATATATTATTCACGGAACGGAAACAAATAACTCAGAGACGTATATCAGTTTTAATTTTTTTTATTGAACACCACAGATTGTACAAATTTTTAACACATTGTTTCAAAGAATACATTATTTTTCAACAGAAGGTTTCAAGGAATACAATTTCTTTAATACAAGGAACACATTTTTTAACAGCGATTTTCAATAAGGAGTCCAGTCAATAAATTCGATAATGTCGCCTTGGGGTGGCCATAAGCTGTCAGGCGGCCTAAATGATCCCACTTCATGTCTTCAGGCATGGAAACTAGTTGTTTAACTATTTTTCGTTTGACTTTTGGCGTCTGTGATAATATTTGCTGTCTTGACAGGGGTATGTCGACCTCTACTTCGTGAGGTGTTTAAAGTTGTCTGTTAAATATCAGGTAATTTCTCAACACAGCCAAGTACTTTTATGTTTTATCATCATCGTCGATTCCAGTATTTTCTTCATCTCTGTGTCTAAATCCTCACTTTTTTACGGATGTGGCGCCGTTCTACAGACTTAACAGACATCATTTTTGAAATAACAAACCTAATAGAGGTAATGCTGCTGTGAGAAGGGGAAACAAAAACTCTGACCCCTTTTGCAGGAGGTGTTTCTTGTGATGGACAGAAGCGCGTTTGGAAGCTAAACTTCTTATGACAATCTTGTGCTACAGGAAACGGTTATGTTGCCTTTTAAGAAATTGGCACACACTTCACATAGAGCATACATCTGGGAGTCAGAGATGTATTTCAACAGAGCTGCACGTTGCTTTCCCACATGTTTTGGCAAACACTGTAGGAACGGACCTTGAGATCTAACTCTCATTTGGGACCTAGAGTATCTCAGGTTCTTCAGAAGGGAGGATCATGGCATGGAGTCGCTCAGTGTCCAACGTTCTGGGATGAAGGTCCACGCACAAATAACCACAGGGTGGTTGCATAGCTAGTCTATAAACGTCGGTCAGAAGTTTGGAATGATGTGGAAACACTTGTCTTGCCAGATGCGTTTTTTGCGAAGCGTCCCAACAATTGCGAAATAAAAACATATAGTGTGCGTTGAGCGATATAGTCCTCGAATGTCTTCCCTTTAAAAACAGATTTTGCAAGATAAGGACAATCATGATATTTTTATGATGATCACCACGTATAAACAGTTGAGATATGCGTTTGCTGGCTGCAGCCTGTTCCATCAAGTCGTCCAGCACCAGAAGCATAGGTCTTTGGGGGTCAAATTCCAGATCTACAGGTAGTCCTTCATAAAATTCTACCATGTTCTTAAAGGGCTCAAAGGCAGATTGCCAATCCCCATAGCAGTAAACGGCACGTTGGGGTGGAGGAACACTTGACAGGCTTCTTTGATGAGTTTCAGGGTGAAAGTCGTCTTTCCACACTGAGAAGGAGCAGCAATTAAAATATTTGAAGGAGTTCGAAGAGCCATTGTGTCACCATGTAGTCGTTAAAGTCAGCTTGACACGTGTAATTGCAATGCAATACTATGGGAAGAGTCGAACCGCTCGCTCTTTTAAACAGGAAATACAGACAATGAGCATTACAAGTGTCCCCCATGGGGTCCTGCAGAGGGATGTAACACATGACGTATGCCTAGCCAGCTGTAGTATTCTTGCATGGACACATCGAGACTTGTTCCCAATGGGTCAAAGTGATCCACACTGGTTCCTTTCTTGTAAACAGCTATCCGATGGGTGCCAGGCTTGGTGGACGGATCGGTATTGTAGATTAAAAAGGCTTCTGATTGGTCGATTCTATGAGGTAGTCTGTCACGTGGAAACACACTTAGACTTGTCGGTAACATCGAGAGGATGGATTCTAACTGATAGGTATTCATGAGCTGTAGTCAAACAGGATTTTACGATCCAATGGGATTTTGAGCAAATTCTGGTATTCTGCATACAGGATCACCATAACTGATGTGGGTAGCAGCCAGTAAACTTTAATTCAACTCTCACACTACCACTCTTTATTAAGGAAAATACTTGATTACATTCATTTGCTCGGGGGTCAATTGGAATCCAAACAGTGTAAAACCCTCAGCATAGGCTTTTCCCGATAAGTTAATACCATTATCGGATTTCCAGGCATCCACAGCTTCCAATAATCCTTGGTAACATCGGAGATAACGTCCATTCGTAAAGTAGGGGGTGTAGGACTGCTGTTCACTGTCAATGCGAAGGCTGATATAGTTTAAGTCGAAATGTTGGAAGTTGAAGGGTTTTGTTGTTTTTCGTACGATACATTCAGACTGGTACTTTCCACCATATCCAGTACCAGATGTACCGGTAGTTGGTCGAGAAAAAATTGTCACGGTTCACACTCATCAAACCTGTTGCGATGGAGAACATGCATAAATCCGTTCTGTGTAGGGGGTACTTGGCACTCTCGGAATCCAGTCGGCGAGCGTGTGCAAGGATGACACTGGAGGTGGGTTTGACTTTGCACACGAAAAATTCAGCTTCATGAATCTGTACTTTGTAAGAAGGGTCCATTTCACCTGTCACGAGACAGAATTCAGACTTGGACCTTAACAAACGCAGTCTCAGATCGACTTGATTGAGTAGGTAACGTTCTTGATTGAACAGGTCATCATGGATCCACAAGATGAGTTCGATACCTGTTGACTTTACGTACCCCTTGCGCTGATGCCATCCCACGTTCTCGTAGTTGGTCAGTTCCATTTTACCAGGGGTGTTGTGGTACCAGAGTGACATACCAAGTTGACTTTGTGTGGCATCGGAACCATAATTCAATAGTCTCCAGGTATGCCCTGTAAGGATATAGGGTGTGAGAAGCACTCAATAGATGATCGTTGAGGAAGACATCTACTTGATTGAAGAGGGCGTGGAAGAAATGATTGCAGGGGGCAATCACTTCTGATGGGGTTGTACCATCGGATTGCACAACTTTCAAGATGAGGCGCAGGTGGCAACGGGATAGATCAATGTCATCATCTGTTCCTTTCACGATGAATTCAAGTGGCACATTACCTTCCAGCGAAGCCATAGGTAAATAATTGACATAGCAACCTCTTTCTAGTTGCGAGACAGTCGGGGGTACCAGAAACAGGTCCAGTTCGGAATTGGCACAATCGACAGAATCAACGTGTATTTTCTGAATGCTCATGATGAAAACACGTCCTTCACTGTACAGAGTCTCTTCACTTTATGAACATTAGATTGATAACGGCAGCGTTTTATCCCTTTTCCTCCCTGCAGCTTGGAAATGGCACGTTGCAATAGATTTGCACCAGCTTCACGCAACCCTGCTTTGGCGGCTGTATTGAAGTTTTATCCATGGGCGATCTCTGAAACGAACCATAACCTGCCCTTACGTAGGGTGGCTAGCGCCGGTCGTGCTAGAGAGCTGATGAAACGTTCAATAGTGGCAAAGATGCTACCGAGCCCATCACCTCTATGATAACGAGGATCCCGGAACACACCTTGCCCCATTTGACTCTTGTAGTAGCGCACATAGGCGTCTGTAGAAGAGGGGACGAATTTAAATCTCATGACAAAAATGTAATTTGATTAAACTTTTACCAAATTTAAAATGCAGGGGTTCTCCTGAATCGGTACGAAGGAAGATTCTCACACTCTCGAAACTGTTTCTTGCCAGTGGGTAGTAATAAGGTTGTTGATACACTGCAACGATGGCTTCGTTATTACTGGTTCTGACGGCAGGGTTCACAACACGCAACAGTTCACCATGAGTATCACCTAACAGCTGAGATGCAATCAGGTCTGAATACAAATAAATACCGTAAATTCCTCTGTTCATATCTATGGGGTAGTCACCAATTGCTCTATTCAGTGGAAAATCTAATTTAGTAATTCCTAGCATATCTCCTAATCCAGGGTTTGAATGAGGAAATTTATTGAAATGTAACTTGTCTGCATCAATCAACATCTTCTGATCGGCCTGTTGCTTGAAACGGAAAGCTTTTCTCAACTTGTAGGGTAACACCTGGTTCATCGCATCGAATAATGATTCAACAGTTTCGTATCGTGGTCATACCTTCCGTTCGTGGAAAGTACTTGGCGGAATCACGTAGAAGTAACAGTCATCATCAATCTCGAATGCTGGAACGTTACAATGATTGGTAGCAAAACGATGGTAAAGAACTTTGTCTACTTCTCCCTCACTCACACAGTAGCTTGATAAGATTCGATTTAGGGAACATCAAACCGTATCCCTCACTTGGTTTGAATACCCAGTAACCACCGTTATATGACACCAATATTTCTTTGGGGAGATGAGCAGAGAGGTGAGACAAAAATTCCATTCGATTTATTTTGCCTGGTTTAAACTTGATTTTCCAGTATTCTTCAAGGGGAGCAAGAGCATAATATTGATATGTGTCATTAGAGCCATCAACATTGTACCAACTCACGGGTAAGTGAACTTCTGCTAACTCCACTTTCCATTTCCCCGTAGTCTTAGGGGTTGTGCTAAATGAACCATGAAATCACTCTGCAAATTATTCGGGCAAATATTCTGAATAGCCTTTGAGGGTACGGTCAGGGAGAAATTATTCAATTTTTTAGGAATCTATGAAGGTTTGGGATAACCGTGAAATTTGACCAGCGCCTTCTGACCTTTTCTCTCGATTATTTTCTCGACCCAGTAATGTTCAGGTTTGGTCACTTTTTGAAGTTCTGATTTATAGAATGTTTCCTTCAACACTTCCCCCTCAGAATCCCGTATGATGTATACAGGGGGCTGACGGTGTAGCACTCGGTCGAATATAAAAATTTCTTCAGTCCACAAATGCGTACCTGCCTTCTTGAAGGGTACTTTTAGACTGGCTAGATGAGCCGTGTCCCCATTTTAATGCTGGTTTTTTTCTTTTTCTTTGGATGGATTGCTGTAAAGTCGTACCCATACAACATCTTCATTGTGTAAGGTCACATCCTTGGGAGCCATATCGCGTGCACTATGAACTGTTGTATTGTAACCTTGTACAACACGTTGCAACACGTCCAAGTACCAGTATGTGTTATTGTGTGTATAATATCTCTCCAGTCTCTCGTGTAGTGTACGATTCCATCTCTCCAGCAGAGATGCTTTTTTTTGTCCCAGTAGGTGACGAAGAACCGAATACCTTTCTTTTTCAGGAATTTCTGGAATACTCTGTTGGTAAATTCGATACCTTGATCCGTGTTTAAATTCAGGTTGTTGGGTTGGGTTGTTTTACCTCTGAGCGGCACTTTTTTTGCACACCATGGCTAAATGGCCAGGTCACATAGACCCCGAAGGCTCAGAGAAGGTTGGGGGAGGGGACCCACTGGAACAGCTGTTGGGAGACAGATGGTAGCCTCCCGTCAAGGCCATCCAGCGTGTTCTTTAACGTGCACAGGGTATGGCTCTCCCGCACACGGAGCCACGGCTTAACGTCCCATCCGACGGACGGCGGTCTTTCCAAGCCCATCGGTGTCCCCTACTGACCGTGGGCAGGGCGGAGAATTTTTGCGGAGATAAATCTCAACGCTGACCCAGCTGGGACTCGAACCTGGGAACTACAGATTACGATCCTGGCGCGCTACCGACTGAGCCATCCCCGCCCCTTAAATTCAGGGGAGATCGCCACTTGGAAAGGGTTTTTTTAATGCTGACATCATTTCTTTCCCTGTTTTTGTCTTCATAGTTTGTTTAATGTTCATTTCATGTTTCATTTCATGTTTTGCCCACCCATACATTGAGAACACATCGATGACGGTTAATATGTAACGATAACTGTCATTGAAACGAGTTAGATTTTTCACAACTACGTGATCGACTTCCATTGTTCGTCTAAACCTGTGATGTAGGTACGGTTTCTGGGAAATGTTCGATGCACGGGCTTGTGTAAGGTGTAGGCAGGTTGCTTTTCTAACCATTCTCGGACGAGTTTGAGTGGCAGCCCTGTATTCTGAGCTAACTTTTTTACACTACCGAAACCTCTTTCAGGGTCGAAATAATGGGTCTCCAGAGTTTTGTTTTCTGCTGCACCCAGACGTCGTATCCCACTAGGTTTTGCTATTGCTGTAATGAAAGTGTAACACCTGTAACTGTAGAGATATATTCTATAAACTGTGTGATGTCCACTGTTAACTTACACACTCATATTTTGTAATCACTGCCTAAGACCTTTGACTCCCCACACTCTATATATTTACTAGGAGGCACAATTTTTAATACAAGCACCACTATCGTTATCACTGTTATGATTACACTACCAACACTAGCTAACGTCTTCTTTCTCCTATCCATGTTAAGATTAAAATGAAACAGAATGAAAAGACAGATACATTATATAGGTTACAATATTTTTATTTAACTAATTTACACATTTGATTTTTGGCGTCATCAACAATAGCATTATATTTCAAAGTACACACAAATCTAGCATCTACAAAATTCAACAGACCCCGTTTCTAGGCTGTATCCACAAACACTTGTGCTAACGCATCAATGTCCAAGTCACCAGACCACCCCACGATGGTTGGTAGTGTTTCTTCAGGCTGAAGTCCTTCTAACGGAATCAGATAAATTAATTCATTCTACAAAATATCCACCAACAGCTGATACACACGGTCGGACCCCTCGGAAATAGGACCCAGCAGAAAGGTTAGAACTGATTCAGAATGTTACATAATAGCGGTGTGGAGTTGGTGATCTCTGAGGGTTCCACACGGGTTACGCACCACAGACATCACTTCATCGATGTGGATAGCCACCATAAACCACTTCGACGTGTTCAGAGTTATACTGCGACTAACAACTCGAAACTGTAGAGTTCTTGTAGCAGCTGTTTCTTTGATGAAGTCAACACAGCGTTCTCCACCTTCGTTGCAGTCATATACACGTGTAAACTGGGCATCACGTGCCGTGTCTGTTGATCGGGACGGATTTTCACTTGATCCTCGATGTGGGGCACTGTTGCACACAAAGCCTCCCATTCAGATATTGAGAGGGTAACCCCCGTAGGTGTAGGGTAGATGAGTTCACCATTTTCATAATCCTTTAACGATGTACATACACCGAAAACTTATTTTTGAACTGCGAAGGCACGACATAAACATCTTCACCGTGACACCACACATCTGGATTGCTAGCCTGCATCGTGGACAATGACTCGCTCGGCGGATGCACACTATTTAACGTGAGAATGCAGCGCCATCTGAGACAACCAATCAGGACCAACAATACAGTTTTCCAGAAATCATAATAGGCCAATAACAGGTGATGAATGCATGGAGATAATGACTCACGATGTGAAGCATATGCGCAGACAAAACTTGATATTTACAGCTGTGTGACTAGAGATGTCTCTGACGTTTACGATGTAGTGCCTGAACAACCTTCTGTGGTAGACCAGGAGGCCAGGTTTCAGGTGCCTTCATTACAAGAGGTCAAAGTCTTGTTGGTGGTGGTGGTGTGCCATCATCCACAAAAACGGCCTGAAGCATAGGACCACTAGCTCTAGGATGTAACTCCATTTTAACACGTGGTGGCGGGGGTTGTGGAGATGGAAGCAGTCTATGCGGCACATAATGTTCAGGGATCACCACTGGCCTGTGTACCTCCTGGTGGATACGAGCCCTGATGGGACTAGGGCCACTTTCATACCCAGAATCCTCATCACTTGAATCCAAGTCCATTGCGACACTATACACCACTTGATGGAAACTAGAATACTAACTAACCCGAAGCACCACTTGATGGAAAACTATATACTTACTAACCAGTAGCATCAACAGCAGCAGCAGACTGGAACTCAGAAGAAACTAGTAAATACCAGTCCTTTACCAATCTTTATATGCGTCCATGCGTCCCATTATCTGATAAACACTTGTGGGAGGTCAAAGGTTGCAACGACGAAATAAACATCTGCCACACAATCAAAGGAAATTGTACATTTCCTATCCAACGAAGTAAACGAACGGTAAAGGATGAAAATGGGGCGAAAGAACTGGAAATGAGAACCGGAAATGTCTAATAAACGAATAATGGAAAGGCATATGCCGAGACCGGAAATAACCAATAACTTAAATGTGTAAAGACATATGTCATGACCAGATGTGTGACGACAAAGGAGGGAAAGCACTGTGCGTGGGGGGTGCTACGGTGGCACGTAACTACTTATTGTTTTTTTTGTGCGACTTTTTTTATATGCGGTTTTCTGTGGAACATATCTACTGCATAAAAAGAGACTCTAGTTCGTCATGATGTAATATTTAATCTATAATAATAAACCTAATTCTTAAGAGTTTAAAATATTAATTTTGGTAACGATAATCTTGATATTACAAAAAATGCTACCAAACATGTAATATATGAAATTTATACTTTAAAAATATTTTGACACCAGATTGACAATAATGAAATATTTTTCATCAATAGTGTTTATGGGGAAAAGTCATTCCATGCAAATTAGTTCATCATCCGATTTAAAAGTCACAGTACGATTCCGTAAAATCTGAGTTTTTACCCTTTTGTAATAACTAAGGTGATCCTCCGTACTGCTTTAATATTAGTTATATTGTCCGCCTTACGTGTGCTGCTTTTGTACTGCTTTTACTTGTGTTTTACTTCCTTGTACTGCTTTCAACAAATAAATAATTTTTTTTTTTGGCATTTTTAGGTAAAAAATGTCCAACACCAAATTGAGTCAATCTAATACGTATTTCGACATATTTCGTTTTCCAGATGGCTTTAAAAATTACTTGAGAATAGATAAAACAAGTTTCAAGTATTTATTGAACTTAGTAAATGACACAAAGATGCGTCAAATAATTCCACCAAGAGAACGTCTAATTGCTACCCTGAAGTTTCACGATTTATTGTCGGTATTATAATATATTTATGTTTTTCTGTGGAGATTGCTGAGCAAAGTATTGAATATCGTACACCAGAAACATGCCAAGTACTGTTTTTACCCTGCTACCACAGCACAAAACAGCAAAAGAAAGCAACACAAGATGATGGTTCTCATAGAGGAAGCAATTTGCTCTTTTCGTCTCTCAGACTCAATTTATAGAGAGACGAATTCGACCAACAAAACTTCAGGTGTGTGATGCATCAACAGTTAATTAGCCGAACTTTAATCTAATAGATTTTTATTAGGATAAATCATCTAGGATGATTTATTTTCTAGCAACACTGACAGATTTCTGTCATATATAAAACAGGGGTTATCAAAGTGGGGTACGACGTAAAATTTTTTATGGTACGCCGTCAGAGCTCAAAAGTCGCTAGATCTAGTAACAAAGTTGCTAAGTTGGCATTATTATACTATAACTATAGTTTTGTCTATCTATATAAGGGGTACAGTCGCTCAAAAAAGTATCCGAACACTATGGTTGATTACAGAATTCAGAAAAAATATCTGGCAACGATTTTTTTAGAAATTAGTGATCTGGCAACCTTCGTGTCACGAGACACGAAAGTTGCCAGATCACTAATTTCTAAAAAAATCGTTGCCAGATATTTTTTCTGAATTCTGTAATCAACCATAGTGTTCGGATACTTTTTTGAGCGGCTGTACGCCAGTTACATACACATTTCCAGGTGGTAGGTGAAGCATAAAAGGTTTAGAACCACTGATATAAAATATTGGGCGATCTTTTATGTCAGATGTTAAATCTGTCAAACTAGCCGATGCACTGCTTTTGCTTTTCAGAAATCAACAAATTGTTCGTATTTCCACAATAATGGCAACTTAGTTATATAAATCTCATTTCTTTCTGTTGGAACTATTAGATTCAAATTCAGTTTAATTTTAGTACAGATCATTACATATTATTCGCTATCTCATGAATTTAATCAATATCACAATTAATATCACATTACTGAATGCATGAATGTTAATGAACTTTTCCATATATTTTAATATGATGTCTATAAACAGAACCATTTTTAGCATCTAGGATAGGAATTTGCATTTTCAGAGTTTTTTCTAGTCTTAAAGCGATATATAAGACTCCAAAAGTTATTCCAAGCTCTTGTATTTTTTAAATTTCTATAATTGAAATTAATTATTGTATGCAAAAATTATTTCTTCAATTAAATGTTAAGATTAATTTTTTTAATTACGTAGAAAAAAGGAAAATCACTGTAAAACGCTTTTGAAAGAGAAAAGAAGGTTACGGATACAACAAAGAATTGTGGGAAAGCTAGCTGTTAAGGCAACACCTTTGTTCAGCTTCGATATTCACAACTATTTAAGGCTACGATTGTTCGTGCAGATTTGTTAAATTTTTCTTTCCACTATTTATAGTTTTAGAAATTTAGATTCTAGCCGAAACCTATTGCACCTACTGGCTGCAGAAGTTCTATATGACATATGTCCAGCGTAAAATATTGTTATAAATTTAATAGAAGAAAATTGAGCGTGAGTTCAAAAGAATGATTATCAACAAAATTATAAATGCACTAATTTAATTATTTAGGCAATCAGTTTACAAGTATAATAATTCAAACCAATCACAAATGTATTTCATGAAATTAAAGCTAAAAGAAAGTCTAGCAATTCTTTATCATACTTGAAACAGCCGTACTACAATTCTAACAGATTCTATTCAAAACATAAAGATAATCTTAATTAACATTCAATAAGCAACACAATCATCTTTTTAAAACAAACCTATCGTTTACATTTTTGATTCTGGTATTTACCATAAACGTCAGTGCCACTAATTCTCTTTTGCTTTTCTACTAGAAGACTTAATGGACACATTACTATCACTTGAATTGGGTTTCTTCATATTACACCCCAATTTAGCATGAACTAGGCTCGAATTTAGCAGAAACTATAACTCAACTTTTTCAAACAAACAAACTGTTGAACTATTTGAAATACATTCTTCGTGATTTTATCACTTATTACAATTTTCACAGCTCCCGCGCACACTGCAATAAATATTCTCTTCTTTAGACTAACTATACAGATCAAATCAATCTAGTTCTTCACAAATCCTTCTTAAAACACACCATTATTATTTTCGAGACCCTCTTACGGTTAATGACGTAGTTCCCACGCTGTAGCCCACACTAGTATCAAAAATGACATATGAAATCATAGTCTTGTTGTTGCACGTTCATTTGTCGTAACAATATCAATATTTTTTATGCAAAACAATTTTCACACTCGATGTAAAATAGCCCAGACAATTATTTTTCAGATATTTACTCGATATTCATTCCATAAACATACATCGACTCTCAAATTATTTTCACGTTATTTTTATGCATGTATGCGGTTATTTAAAAAAAATTGTAAAAAAATTCAGTTTTCGTTTTTTTTTTTTTGCAATTATTATATGACAAATCGTAAGTGTAGACTAAAAAAATAATATTTTTATTTAAATTTCGCAAAGCCCAATTTTTCAGTTGGTACGTTACTATTCAAGAAATCGAATTGAACACGAGAGACATTTTGACTGATTTCCTATTAAATCGAATTTGCTGCTCTTAAAATGACTGAAGAGTTACCATCAGTCATGCAATGAGAGCTTTCCTTAAACTGGCCTTTAGAAAATTTTAGTTCTTAAGGTCTAATTAGTCCTAGGCAAGCAGTGGTCAAGAGCGTATAGTGAGCGTCTTACCACTTAGTTCCAGTAAAGTTGGATTCTGACCCACGTTATGATATTATACACTTTATCAACCCTGGATCTATTAAAACATAAAGTTCGGTGGGTCTCAAAACAAAAAGGGGGAGGTCAAATTTGAGTTGGAACGGGGCCCGTTATTATATTTCTCCCTCCATTTTAGTGGTCTTTAAAGAAATTTTTGAAAAAATACATGAAATATATATACCTGTAATATCCACGCGAAATATGGAACTCTAATTCATTCACAGGTTTCCATTCACAATCGCACGTCGATCAATAACTGCATTCACAAGTTGGGCGGGGGTAGCTCAGTCGGTAGCGCGCCAGGCTCGTAATCTGTAGTTCCCAGGTTCGAGTCCCAGCTGGGTCAGCGTTGAGATTTATCTCCGCAAAATTCCCCGCCCTGCCCACGGTCAGTAGGGGACACCGATGGGCTTGGAAAGGCCGCCGTCCGTCGGATGGGACGTTAAGCCGTGGCCCCGTGTGCGGGAGAGCCATACCCTGTGCACGTTAAAGAACACGCTGGATGGCCTTGACGGGAGGCTACCATCTGTCTCCCAACAGCTGTTCTAGTGGGTCCCCTCCCCCAACCTTCTCTGAGCCTTCGGGGTCCATGTGACCTGGCCATTTAGCCCATGGTGTGCAAAAAAGTGCCGCTCAGAGGTAAAACAACCCAACCCCAACCCAGCATTCACAAGACAAGCGATGGCAACGCCCCAGAAATCTCGGAAGCTTTTCGAGGGATCACTCCCTACCCAGGGCAGCTAGGAACTCCATCCGTCACACCAAGAGGGTCAGAACTAAACAGAACCACCCCACTAAATTAGGGACTGATCGCTCAAGCAGCCGCGGATCAACAGGGAAACTGCCAAATTCTGCCACCAATAACGTCACACGTGTTAGCCCTCTCAGATTACTGCTATTATTTAACATGATAATGTTTAATATTTTTTTCTTCTTCGTTCCGGTTACTAGTCTCTCAAAAAATAGCCATGGCCCCTTTACCTTTCCCCCCCCCCCCCCCGATCAAGCCCTGTTCTTTACTGGGGACAACCATAACTTGGTTTTTTCTACAGGATGCAGAACATTTAAAATTATATAATAATAAAATCATAAATTTATTTGTACTTTCATATTACAATACCTCCTATCAGGCAAGAAACCAGGACCTAGCTTCGAGGAGGTGGGAGGAACTCCGCCGAAAATCTAGTTTCGGGGAAGTTCCGAAAATTTAGATTGGTGTGGAGGTTGAAAATAAAGCTTGTAGAGAAGTAGAGTTTCTGAATTACTGAAATATTCCACTGGGGGATTATCATTCTATTATTGTTTTTTAAAACTAGTTTTAGTGTCGAACATATACTACGGGGTTAAAATAAATTTGTTTTCGATTCAGAAGCTTCAAAGTAGGTAGACAAGTTTGAGATAACATATAAGCCGACCCAATTTTCGGAAGGGGGGGGGGGATCAGACATATTTCTTGAGCATATAAATATTTTGTACTACAAATGTTAAAATTATGTATAAAATATATGAATTAATGTATAAATAATTAAACAAGACGATTTTGTTTAATTATTTATACTTTTTCCGTACTTATTCTCAAAAGTACGAGTCATGCTCTCTAGTGCAAGGTTTCTTTTCAGAAGATAAAAATGTGTGGTTCCTTTTAACACTAAACTCACTGCATTCAAAATGATTTCCGACGAAAGTTTTTGAGCCTTAATCTGAGATATTTCTCTTACTACTGAGCACGAGCTACATAAGAGAAAGAGAAATGTGGCAAATCAATAAAGTATTAATGCAGAAATTCATGCAGTTAAATCATTTCAATTCATTAAAATTCATTATATTTCATTTTATTGCATATTGTTTAAAACTAAAAATACTAGGAAAAAATTATAGAAACAAGAAATTCTTGAGTAAAACGGTTGTAAATGCTAAAGAGGATTCATTAATGAAAGAATCACGTTGAAGTAATCAAAACTAACTAGTGTTTATGATTTAATTTACTAAATGCTGATTAAAATGCTGAAATAATAATAAAAGTTATTTGCATTTATTTTTTCAGAATTATAAGCAAAACTAGAAATTTAAATTGTGACTGAGCCCTATCTAAAGCCGTCTGCGACAGTTCAAACCCGATTCCCAATCCATCTGTGATACTTTAAACCAGAGCCCCAGCCATTTGTGATACTTTAAATCAGAGCACGAGGCCATCTGTGATACTTTAAATCAGAGCACGAGGCCATCTGTGATACTTTAAACCCGAACCCCGATCCATCTGTGATAATTTAAACCCGAGCCTCAAGCTATCTGTGATACTTTAAACCTGAGCCTCAAGCTATCTGTGATACTTTAAACCCGAGCCCCAGCCATTTGTGATACTTTAAATCAAAGCGCGAAGCCATCTGTGTTACTTTAAACTAGGGTCCGAAATCATCTGTGACGCTTTAAACCAGAGCCCGAAACCGTCTTTGACATTTCAAACCGAAACCAGGGAATGGACCTCGGACTCGTGCTAACGATCCCAGCCAGTGTCGGAATTCATCTTTATTTCGCATCAAAGAGGACTTTTGTTCATCTAGAAACCAAATCCGTCCCCTTCATCGCTCTACACCGTCAACATGTCTTCAGACTGCAACAGCTCAGATGGATTTAAAAAATATTAAAAAAGATTTTTCTATAAAATAGCAAAAATGAAGAGATAAAATATAAGAAGAAATCTAATAGAAGTTCGAGAAATGAAGAAAGCCCCCCACCCCCACCCGCGCGAGCTCCGCTAAAGAGGAACAGAATATTGAACGAAAGAGAAGTGAAGAAAAGCATCACTCCATTAAGCACACACGCACCGATACAAAAAGAGAAGCAGAATAAGAGATAGAGTGCTAGGGAGACTTGCTGGAATAACAACTGAGTCATTCCGTTTTGTCACTTTATCGACTTCGGCTCAAATTCCGTCAGTCATAACGATTGGAACAGCTAGCGGCCGCTTGACGGAGCCACCATCGACGACGTTGCGAAGGTTATAAATTACCCCATCAGAGCCACGTCTGTCAACGATACTTGAAGACCTATCGGAAAACTATCAGCAGGACTCCCGTGGCATTCTCTTTGGCCAGCTGTTTCCTCTATATCAGGAGACATAGGGACATTTAGGGACTTTTACTGGCCGGCTAACTTACTCCCGGAAGGGAACAGTCTACACCGGAATCTTGCGACACGTGTTGAACGTTTTCTTTGCCTTCAACTTCACCCACGAGGAGGCAGTGGGCGATGTTCGCGGGTTGTTTGTCAAGTGCGCAGCTTGGGATGACAGTCTGACTCGATCGCCGGTGGGACTTTGGGAGGAGATTTCATGATATTTGGAATGGTTGGGGAGATATAAAGCATCTAGCGGTGAAATAATGAATAAAAGCACAAAATATATTTTCAGTGAGGTATTCGAAGAACATTCAAGAAATTCGATAAGGGTTTTTTTGAATAATACGTTTTGCTAGAAATTGAATTAGGCTTTTCCTGACTAACTGATATGTTCGGATTGATAAAATGCTTTTTCAGTTTAAAAAATTAACTTTTACACAACTTTTGATATATGTGCATAGTCATTACAGGCACATGGCCAGGATTTATGTGGCTTCGGGGGTTATGAGAGGGGTAGAGCAGGGCGTTAAGATGGGAGAGGACCAGGTGTTAAAATCTTGAAGTCATGTTAGGGGACGACAGTTCAGCTTGCTCTGCAGTATTTCGGGTTGAGCTGCAAGACGTGTTGCAGTCTTAACCGCTTTGTAAGTTTCACACCCAATTTTATTTTGGCATATTCCATTGAACAACATATTTTTGTTTTTTGTATAAAAGAAACTTAATCATCACATTTTTTCTTTCAATGAAAAAGTTATCAGAATTTTAGCTGGACATTTTCACATATATTTCTTTATTTTGGCAGTATTAGGTGTGTAAACGGTAGTTACCGTATTTTCCCGAAAATAAGACCGGGTCATATATTAATTTTTGCTCCAAAAGACGCATTACGGCTTATTTTCAGAGGTTATCTTATTTTTTTATGTACAAAAATCTACATTTATTCAAATACATTATATTATCATTTATTTTAAGTACTAATGTCAATAATAATAATAATATTTATTTATATTAAATCATATATTAATATTATTATTTTATAATTCAATACATCCGTTGTGTGTTGCAACGGACGTACTAAATGCGTCCGTCTGGCTGACGATCTTAACTGGGGCTTATTTTTGGGGTAGGGCTTATATTACGAGCATCCTGAAAAATCATGCTAGGGCTTATTTTCTGGTTAGGTCTTATTTTCGGGGAAATACGGTAGGTAGTTACTGGAAGGAGAGCTATGCACCAATCCCATGTGATGATGCATAGAACCGGCCAGACCTATCACCTAATGCCTGACCCCGCATTCCCGTGGTGCAGGCCATTAGCATATATGCATGCATGCATACATACATACATACGTACGTACGTACAAAATGCTCATGAAGCCATGGGCTACGGAAGTCCAGTACAGTCATTCAAAGCAACTGAAGCACCATCTGCCTTACCAGTTTTCATCACTACAGTTTTTTCTCTGTTTATCACCAAACCTACTCTATTACCAGTCTCATCAACAGACCTAATGAACGAATGCATCTCATCAACATCAGTAGCAAACAGGGCTAAATCATCTGCATAATCTAAATCAGAAATTTTGAAATCTCTAGACAATTTAAGGCCAAAATCTTTCCCTTGCAAAGAATTTCGCATAATATAATCAATAACCGAACAAAAGAGAAAAGGAGACAAAATGCACCCTTGTCTAACTCCACTAGCAATGCTGAACCAATCGCTGAAAGACGTACCAACTCTCACACACGACTCAGTGTTAATATAGAGAACTTTCATTACACTAACGTATCAGGTATTCCATATGATATAACATTCAACCACAAATTATGTCGATCAAAAGAGTCAAAAACCTTTTTGAAATCTATAAAGCTAGTGACCACAGGTTTCTGAAACTCTAAACATTCCTCAAGAATCTGCCTAATTAAAAATATTTGATCAATACATCCCCTACCACTTCTGAATCCATACTGTTCATCACGCAGTTGTCCATCAACCAAATTCTTAATTGTATTAAGTATAATCATGCAAAGAACTTTACCTGGAATAGAAAGTAAACTAATTCCCCTATAATTATTACAAGTACTGCGATTACCTTTTTTTAAAAGTTGGGACAATGATAGCTCTAGTAAAATCCTTAGGAATGACACCTATATAATAAAAAAATATTCAAAATTTAAGTCAGCCAGTGAGAACACAAATGTTCCCAGCTCTACGCATTTTAGTGGTAATTTCATCCACCCCTGGGGATTTATGCAGTTTCAATTTAGAGATATTCAATGCGACTTCGGAATGTGATATAGGGCCATCATAAAAGTCAGTAATGCATCTATCCTCATTACAAAAAATGAAAGTAGAAATAATCACCTTATTTAGAACATCTTTGAAATGCTGAGCCCACATAGCCATCACAGAATACTCATCTTAAAACACCTTGCCATGTTTATCCCTCAATTCCGAGTGCCTGTCTGTTTCTTTCCACAAAACGTTAACATTCTGGAACAACCCCGCTATTGTGCTGTCTAACTGCCTCCTCTGCTTTGTCAGCCAAGCTATCAAGCCAAAGATGCTTATCAGCTGTTAACTGATCCTTTACACGTTTATTAAGCTTGCTGCAATGCCTTTTATTAGGACTAGTAGGGTGTTGATTCATATTAATCCTGCAGTTCCTTTATTCATAAATAAGTTCCATAGCCTCATCATCATCATCATCATCATCATCATCATCATCATCATCATCATCATCATCAAGCAGCCATGGGCTACGGAGGTCCAACCAGACCGCGCAGTTTAATTCTCCAAGCATATCTGTCCTGAGCTACATCTGCTGCATCTGGCCACTGCACACCAATTTTAACAAGGTCCTGTTTGACATTGTCTGCCCACCGCATCCTAGGTCTCCCCCTCCTTCTGAGGCCTCTAGGCACACTGTTCATAACCCTATTCGCCAATCTATAATTATTCATACGGGTAACATGGCCAAACCAACGGAGTCTCTCTCTGCACAATATGCTGCTTAAAGGAGGTTGCAAACTCCTTTGCCTAACTTCATCATTAGTTACAAAGTTAAACCACCTAATACCCTAGATCAGGCATGGCCAACTGTTTTTGCCCGAGGGCCGGATTGGAAAAAAAATATTTTCACGGGCCGGACGAAATATTAAAATTGAAAAATGTTAAACAAAACACTTATTTCTTTAAGTAAACAAAATTTTATTATGAAATTTGTTTATGAATAATTTTAAGTAAATCAATACAACAAATTAACATAATAACTAATGCGACGTGTGAGGCGGTTTGCATCGCTTATTATTTTTTTAATATCTGGTTCTATACTTGTAGTAGCTATTCTTAACACAGCCTCCAAATGTAAATCATTCAATCTTGATAATAATTTTTGATAATAATAAGATTTTCTTTATAACGGAATGTTTTTTAAACAATATAGAAGTATCGAGAATTCATTCGATTAATTACTAGAAGCTAAATGCTAATATTGAAAAATTGTTCGCGGGCCACATAAATTCATTATGCGGGCCGGATCCGGCCCGCGGGCCGTATGTTGGCCATGCCTGCCCTAGATACTGCGTAAGCATCTAGAATCAAAAGCATCTAGTTTCCTGTTATCTTGTTTACACAGCGTCCACGTTTCACTACCATAACTAACAATAGAAAGAACCAAACTATTATACAGTCTAATTTTAGTCTTTAGGTGTATACGCCTATTTCTCCACAATCTCCATAGAGTCTTAAAAGTCCCGGCAGCAATACCTATTCGTCTGTTAATCTCATGCCGCACATCACCAGTATCAGTTACATAGCTCCCAAGGTAATTAAACTGTGACACATGTTTATTTTATTTTCTATTATTCATTGCATCACATAAGCAAATTACTAGCAAATATTTGCTGTACATGAGCACACATATACATATGTATGATCTTCTGTTCAGATACTGAACAATACATAATTAATATCAAAATGTCTTAACAAAGACATTATAATTAAAAACTTATTTCAAGATTAATGTCAGGTACTGGTGAACTTCAGGTAAGAAACTCATTCTTTAGTTACTATCCATGATAAATTATTTATAAAATAAGATCTATAAATTATTGATTACTGTTAGAAACTACATTATCACAATTAAAAACTCAATTCAGAGTTATTAAATAATATCACACCACAAGTGGAAACAGCATGCATTTACAAATCCCTCCACTAAGGATTGCAGTGCAATAACTCTTTGATTTGGTTTCTCTGGAGTGTGTTCCATATCAGCAGCAGGCTCTCTGAACACCAAGCCAAGATCCGCTCTCTTTGAATGACACCTGATCAAGACTGCAACCATTCAGATGAAATGAATCACAACCTACCTGAACAATTTTCATCACTTTAGTTTTCTCTCTGTTTATAACCAAACCTACTCTACTACCAGTCTCATCAACAGCTCGAATGAAAGAGTTCATCTAATCAACATCATTTGCCAAAAGGGCTAAATCATCAACATAATCTAAATCAGAAATTTTCGTATCTCCAGCCCATTTAAGGCCAAAATCTTTCCCTTGAAGTGAATTTCGCATAACATAATCAATAACCAAACTAAAGAGAAAAGGAGACAAAATGCACCCTTGTCGAACACCAGAAGTAATGCTAAACCAATTGCTACAAGACTTACCAACTCTCACACACGACTCAGTGTTATTATAGAGAACTTTCATAATGTTAACTAACTTGTCCGGTATACCATATGATTTCACAATCAACCACAAATTATGACGATCAACAGAGTCGAAAGCCTTTTTGAAATCAACAAAGCTAGCAACCAAAGGTTTCTGAAACTCTAAACATTTCTCAAGAATCTGCCTAAATGAAAATGTCTGATCTACACATCCCCTACCACTTCTGAATCCACATTGCTCATCACGCAATTGCCTGTCAACCAGATTCTTAATTCTATTAAGCACAATCATGGAAATAACTTTACCTGGAACAGAGAGTAGGCTGATACCCCTATAGTTATCACAAGAACTGCGATCACCTTTTTTGAAAATAGGGATAATAATAGCTCTGGTAAAATCCTTAGGAACCATGCCTTTATCATAAAAGATATTCAGAATTTCAGTCATCCAAGTGGTAACCGAAACATTCCCAGCTCTAAGCATTTCCGTAGTAATTTCATCTACCCCTGGGGATTTATGAAGTTTAAGTTTAGAAACAGCCAAAATAACTTCAGATTGTGTTATAGGGCCAACATTAAAGCCACCAATGCATCTATCATCATTACAAACAATGGGAGAAGAACTAACCACATTGTTTAGAACATCACTGAAATGCTCAGCCCACCTAGCCATGACAGAATCCTCACCTTCTATAACCTTACCTTGTTTATCGTGCAATCCTTGTATACCTGTCCGTTTTCTACCACATAAAACATTAACTATCTGGTACAGCTCTCTGCTGTTGTGCTGCCTAACTGCTTCCTCAGCTTTGTCAGCCAAACCATCAAGCCAAAGATTCTTATCAGTAGCTAACTGATCATTGCACCTTTATTAAGCTCTCTGTAATCCTTTCTATTAGGACTAGTAGGGTATGATTAAGGACATTCCTGCAGTTCCTTCTTTATGAAATAAGCTCAAGTGCCTTGTCACTTAAATAATTCTGTCTCCTCTGCTCCTTTTTTGCTAAAAGAGTACTGTTAGTTTCCAAAAAAGCCTGTTTAAAATGGCACCATTCTTCCTCAACTTCAGTATTAAGCAAACCATGACTGTCATAATGACTAAGTAAGCTATCATGGTAAGCATTAGCTATAACTGGGTCTTTCAGAGCTTCAGTATTAAAGGTAAATTTTTTAACCCTAGCACAACACATTTTAAGTTTAATTTGCAAGACACTTTTAACAAGGTAATGGTCAGATCCAATTTCACTCCCCTATATGCCCTGGTATTTCTAACAGAACTAGCCCATTTGCTGTTAATTAATATATAATCAATCATATTCCTATGCAGCCCATCAGGTGAAACCCATGTGTATTTATGTATGTCGCGGTGTTTGTAATATGTGTTAGTTATTCTGAAACCATTGAGTTTACTTACCTGTAGGAGACGTTGCCCATTGCCATTGCAGCTACCAATACCAAAAGGGCCTATCACCCCTCCCCAAAGGTCAGAGTCAGTACCAACTTTGGCATTGAAGTCACCTAGAACAAGGGTAATATCTCCTTTCTTAACAGAATTCAAAATATCCGGAAGTGTCCGTAAAACCTATCCTTCTCATCCTCATCAGCATCCTCAGTGGGGGCATAACAGCAGATAACATTCAAGTCTTTAATGCTTGTCTGAAATTTTGCTGTAAGAAACCTTTCATTAATCCACTCATATCCTAGAAGAGCATCACTAGCATGTCTGCTGAGCAGCAGACCCACGCCTTGGTGATGCTTTCCATCCTCCCTCCTTGTAAAGAGAAATTTAAAGTTATTTTTAAGTATCTCACCTTTACCTGTCCATCTGGTCTCTTGCAAGCCTAGAATATCTAGGTTATAGCGCTGGAATTCCTGCATGAGGACATCAAGAGAACAATCTCTATGTAATGTTCTCACATTCCACGTTCCTGCAGAGAGAAAATGATTAGTAGGATTTTTAAAGAAATCAGGTTTATTGAGATTGGTAGGGCCAACAATATCAAACAGCCCCCTGATCGCAGGCATGGGGCAAAGACCTGTTCCTCCTCTGCTAAAGGCTGAATTCACCGATGCTGGTAGGAACTTCAGGCACCACCTTTTCAAGTGGACGTTTTCAAGAGGCCTTTCCTTTCATATGGCCTGCCTGAGACACATTACTCCAGTTTAGGCTTGGCGATGCCCAACTAGCTAAGTAAGGTTCAGGTACGTGCGATGGCCTCTGATTACGATTATCCACCAGCTGATATAAGGTAACCCATACCTCTGTTCACTTAGAGCTGGCAACCCAGAAGCAAACAGAGAACACAGCGGCAGACTCTCCCTCAACAGAGGCCCACCAGTGCAGCAAGTCCAGGATCAATAATCAAGCTCAAATCCATAAACAAGTCCAGTCTATTAGGTATAAATGGTCAGCACCAGGACCCTGTGAAGTTGACCACTCCTCAGCAGGGTTGGAAAAAAAGAAAAAAGTGGCCATAGATGACCAGATCAGTAGGCCATACTGAACTGGTAGCCCTCCCCTTCCGTTCCCTTCCAAAAGAGAATATGTCTTAACTGGCAAAGTCTTAACTGGCATAGTGGTTAGGCAGCTAGCGACTGTTCCAGCAAGGCAAACTTTGTGTGTTGTGTTAGCTCTAACTAAGGCAGTGGTCAGCAGTGACTTCGGTCGTAGTAGGTCATGTCCTTGTATGAGAAGGCCTGTAAAAACTAGGAGTAGCTTCTAGTATTCTTCTCTGTCCTATATGTCGGAAATAAAAAAAAATATCTCTTTTGAAAGGTACTAACGGCCTGCACCACGAGAAGGCGGGGTCGGACATTAGGTGCTAGACCTGGCCGGTTCTGTGCATCATCACTAGGGATTGGTACACAGCTCTCCTTCCAGTTTACGCCTAGCTACCATTTACAGGTCTATTACTGAAATAATTTTGTTTCTTCTATTCTTTTTTACCCAAAAGAGCACTGTTGGTTTCAAGAAAAGCCTGTTTAAACTTATCCCATTCTTTCTCAACTCAAAAGCAGGAAGCAAACCAAGATTGTCGTAATGACTAAGTAGCTTATTAAGGTAGCTTTGCCTATATCTGGATCTTTCAGACTTTCAGTGTTAAAGATTTTTTTTTAACTTTAGCATAACATTTCTTAAGTCACCTGAGACCAGGACAGACTTTTGACCAGGTAATGGTTAGACCTAATTTCGTCTCCCCTGTATGATCTGATATTTCTAATTGAACTGGCCCGTTTGCTGATAATTAAAATATAATCTATCATATTCGTGTGCAACCCATCAGATTAAACCCATGTATATTTATAAATCTCCCGATGTTTGTAATATGTGTTAGTTATTCGTAAACCACTAAGTTTACTTACCTGTAAAAGACGTTCTCCATTGCCATTGGAACTACCAATGCCAAAGGGACCTAAAACTCCTGTCCAAAGGTCAGAGGTAGTACCAACTTTAGCATTGAAATCAACTAGTACCAGAGAAATATCTCTTTTATTCATAGAATTCAAAATATCGTGACACTGACTGTAAAATGTATCCTTCTCGTTCTCATCAGAGTCCCCTGTGGCGTCATAAAATAACAAATGACATTCAATCTTTCATTTTTGTTTTAAATTTTGCTATAAGAAATCTTTCATTATTGCAGCCATATCCTAGAAAAACATCACTGGCGTGTCTCCTGAGAAGAAATCCTACACCTTGCAGATGCTTTCCATCCTCCCTCCCTGAAAAGAAAAATTCAAAGTTATTTTTAAGTATCTCATCTTTACCTATCCATCTGATCTTTTGCAAACCTACAATATCTAGGTTATAACGCTGGAATTCCTGCATGAGGACATCAAGAGAATAATCTCTATGTAATGTGCTCAGTTTCCACGTTCCTGCACAGAGAAAACGATTAGTAGGATTTTTAAAGAAACTAGGTTTATTGAGAGAGGTAGGCCAACAATTTCAAGCATCCCTCTAATCACAGGCATGGGGAAGAGACCTGTTCCTCCTCCGCTAAAGACTGAAGTCACCGATATTAGAAGGAACTTAAGGCACCACCTATTCAAGTTGACCTTTTCAAGAGCCATGTACTTGCCTGAGACACATTACTCCAGTTTAGAATTGGCGATGCCCAACTAGCTAAGCGAAGATTAAGGTCCTCTCATCGCTAAAAGATGATGACACGCATGCTGATTGGAGCTTCAGGCACCACCTTTTCAAGTGGACCTTTTAGAGATCTATAGACCTGCCTGAGACACATTACTCCAATTTAGGATTGACGATGCCCAAATAGGTAAATGAGATTCAGGTACCTGCGATGGTCTCTGATCAAGATTATTCACCAGCTGATATAAGGATCCCTTGCCTCTGTTCACTTAGGTCTGGCAATTGAGAAGCAAAGAGAAAACACAGCGACAGATTCTGACTCAACAGAGGCCAACCAGTACAGTGCAACAAGTTCAGGATCCATAATCAAGCTCATATCCATAAACCAATCCAGTAGATTTAAATGGTCAGCACCAGGACCCTGTGTAGTTTACCACTCTTCAGCAAGGTTGAAAAAAAGATAAGGGTGGCAATAGATGGCCAGTTCAGTAGGCCACACTGAACTGACTGCCCTCCTCTTCCGTTTCCTTCCATAAAGAAAAAATGTTCCCTTCCATGAAGAAAAATGTTCCATAAGAGAATATTTCTTTTGAAAGGTACTAATTGCCTGCACTGCGAGAAAGAGAGGTGAGACATTAGGCGCTAGTCCTGGCCGTTTCTGTGCATCTCACTGGGGATTGGTACACAGTTCTCCTTTCAGTTTATGCCAAACTACCATTTACAGACAGCAAGCCGTTAAGTACTTTTCAAAATTAAGAAAAGTAAGAGCAAAGAGTAATTACGAAACAAAATCACTCACTGATATATATCACCAAATTTACGACTCCTGAGTAATTAAGAAAGACAATCGTTGGCTTCTATATATATATTGCCAAAATTTCTATTCTTTAGTATTTATTTATTTATTTATTTTTTTAATATTACACACCTCTGGGGTGTTTAGTTGAACACTTCTACCCCAATATTCTTTAGTAATTTAGAAAGGAAATAGTTGTCTAATATATTGCCAAATTTACTACTTCTGAGTAACTAAAAAGCGAAAATCATTGTCTGATATATTGCCAAATTTACTGCTCCTGAGTAATTATTAAAAAAACGATTGTCTGATATATTACCAAACTTAGCCCTCCTGAGTAATTAAGGAAGAAAATAGCTGTCTGATATTTTAAGAAATTTACTACTCCTGAGTAACTAAGGAAGAAAATTGTTGTCTGATTCATTAACAAATTTATTACCCCTCAGTAATTAAGAGAGAAAATCATTCTCTGATATATTGCCAAATTTACTGCTCCTGAGTAATTGTTAAAAATGATTGTCTGATATATTACCAAACTTAGCCCTCCTGAGTAATTAAGGAAGAAAATAGCTGTCTGATATTTTAAGAAATTTACTACTCCTGAGTAACTAAGGAGGAAAATTGTTGTCTGATTCATTAACAAATTTATTACCCCTCAGTAATTAAGAGAGAAAATCATTCTCTGATATATTGCCAAATTTTCTATTCCTGAGTAATTAAAGAAGAAAATCGATTTCTGATATATTGCCAAATTATCTACTCCTGAGTAATTAAAGAAGAAATTCGATTTCTGATATATTGCCAAATTATCTACTCCTGAGCAATTAAGAAAGGAAATCGTTGTCTGATACATTGCTAAATTTACATCTCCTGAGTAATTAATATAGAATATCGTTGTCTGATATACTGACAAATTAACTCCTCCTGAATAATTACTGAATAATTAAGAAATGAAATAGTTGTCTGATATATTACCATATTTACCACTCCTGAGTAATTGAGAAAAAAGTTGCCTGATATATTGCCAAATTTACTACTCCCGAATAATTAAAAAAGAAAAGCTTTGTCTAACATATTGCGAAATTTATTAATCCAGAGTGAGTAACTTTGCTATTCGTATCTATTTCTCCGACTGAAGTATTTTTTTTACAGTAACATTGTAGTTCGAACAGGACTGGACTTATGAAGAAGCTGAACTACTGCTAAGAGTCTCACATATGAGGAACCTCAAAAATAATGCATTTCAAGTTTTACTGTGTAAAAATAAATAAATACCCCCTCAAGCAGTTTCTTGCCACAGAGGTCTGACAGGAGCCGGTCAGTTTATATGCCAGAGTAGAAGATCTGAGAGGATGTCAGGACCTCAGCAGAAAACAACACGAACATCCATGCCTTACCCGGGGCTCGAACCCAGGTCCCGTAGATCAGTAGCCAAGCGTGCTAACCACTCGGCCACGGGACGTGTACCAGTTTTAAATTTATAATTTCTAATTAATATATAAAATTATTAGTTACAAATATAAGAAATGTTTTTACCACTCTTTTTTATGTTTCCTCTCGTGAGAACAATAATTATATACACTGGCGGAAAATGAAAAAAGGACACCCAAAAGGAATTCCTTTAAGAACTTCATATTATAATATGTTAATAGTTAAGGGCAGCAGAAACCATGATCCAAGATTTAAAGTCATTGGACGAAATAATGACGTCATTGAGGACGACAGCATGCAAATGTACGCAGCACGTATTTAAGGACTAGGGCGTGAAGAAAGAAGTGTCGTGTTCAGTGTTCATTGAAAAAGCCACCATTCCTGAACGATGCAGGTGCGCAACATTTGTCCAGTTAGTGGAGTTTGAGCGAGGTTGTATAGTGGGTTGGTCTTTTCGTCAAATTGCACACCGTGTTGGATGAGAGGTATCGGCAGTGGTATGATAGTGGCATCAATGGCCAGAAGAGCATTCACACACTCTCAGTGTGTTTCGGGCAACACAGAGTTACCGACGCATGAGAGTATCGGCGTATCAGGAGAGCGGTGGTGGCAGAGCGGATGGCTATGGCATCACAATTCGATTCTTTGTCGTACCAAAGATGCTCACAAGAACGATACACAATCGTCTTTTGGAAGCTGGACTATGGGCATGCGTGCCTCTGGAATTGTTACCACTGTCGAGCACGTTCGCAGTGGTGTCAAGAATGAGTTCATGGAAGGGAAGAATGGCAGTCTGTGAACTTCAGTGATGAAAGTCGATCTACTCAGGAGCGTCTGATGGTGGTTTACGCATCTGAAGACGACAAGGTAAGTGGCTTCTACAATCGTGCATCCGCCAGCAACACACAGTGCCACGCCGGGCATCATGGTGGGGAGCGATTAGCTATGACTCTCGTACGTATCTGGTGTTTGTACAAGGTACACTGAATAGCAATACGTACGTCAGCGACATCGTACAGCCGATCTTCGAGCCATATTTGAGTGTAATCTCAAATGCGATATTCCAGCATGATAACGCCCACCCACACTCCTTCCAGGCAACTCAAAATGCTCTTCAGGCAGTGCACCAACTCCCTCAGCCAACACGTTCTATGGACTTGTCTCCAATTGAGCATGTCTGGGACTAGATCGGAAAAGACTCTTCCGCGGACCGCAGCAGGCAACGACTATCGCTGAATTACTCGTCCAAGTTGAAAGCGTATGAAATGGTATCCCCCATTGTGATGTCCAGAATTTGTACGACCGATTGCATGCCAGATTAGAAGCCTGTATTGCTGCTCGAGGAGGTTCAACACGTTATTAAAATGTATCTTCTGTAAAATGTAATACTCATTAAAAGGCAAAATGAACATTGAATCACTTCACACGTGTGATCACTGTCCTTTCTCAACATGCTGTTTCTACTAAATAAATCTCATAAAGTAAACTTCAATTGTTCATGGTGTTCTTTTTTCAATTTCCGCCAGTGTATTTCGGCCCCCGAATATTTAGAGGCTTTACTTAGATTAGGGCCTCAGAAAGTTAAAATCGTGCGCTGAGTTCGAACCACTCATTTGACGATATCATCCTAAACGTTATATCATGGATTTAAACTGTTTCCCAAAGACAACAATTTATTAGTTCTGCACATTCTCCCGAAATTTTACTTATCTAATCGTTTCCTTTCTTCTCTCTTTGTAATCGAAACAGTGCAACGTTACACTTATTACAGTTCAACCGACAATTTGGAACACAACATTTTCTCGTCATGTTTCAAAAAAAAAGAAATCAGCACTACACAGTTAACATACATACTTAAATCAGCAGATACAACTGCTTTGACAAAGGCTACGAAAATAACTCTTGCTCGTTACTGTGTGTCCACAAACCTACCAGACAAAATAAAGCAATTCCTTCACGATTCGTTAATATTCTTTCAGTAATTAAAGAACTAAGGAAGATGGGAAAATTACAGCTGAAATAAATGAATTGAAAATAAATTCAAAGTAGAGTTCTATTAAACTTAGTTAAAATGCGTAAGCATAGTTTGTGAAATGATTATTCCAGCATTAGTCAATTTTGAATGCCTTTTACCGAGTGATAAAATTTGACAGATGTTTTAGCTTTCCTCATTCTTTTAATACTAAACAAATATTATTCAAATTAAGATTTAGATTTTAATGAGTTTTTCAATTTACCAGACATTTTTTTTCACAGAAGGTTATTTAAGAAGCTACTAAGTCTGAATTTCAGTCGTCATCGATACTTATGAGCTGGAAAGGCTTTAGAAGGGTAAGATCTTGCCTTTTCGCAAGGATGCAGCTTGGGGACGACGCGAAAAACATTCATCCCAATTTATCACAAGTATATGGGGATCATGCCTCTTCCATGTCGTTGTTACTTGATCGATGCGTAAATTCAAAGAAGGACATCAAAGCTTCCAAGACTCCCTCGTGCAGGAAGACCGAAGGAGGCCGTGAACGAGAGAACCGTCACTGTTGTTCGTGAACTCATTAATGAAAATCCACACCTCATCGTTCAGGTAATAAGTTTAGATGTCAGTGTATTGATTGACAGTATGGAAATAATTATTCATCAACATTTAGAATTCCGAAATACTGTCAAATAGATACTCCACAAACTGATAGAACAACAAAAAAGGACTAGAGTCGACTCGTGCAAGGACATGCTTACAATGTTTGAGATTAAAGGCCACAAACGGTTAACAGACATTGTCACAGGTGATGAGACATACTTTTATTACTGTACAATTCCCAGAAAACTCGGCAACTCTTTGGATTGCGGAAGATGAACCGCGTTCCCAAATCCTCTGATAAGACTGTCACTCAAGGAAGAAGATGTTCACAATTTTTGTTCAATTCCCGAAAATTGGTAGCCGTGAACATCTTACCTGAAAAAATGACTATAAATGGCCAATACTATACCAGCATTGTTTTGCCCAAAATGGTTAAAGAAATGAAGGAGCATGCCAGTGTTCATGAAACCCTTCAAGTTACGACCTGTCTGGAGCAGGAAAAAGTCAAATAGTTACCCTATCTTACATATTCACCCGCTATTGCAGCATGCGTCTTTTGGTTGTTTCCAAAAATTAAAACGGAACTTGCTGTCAAGCCTTTTTCAAAGGTGCAAGACCTTGCAAACTGCATTGATTCAGCGAGGCGGAGTTTCTCCAAACAGGAGTACCACCAACCCTTCCAGAATTGGCGTAGACATCTGCAACTTTTGATAGACGCTAGAGGAGAATACTTTGAAGGTAATAAAAGTTTTATTATGGTAAAGTGAAATGTTTTCTGTTCTACAGATGCATGTCAAGCACTTTTTGAATGCCCCTCGTATTAATTAAATTTCACCTTTACGGCTGCGTACCTGTTGCACCAAAACACTGTGGGAGGGTGAGTAAAAATATAAGGGCTTATTTTTTGATCCGTGGTCGCTCCTAACGCCACGTAATCAAATTTGGGGTAAGAAATTTTCAGGGAAAGTAATATTCATTCGCAAAATATACTGTAATTCATAATGCTTACTGTATTTCTTAAATAGCGATTTGAAGCGAAATGTTACAAATGAACCTGAAAAGTGTATTGTCTCATGAATATTTTTTTTGGTATTCCACCCTCCAACATATAGCACGGTACTATACGTATGATAGCGACTTTAATTAAATACGTACGTATTTTTAAAACTGTTTTTAATATACTTTATGCACGGTACTATACGTATGATATATGTTGGATTTATGCACGGTACTATACGTACTTTATGCACGGTACTATACATATGATAGCGGGTGAATATGTAAGATAGGGTAACTATTTGACTTTTTCCTGCTCCAGACAGGTCGTAACTTGAAGGGTTTCATGAACACTGGCATGCTCCTTCATTTCTTTAAACATTTTGGGCAAAACAATGCTGGTATAGTATTGGCCATTTATAGTCATTTTTTCAGGTAAGATGTTCACGGCTACCATTTATTGAGGAATTCGTCTGCTTTTTGAAAAGGTAAATCCATTCATTCTGTATGTGTGTGTGTGTTTTTTTCTAAATGTTTATAAGAAAAAAAGTCGATAGAGATCAACTAGAGATTTAACTTCTCGGTGAATCTCTCTTAAACTCGATTTTCAAAAATATTCCTGTAATAAAATAAAACCTCGATTATCGTGATTAATATGGGATGTAAGCAGTTCGGATAATCTAAAATACGGATAATCGAATTTAAACAAAACAGGTATTTATTGGATGTATAAATTTTTCATTGTGTATTAAAGAAAGAAATGCAACGAAAACATTTAATTAGTTCAATTTTGGGTAATTATAAAAATAAATAATTGTGAAGAATTGCTATACAAAATTAACAACAATTTTTGAATGGGAAAAATGACATAAATTATTATAAATCGAAAGCTAGTGGCATCCTGCTTCGACCTTGAAACTCCTGCTGAGTTATCTTGGAACGCAGTACTTCTTATAAATGCACATAAAAATCTTCTAATAAATGCATATTGTAAAATAAATGCATAATAATGCATCATGTCTAATAAATGCATAATGTCTTCTAATAAATGCACATAAAATGTTTTTTCAAAACGTTCAGGTAACCGAATATCCGAATAATCAGTGCCCGAATAATCGAGTTTTTTTTTCTGTGCTTAAAAAGTTTTTGAAGAAGAAATATTTAACAATATACTCTGTTATTAATCTTTTTTTTTTACTTTCTTTTTTTGCAATTTTCTTCAATCGGAGTCATCACAAAAAATTTCAAAATTATATTTATTTCAGTGAAAGATTTGTTATAGCAGACATTATTCGTGTTTTAACTAGTTTAAAAAGTTTTATGACTAGTAAAGTCAGTGTTAAATGTTTCAGCTTCGATATCTCTTTAAGCATTACAAAAAAGATATTTTTAAAAAGTGAGATTTAGGGAGATTTGATTGAGATTTAAAATTTATTTTCTTTGATATTTTCTCGGAAAAGGTTTGCTTTCAAATTAACGAATTTGAATGTTGCTGTCCACTCACATAGCGTTGAAGTGATCTAAGTTATTGTATTCTTTGCCTAGAAACGGGTTCATTATGCATATTGCCTATTTGTAATGTATAATGTCAATCAAATTGTTGCTCTTATACTAATCTTCGTAGTCGTTAACTAATTACTTCATCTGTTAATTAATTATATTATTATCTTTTAACTAATTATCTTTTTTTTCATTTTTAAAACTATTTTTAATATACTTTATGCACCATCAACCTAACCAAGCTTTTGCTTTTGAGTTGGTCGAGTGGTTAGCGTGCTTGACTACAGATCAACGGGACCTGGATTCGAGCCTCGAATAAGGCATGGATGTTTGTGTTGTCTTTCTGCTGGGGTCCCGCAGTCCTCACAGACCGTCTACTCTGGCGTATTAAACTAACAGCCTCCTGTTATAGACCTCTGAGAGAAGCAGCTGCTTGAGAGGATATATTTTTTTCTATCTTGATTGATTTTAATATAAAATTTCTGTGATAATAAACTTACGGTACTATACTTGAATTTGAATAATTATAATCAGGGAAGGATCTAGAGGGGAGCATGGGGGGCCCTTTTCCCCCTTTCAAATTGCGTAAAGGTAATAGATGCAAAAATGATTAAAATCAGTCGTATTTCATGCATTTTTCAAAAACAATTTTAAAGACTTCTAAAACGGAATGTTTAAGAATCAAAACAAAATGGCTGACAAACTGGAAAAATGTCCCACTTCTGTCTTCTTAATTTTTTTTCTAGATTCGGGCTCGCATACAGCTGATTGTGATTTAGTGACAGGGGATCATGCTAATTCTAACTTTGATGCAGAAATGTTAGAATGCTTAACGTTTTCAACTAGAGGTAACCCGGGTTTATAGATCTTGGGAAAAATCAGAAATTTGACCTCCGACCTAAGGTCAAACAGAGATAACATTGAGGTCAAACATTCATCTACGAGGGATAGAAACGTGAAAGTTGGTGCCTAAAGGTATTTTGGGATACAGATCTCAAAAACGTTACAAATTCTTGCACCTAGCGAGTTAAGCCAGCGACCAAAGATTAAATTTTGATCTACCCCGTCAGAGAGCTAAAATTTAGTGACTATAAGATCTTAGATCTCAGAAAAGTAATGAAATTTTGCCATCCAATGTCTCCTCCAAAGTCAAGTTTAGGTCTAACAGCGATCTACACATACTAGAGACATAAAAATTGGTGTCTAGGAGAATTTCGCATCAGAAATTTTACAACAGTCCGGATGCGATCAGTCCATTGAGGTCAAAGATCAAATTTCTGGTTCGTATTGCACTACTAAACTTTAAAACTGGTGCTTGGGAGTATTTGCATTTCTACATCTTAGAAACGTCAGAAAATCTCTATCTAATATCTCTTTTATTTCCGTGCTAGAAAGGTGAGAATTGGTGCATAGGTGTGTTTCGAGTAGCAGATCGCAGAAAGAGAAATTTCAGATCCGTGTGTCGTTTTCATTGTCAAATAGGAATTGCGGTGACGGTCAAGAAATGAAAAGGTATCGAAGGTGTTCATTGGTTTCTCGTGGCTTATATAATGATTACACTCAGTTCAATGTTTGTTCAGATAAAAATATTCGGATTGATTATTAATATTTATTAAATAGAATTTTCAAGCGTTGTTTGAGCCTTGAATAAGTAAATGACTCACAATATCCAGGAGTATTCCGCAAGAGTGTGTGGACCTCGTTTCTTCTACATCCCGTGGCCCACTTGTACATCCAAGGTGACGTCACTGGTGGCGGGGATTTTCGGATCCCTGTATTAATAATATAAGAATATAATTTTTTTTATTCATAAGAGTAAAGAATACAAATACATTTACCATTTGACCCGCAAAGCTAAATAGCTTATCTGCAGGAAAATGAATAAATTAAATTAAACATAGGTCATTCAGCCACAAAAATGGTGTACATCAAATAAATCCACAAAACACAACACATAATAGTCAGCTAAATAGAAAATCCCAAATAAATTTTAATTCCATTTTCAGTCTTCTAAAAGAATCTATATTTAGTAGTTCTTTTGGAATAGCATTAAATATAAGTGGTACTTGATATTCGGAGGTATGTTTCCGGTAATTATTTCGAAAATTTGTCAATTCGCAATAACCTTGGATTTGAAGTCTTGTATTTTTATTATGTTAAATTTTTAGTTTGTAAGTATCGTCAAAAACATTTTTAATTATTAAATTATTCGCCAGATACTCTACCGATCTGTCCAAAATTTTGCATGGTGATCCCTCTCGAGTTTGTCTGTATAGGATTTAGAGATCGGGTCCTGGCTGGGGAGTATCGGGTTTGAACCTGCCGCAATTGTCCGAAATCTCTGTAGGTGTTGCCGTCGCTTATCTTATGAATGCAGTAGTACGTTATCCATGGGGAGAGTTATCAATGAAAAAACCTTTCACGGTCAATTTTTAGGGACGGCCTAATTTTATTGGGTCGAAATTTTTATAATGCACTACGTTACGGTGATATGAAGCTGTAGACGAAATTTGGTGGTCCTAGCTCTCACTGTTTAGGTTGGGTTGTTTCACCTCTGAGCGGCACTTTTTTGCACACCATGGGCTAAATGGCCAGGTCACATGGACCCCGAAGGCTCAGAGAAGGTTGGAGGAGGGAACCCACTGGAACATCTGTTGGGAGACAGATGGTAGCCTCCCGTCAAGACCATCCAGCGTGTTCTTTAACGTGCACAGGGTATGGCTCTCCCGCACACGGGGCCACGGCCTAACTTCCCATCCATCGGACCGCGGCCTTTCCAAGCCATTCGGTGTCCCCTACTGACCATGGGCAGGGCGGGGAATTTTGCGGAGATAAATCTCAACGTTGACCCAGATGGGACTCGAACCTGGGAACTACAGATTACGAGCCTGGCGCGCTACCGACTGAGCCACCCCATCCCCATCGCTGTTTAGGAATTTTCGAACAAGCATTCAGACAGAGATAGAGGCAAACTTTCTAAAACACGAGTATATAATAAATTTTTAGTTTTAATACTACAATAACTACATACATTAATATAGAGTTTTGCTCCTAATTTATCTATTACTTTAGCAACGTAAATACGATTTATTTAAAAGCTATTAATATGCGATAAAAAACTATTAATATCGATCAACAAAAATTAAGATTTTGTTTCCCCTTTTAATGCTAATCTTTCTCTTCACAAAACCAACATTTAAGAATCGAAACAAAATGTCAAGCAAACTGAAAAACAGTCTCTATTGAGTTTTAACCATTAGATATGTCAAGAAATAATTTCTTATACAGTTAATGTCAGTATTAAACAAACAACCTCATTTTCCCCCGTATTGGCAGTTGTTGCCATTAAACAAAGTACAAATAATCTTATTTCCCCTCCATCTTCCAGCCGTCCATTTTATCACTTTTGTTCCATATATAACAAAAGACAAATACATAAATTTAAGGCAAGAAATAGGAGTACTTCATTGCAATCATCCACAGGAGAAAGCGGGTAACAACAGCTGCCCATACAAGCAACTTTCGCTACTAGCAATGCATAAATCCCCCCTCTAAGACCCTCCCATTCAGTGGGAGTAAGACTTGTCAACCAGGGCCACGCTGAACGAGGATTAATTAGAGGAACTTAATTATTCACAGCGCTAGGTGAAGGAGGTCGCAGTGTTGACACTGCCACCTAGCCGACGTTGTTTTCAACACTGAGATTTTAACAAACGAGGAGCCGACTCTGCTAAGCAAAGTGATTTATGCTCCAGTCGGTAATTAATGTCATGTTCATTAGATTCTGAGTCAGCCTTTCTGTTACAGCATACGCCGGTTTTAATATCAAGTTGTCATAATTTTGTCGTAACTGAGTAGAAAAACGACCATTACTTATGGAAGCCGTTGAAGGAAAAGGCCTCAGTAATGCTCTCTGGAACCTAGCACTCTGAGATGCAATCTTGTTCAAGATTTTGGAACCCTGGCTAATGTAAATGATTGTTATTCGTCATGTTGCGATATTTTGGTACCAAAATCAACTAGGGAGTTGATAGGTCTCAGATGTTAACGATGATGTACAAGAAATGAAGAAAAATATGATATGTTACAGAAAAATTTGTTTAAATATTGCGAGAAAATTAAAATATTTTGGGAGTTCGTTTTTAGTCTTGTTTGAATCTGTTAATGGAAGAAGGAATATGTAATAGTGACGTGAGGTAACAATGACAGGAACGTGCTTAGCTAATAAACCTAAGTAACTGATTCCCCTACCACAGTAAGGGTAGTTCAACTCACCTTTCCTAGATTAATTTCAAAATCAATACTAATAACATTCTGCCTATTCTTTAACAAATTACCATTATTCTGGTTTTATGCATGAAAAGTGAATCACGATCTTTAGATATATTTGAAACGTGTTAAAAGTGTTTCCTTGCCATTTATAGAGCTGGATTTCTCATAAAGCACGTGAGCACTTTACTAGGGTCCAAGAGTTAGATTTTATATATTTAAGTATCAATTATTGGAATAACAACGTGGATGCAATTATCCATGGTTCAATAGCTGTTCAAAGAACTCTCCTACCAATAGTTGTAAGGATGCTTAACGTATTATCAAACGTGGTCGGATATTTACATGTTTATGTGAATGGTAAACAGCATTACACTTGCATAATTTTCGATATAAGTTTTTATACAGAAAAAGCCAGAGGAGAATAATTTATAAGTCTCCACCAAATTTATCCAAATTTCGCTTTTAATATTTTAATATTTAAAGAGTGATTGCAGCTGAGACATTTGATAGCAAATGCTGCTCTTAGTCTCGTCCACTGCTATAAAAACACTGCTACAAAATTCATGAAAACTTAAAAAAAGTGAATGTTTGTAACTTTTGAAGTGAATTCTTATTATTAATGATACTGCTGTTAAATGTATCACCTATAAAATTCCCTTAATTATTTCGGAAATATCGCTCAAATTGTATTGTTAAGAAAGGGAGTATTTGGTAATATAGTGATAATTACTTCTTACAGTTATCACTTCATTTCATGTATTTCTTCTCCTAATGTGCATTTTCGAGCTGAACCGAACTATTTTGAGTTGGGTTGTTTTACCTCTGAGCGGCACTTTTTTGCACACCATGGGCTAAATGGCCAGGTCACATGGACCCCGAAGGCTCAGAGAAGGTTGGGGGAGGGGACCCACTGTAACAGCTGTTGGGAGACAGATGGTAGCCTCCCGTCAAGGCCATCCAGCGTGTTCTTTAACGTGCACAGGGTATGGTTCTCCCGTACACGGGGCCACGGCTTAATGTCCCATCCGACGGACGGCGGCCTTTCCAAGCCCATCGGTGTCCCCTACTGACCGTGGGCAGGGCGGGGAATTTTGCGGAGATAAATCTCAACGCTGACCCAACTGGGACTCGAACCTGGGAACTACAGATTACGAGCCTGACGCGCTACCGACTGAGCCACCCCGAACTATTTTGATAATTACTGAACTCTAGACAAGTTAAATTAAAATAGGGTCTCTGAACAATTCTAAATTTCGTAGAAAAAATTTCTTTTCTTTATATAACACAAATATAGTTTTTGAAACAGTTATAAATATTAGTGACTACAAAAACGGGTTTAGGCTGAAGAAGAAACCAAAAAATAAATGGGATTAGCAAATAGGCGACAGCAAAAAATATTTTGAGGAATACATGACATCAAAAACGTAGAGAAATATTGTTTAGAGGTATACACGACATTAGTATCAATTGGGAGTTAATTTTTGAAGAGATTTGATACCTTTTGCTGTCAGATGACATTAACTATCATATTGTTTCGCCAGATGAACGCAGAACAATAAAACCAGAATCGATGTGTCATATGACGCTCGTGATATGCTTCAGCATGAGAATTACGTCACTAGCTTAGTGGAACAGACAGACTTAAAATAATAACGAAGAAGCGAACATTAAGAAGTGTGTTGTAGTAAAAAGTATTGACTTTTTTTCATTTAGTGAAGTTAATATTGCATGAATCTAAGTGAGGAGGTTGCTTATATTTTGCGGGGCGGGGATGGCTCAGTCGGTAGCGCGCCAGGCTCGTAATCTGTAGTTCCCAGGTTCGAGTCCCAGCTGGGTCAGCGTTGAGATTTATCTCCGCAAAAGTTCCCCGCCCTGCCCACGGTCAGTAGGGGACACCGATGGGCTTGGAAAGGCCACCGTCCTTCGGATGGGATGTTAAGCCGTGGCTCCGTGTGCGGGAGAGCCATACCCTGTGCACGTTAAAGAACACGCTGGATGGCCTTGACGGGAGGCTACCATCTGTCTCCCAACAGCTGTTCCAGTGGGTCCCCTCCCCCAACCTTCTCTGAGCCTTCGGGGTCCATGTGACCTGGCCATTTAGCCCATGGTGTGCAAAAAAGAGCCGCTCAGAGGTAAAACAACCAAATTTAAGCAGATATTGAAGGAAAAGTAATACAAATATATGAAGCATAGTTAAAAGATGCATGAAATTATATTTATGGTATGACTTAATACTGAAGAATAGAAGAATTTGTGTTTAGATGAAACTGATATATCATCATCATCATCCTCAAGCAGCCATGGGCTACGGAGGTCCAACCAGACCGTGCAATTTAGTTCTCCAAGCAAGTCTATCCTGAGCTACATCTACTGCATCTGGCCACTGCACACCAATTCTAACAAGGTCCTGTTTGACATTGTCTGCCCACCGCATCCTAGGTCTCCCCTTCTTTCTGAGGCCTTTAGGCACACTGTTCATAACCCTATTCGCCAATCTATAATTATTCATACGGGCAACATGGCCAAACCAAAGGAGTCTCTCTCTGCACAATATGCTGCTTAAAGGAGGTTGCAAACTCCTTTGCCTAATCTGATCATTAGTTACAAAGTTGAACCACCTAATGCCCAAGATACTGCGTAAGCATCTGGAATCAAAAGCATCTAGTTTCCTGTTATCTTGTTTACAAAGTGTCTACGTTTCACTACCTAACTAATCCTAGAAAGAACCAAACTATTATACAGTCTAATTTTAGTCTTTAGGTGTATACGCCTATTTCTCCACACTCTCCATAGGTTCTTAAAAGTCCCGGCAGCAATCCCTATTCGTCTGTTAATCTCATGCCGCACATCACCATTATCTGTTACATAGCTCCCAAGATAATTAAACTGTGACACCTGCTCAAGACTGCAACCATTCAGATTAACTGAATCACAACCTGCCTGACCAATTTTCATCACTTTAGTTTTCTCTTTGTTTATAACCAAACCTACTCTACTACCAGTCTCATCAACAGCTCGAATGAAACAGTTCATCTCATCAGCATCATTTGCCAACAGGGCTAAATCATCAGCATAATCTAAATCAGAAATTTTCGTATCTCCAGCCCATTTAAGGCCAAAATCTTTCCCTTGAAGTGCATTTTGCATAACATAATCAATAACCAAGCAAAAGAGAAAAGGAGACAAAATGCACCCTTGTTGAACACCAGAAGTAATGCTAAACCAATTGCTACAAGCCTTACCAACTCTCACACACGACTCAGTGTTATTATAGAGAGCTTTCATAATGTTAACTAACTTGTCAGGTATACCATATGATCTCATAATCAACCACAAATTATGACGATCAACAGAGTCGAAAGCCTTTTTGAAATCAACAAAGCTAGCAACCAAAGGTTTCTGAAACTCTAAACATTTCTCAAGAATCTGCCTAAGTGAAAATATCTGATCCACACATCCCTTACCACTTCTGAATCCACATTGCTCATCACGCAATTGCCTGTCAACCAGATTCTTAATTCTATTAAGCACAATCATGGAAAGAACTTTACCTGGAACAGAGAGTAGGCTGATACCCCTATAGTTATCACAAGAACTGCGATCACCGTTTTTGAAAATAGGGATAACAATAGCTCTGGTAAAATCCTTAGGAACCATGCCTTTATCATGAAAGATATTCAGAATTTCAGTCATCCAAGTGGTAACCGAAACATTCCCAGCTCTAAGCATATCCGTAGTAATTTCATCTACCCCTGGGGATTTATGAAGTTTAAGTTTAGAAACAGCCAAAATAACTTCAGATTGTGTTATAGGGCCAACATTAAAGCCACTAATGCATCTATCATCATTGCAAACAATGGGAGTAGAACTAACTACATTGTTTAGAACATCACTGAAATGCTCAGCCCACCTAGCCATGACAGAATCCTCCCTTCTATAACCTTACCTTGTTTATCCTTCAATCCTTGTATGCCTGTCCGTTTTCTACCACACAAAACATTAACTATCTGGTACAACTCTCTGCTGTTGTGCTGTCTAACTGCTTACTCGGCTTTGTCAGCCAAACCATCAAGCCAAAGATTCTTATCAGCAGCTAACTGATCCTTTACAAGTTTATTAAGGTCTCTGTAATGCTTTCTATTAGGACTAGTAGGGTATTGATTAAGGGCATTCCTGCAGTTCTTTCTTTCCGAAATAAGCTCAAGTGCCTTATCACTCAGATAATTCTGCCTCTTCTGCTCCTTTTTTCCTAAAAGAGTACTGTTAGTGTCCAAAAAAGCCTGTTTAAAATGATCCCATTCTTCCTCAACTTCAGTAGTAAGCAAACCATGACTGTCATAATGACTAAGTAACCTATCATGGTAAGCTTTGGCTATAACTGGATCTTTCAGAGCTTCAGTATTAAAAGTAAATCTTTTAATCCTAGCACAACACTTTTTAAGTTTAAGTTGCAACACACTTTTAACAATGTAATGGTCAGATCCAATTTCAACTCCCCTATATGCCCTGGTATTCCTAACAGAACTAGCCCATTTGCTGTTAATTAATATGTAATCAATCATATTCTTATGCAGCCCATCAGGTGAAACCCATGTGTACTTATGTATGTCGCGGTGTTTGTAATAAGTGTTAGTTATTCTGAATCCATTGAGTTTACTTACCTGTAGGAGACGTTGCCCATTGCCATTGCAGCTACCAATACCAAAAGGGCCTATTACTCCTCCCCAAAGGTCAGAGTCAGTACCGACTTTGGCATTGAAGTCACGAAAAACAAGGGTAATATCTCCTTTCTTGACAGAATTCAAAATATCCTGAAGTTGTTCATAAAACCTATCCTTCTCCTCCTCATCGGCATCCTCAGTGGGGGCATAACAGCAGATAACATTCAAGTCTTTAACGCTTGTCTGAAATTTTGCTGTAAGAAACCTTTCATTAATGTACTAATATCCTAGAAGAGCATCGCTAGCGTGTCTGCTGAGAAGCAGACCCACGCCTTGGTGATGCTTATTGTCGTCCCTCCCTGAAAAGAGAAATTTAAGATTATTTTTAAGAATCTGACCTTTATCTGTCCATCTGGTCTCTTGCAAGCCGAGAATATCTAAATTATAATGGTGGAATTCTTGTGTGAGGACATCAAGAGAAAAAGCTCTTTACCTATGGAGAGAAAACGGTTAGTGGGATGTTTAAAGAAACTATGTTTATTGAGAGAGGGAATGCCGACAATATCAAACAGCCCCCTAATCGCAGACATGGGGCAAAGACCCGTTCCCCCACTACTAAAGGCTGAAGCCATCTACACTGGAAGACTTCCTCCAATGTAGAATTTGATGATGCCAATAGAAGCAAAGAGTTCAGGTGCCTGCGATGACTTCTGCTCAGGATTATCCACCAGCTGATAAACATATCCTGTGAATCTATTCACTTGGGGCTGTCAACCCACAAACAAACAGAAAACACAGCGGAAGATTTTCCCTCCACAGAAGCCCACCAGTGCAGCAAAATCAGGATCCATAATCAAGCTCAGAGCCGTATATCTGTCCAGTCCAGTAGGTTTATATGGTCAGCACCAGGACCCTGTGTGGTTGACCACTCCTCAGAAGGGTAGAAAAAAAAAAAAAAAGAAAAGTAGCCATAGTTGTCCAGATCAGTAGGCCACACTAATCTGGCAGCCCTCCCCTTCTGTTCACTTCCACAAGAGAGTATCTCTTTTGAAAGTTACTAACGGTCCGCACCACGAGAAGGCGGGGTCGGACATTAGGTGCTAGGCCTGGCCGGTTCTATGCATCATCACAGGGGATTGGTGCATAGCTCTCCTTCCAGTGACTAACTAGCTACCATGTGGTCTTATACCTTGGTAATAAATTCATTTATAATTTTGTTGGTAAGCATTCTTTTTAATTCATGCTCAGTTTTCTGTTAAAAAATTGTAACAATATTATAAGAACCATCCAAATAGAAAACTAATTTCATATTTGGGCGGCCTCGGAAAGGAGCATCGTCTTCATTTAGGAGAAATGAATGACCCAAACCCTCAATCCCACACACATACACCTTTAGTAGGGGGAGCACGACAGTTGAGGGAATACAACAATCGGGTGGATACAAAATCGTTTCGATACAACAAGAGAATGAAGACAGGCCCGGGTCTACAACAATATATAGTGGGAAAGAAACACAATAGGGCTGTAAAAAAGCAAAAGGGGGGTGGGGGGGGGGCAAGAGACGGGATTTCCGATGCAGTATAACATTTCCCCTCAGTTTCACAGTCTTTAAACAATTCCTTGAAAAATGCATTAAATATAAATAATTTTCATAATGTTTACTTCTATTACCTTTACTAGCATTCTAAAAAAGAAAATGGCCCCCTTCCTCCATAAAAAAATCCGGTCCTGGATGTAACCAAATGAAGGGTACGACAATTGGGTGAAAAAAGAAATGGTTCGAGATAATTTGGGTCAATTTTAATATTAATTATTTTTATAAATGATATGTAGTCTTTTGGTTTAGGTGGCGGGGGTGGCTCAGCCGGTGGATTTCAAAAGGCCGCCGTCCGTCGGATGGAACGCCTGCGTGGGGGAGCACGTGAAAGAACACTCGGGATGGTCTTTACGGTAGGTCACTAACTGTCTCCTAAAAGTATCTCCAATGGATCTCCAACCTTCTCTGAGCTTTCGGGTTCCTTGTGACATGGCTATTTAGTCCATTGTGTGCAAAAAAGTGCTGCTCAGAGGTAAAATATCCCAATCCTCGATTAAATGCAGAGATTGTTGGGATTTGCAACTGACACTGTTTTAATATATGAAGGTAAAAGTCACCCCGTGGCTGATTGGTTCGCATTCTTGGCTACTGATGAAAGGGACCTGGTTTTGAACCCCGGATAAGGCATAGATATTTGTGTTGTTTTTCTGCTGAGGTCCCACCATCCTCACACACCTTCTACTAATTCTTCTAATTCTTCTACTACTTCTTCTAATTTGCAGATTCCTGTCATACCTGGGTGGCATGCAGCTGCTTGAAGGGGTATCGAATTTTTAATTGAAAATCTGTTAGAATAAAAACTTATTTTGAACAGGATTTTTTAGATTACATTGTTTTATTTCATACATTATAAAATATATTAAATACATCGTTTTATTTCAATAAATTAATTATAAATTTCAACGAAATAATAAATTTCTAAATTTTCAATGAAATCGGAGTTGTTTTTTTCAACAACTAAATGTGATATTTCATTGTGTTGCATGGAAAGATTTTTATCACTGTACTTGTCAAAGTACACAAGAAATAACTAATATAATCAAGATAATAATCTATAAATAAGATATAATCTATAAATATCTTGGTGTTATGGTTGAAAATAATTTGAAATAGAAATCAAATATTAATTGTTTGGGTAAAAAAATATATTTATGTTATATAAGCTTAATTTTGAGGAAAAAAAAAAGTTGTTGATGAAAAATTTTTTAAGGATTCTTTATTATGCCTGGGTTCATTCTGTTATGCAATATGGAATCTGTGTTGGCGAGATTAATTTGCAAATATAATGTTTGCCATTAGGTTGCAAAATAAAATAGTATACACTACGCCCTTCATTTACGCCGGGGTTAGGTTCCTGGAGATGCCGGTGTGTATCGAATTGGCGTAAATGAAACCCAAATTACAATGTATTTCATGGAGTTGAATTCCAGTGTACGAAAATTGAGACTCCCCTTCATACAATACTGCAAACTTTTTTGATATTTTAAACATAAACATTATTTACATACATTTAAATCACGTTTTTTTCCTAATACGTACCTGTATGATATAAATACGTGGGCATTACTGATGAGAGGAGATGCAACACGGCATTGATTCCTCTTCTAATAGAATAGCTTCGTTCCCAGTCAGGATCAATGTCGCCTAGCCTCTGCAGGTACCCACCAATCCCAGCCAGAATTTTCTGCAAGTTATGGATTTTAGTAGACCATAAAACGGGCTCTTGTTGTTCTTTCTGCTGCTGTTCCTGAGTCTACTGCGCAGCCAAATCTTCCAGTTCCTCACTTATAAGAGGCTGAGAATGACCTCCAACAATTCAGTCACATCATGAGGCTCAAAATAGTCAAGCACTATCTCCTGAGCAATTGCAGTAATTTCATTTGCACTCTGTGGCAATCTCCTGAAATCATGTACACAGTCAGGCCACACTTTTTGCCACACTCCATTCCTACAAATTGATGTGAACTCTTTACAAGCAGTATCGATGTTGTTGATGTCCTCAAGGATATTATAGGGCCTCCAATATTCTTTGGCAGACGTGTTGCATTGCAACAACAGCAGCGCCCTCTTTAGATGATTATTTTCGTCACAGTAACGATGCATCTTTGGACCAAAATGACACGTGTCTATTCTGCGAAGACATCTTGTGTCACCCAAACCTTTCTGTTTGAAGTACAAATGATTGTTAAATTTCCTTTAGTGAGCCCCTTCATCATCTCGGTGATTTAGAGTGATAGATGACCAATGGCTTTAGTTTTACCTTTTCTGACGCATTTCCACCAAGAAGAAGAGTTAAATGGTCCTTGGCTAGCTTAAATCCAGACGCATTTTTCTCTTCACGGGAGATGAAAGTTCTTGAAAGCATCTTCTTTCAATAAAGGCCGGGATCGTCCACCTTGAAAACAAGATCGAGAGGGGGGGGGGGGGGGGGGTTATTCACCTTCCTCTATGAGTCGCTTGATGTACTCAGGTGAGTCGCTTGCTGCTCCTTCATCAGTATTGACAGCTTCGCCTGTTTTTTTTATATTGTAAATTTGACCTAGCTGCTTAAAATTAACGAACCAGCCTTTGCTCGCTATGAAAGTTTCGTCGCCGCCTTACTTTTTTTCATCTCATTAAACAAACTCTTCACTTTATCACAAATAACACATTGTATGAAAGAAATGTTTGTTCCATTTAACTCGTCAACCCACAATGAGAGTAACTGTTCCATTTTTCCAATCACAGGACCACGTGAGTATCTAAGAGTTGTAGCAGTTTTCCTTCTTTCAGTGGGGCGGGGGTGGCTCAGTCGGTAGCGCGCCAGGCTCGTAATCTGTAGTTCCTAGGTTCGAGTCCCAGTTGGGTCAGCGTTGAGATTTATCTCCGCAAAATTCCCCGCCCTGCCCACAGTCAGTAGGGGACACCGACGGGCTTGGAAAGGCCGCCGTCCGTCGGATGGGACGTTAAGCCGTGGCCCCGTGTGCGGGAGAGTCATACCCTGTGCACGTTAAAGAACACGCTGGATGGCCTTGACAGGGGGCTACCATCTGTTTCCCAACAGCTGTTCCAGTGGGTCTCCTCCCCCAACCTTCTCTGAGCCTTCATGTGACCTGGCCATTTAGCCCATGGTGTGCAAAAAAGTGCAGCTCAGAGGTAAAACAACCCAACCTTCTTTCAGTTTCCATTATCTTTCTTAATTTTATTAACATTTTTCATGGTCCTTGTTACAGTGGAGGAGGTGATATGTAGCTCCCTACAAAAAATAAGACGTGATTACCAACCCCTTCTCCATTCTTCTTAACGTTATAGATTTGCGTGGTTTTTTAGCAACATTTTCAGTGGCAGTTGCACTTCCGCTCTTTATGACCAGATATGGTTCCGGTTTTATTTTTCGTTTTAGAGAACAAATTTTTTGAAAATTCTAAGGCACAATGTTAAAGTACAGAATAAACCTCGATAACATAGCACAGATAATTATGAACACAGTACAGTATTCAAGTTTAGAAACCGAGTTTAAAAATAAATTCATCGTTAAGTAAAGAACCACTACCTAACCCAACATAATAACTGTCTTTAATCTGAAACACTGAGACACAACACTCGGTTCGCCATCACCAGTAAATACTATTGCCGCCTTTTTCTAGGTTCTAGGACTCTGGAACCTTTGAGACCGGGTCGAATCCATCTGCTCAGTAGCGCTGCGAAAGTGACTTCTTTTGCTCTAAATCGGCCTTAATCAAACCATCGTGACGCAAGGGTCTACTGTAATGTATATTTAGAATTTGAGACAAACCTTTGTTCAATATACAAAAAATTCTCTTTCAATACTTAGAGAATCTTATATAATCAAGTTCATACTACTTCTTTATAATAATCTCTCTGTATATACATATTGAGTTATTGTAAAGAAAGGATATGGACTTGTGAATATACACAGTCGTATCAGAATAATATGACCACCCACGGAATCACAGTGTACCCGCCCAGACGCGTCACAGAGTGCACTTGGCAAGATCGACCACATGGAGATATAAGCGGCTGGCCAGGACAAATGAATTGATTTAACATCGGTTAAATCAAAGGTATTGACTTGACGGATGTTCAAAAAGGAATGATCATCGGCTACCAGGCCCAAGGTGAAAGCATCTCGGAAACAGCAGACTTTGTGGGCTGTTCTCGAGGTGCTGTAGTAAGGGTGTACTAAGAATGGACCGCTGGCACACCGAGTACCTCCAGACGTCATAACTGTGGAGTCCCAAAGGCCATCGACCCCAGAGGAGAACGTCGCCTCCGTCGACTGGTAAAGGGCAATCGACGCGCAACAGTGCAGCAATTGACCACTCAAATGAACGCTGGAGCACCCAGGTACGTGTCCCCGATAACAGTAGAGCAAACCCTGCTACGCATCTATTCCCTTTAATCCGCCATTCAGTAATAAGTTTACAACTATTCTCTCTAATCCGGAATTTCAGTACAGCAGATTTAATCGGAAATCTAAAAAACGCGCCACAAGAAATCAGAGTGAATAGGACTGTCAATATTCTCGTTAATTTCACTTTCAATAAAACGAATTTTTTAAAAGTATTTTTATTCGGAATGAAAAATCCACAACCAAAATGCATTTCCAGGAAATGAAAACAGTTGATATATATATATCGATTCTCTCGAATCTGACTCTGGTTAAGATGGATTATTTAATTTCTACTCTTTTCTGTTCCTTCTAAGCGAAATAACCTCAAATCAAAGGAACGATCTACATGAAATAGAAGCAACGGATATACACACCGAAGAGCCAAAACATTATGACCACATGCCTACTATGATGTTGGTCCTCCACGTGCCACCAAAACTGCTCTTACCCGGCGAGGCATGGATGCTTCTAAAGGTGTCTTGTGGTATCTGGTACCAACACGTTACCAGCAGATCCGTTAACCCTTGGAAGTTACGTGGTTGAGCTGCAGCAGAACGGATATGCTGTTCCAACACAAACCAAAGATGCTCGATTGATGTCTGGGAAATTTGACGTTCAGGGCAGTACCTGGAAGTCTTCCTCGTGTTCCGCGAACCATTCTCAAACAATCCAGGCAGTGTGACATGGCGCATTATCCTGCTGAAAGAAGTCACTACTAGAGGGAAATACCGTTGACATGAAACGACGTACCTGGTCTGCAATGATATTTAGGTAGGTGGTACACGTCATAGTTTCCTGTACATGAATGACTGGACTCAGGGTTTTCCAGCAGAAATCGTTACGATATAAAGCATTACCTTCCTCCACTGGCTTGTTTTTGTTCCAAGGTGAATTCTGGTGCCAACACTTCCTCAGGTAAACGATGCACACGTACCCGGTCGTCCACATGGTGCAACAGGAAACGAGATTCATCGGACCAGACAACCTTCTTTCAATCATTCAAAAGTGGTTTTGATGCTCGTGTGCCCATTGCAAGCACTTTCGACAGTGAACCGAGGTTAGCATGGGCAGTCGAAGCGGCCTTCCGCTACGTAACCCCATTTTCTGCAGGGTTCGATGTATTGTGCGTTGTGACACATTACTCCGGTCACCAGCATTCAAATTATGGGCGAGTTGGGCCATAGTATCTCTTCTGTTGGCTCGTACTATATGGGATAGCCTTCGCTTGCCTCTAGCATCGATGATACGTGGTCGGCTCACCATCTTGCCGAGGGTTGTGGTTTTTTCCTCCTCGAACCACTTTTTGAAGGTATTAACCACGGCTGACCGTGAGAACCCCACAAGCCTTACCGTTTTGGAAATGCTCTGACAGAGTTGTTTGGCCATTACAGTTTGGCCTTTGTCAAACTCACTTAAGTCCGCTGGCTTTCCCATCTGAAGAACAAGAATAACACTGATTAACAGAGCTCAGTATCAGGTGTTATTTATACCGTTTCATGACCTTCACACGCGCCGTCGTTTACCTGCATAGAGACGCACTGGTCATAATGTTTTGGCTCTTCCTTATGTTTTTTAATGTTTTGGTCTTAGTATATATTTAAGCCGACTATAGCATTTACATCAATTCTCTAATCATCATCATTCGATATTGGTGTACAAAAGTTAAGCATAGTTGATAAAATGGGCTATATTGACCAAACAATGGGTGAAAAGTAGTTTGTTTATTGAAAGTTAGATTAATAAGAATAGTCAGTCCTATTCACTTTGATAAAGACAAAAAATTTGCTGTATTGAAAGTCAGATTAATAAGAATACTCTCAATCCTATTCACTTTGATAAAGACAAAAAATCTGCTTTATTGAAAATCAGATTAATGAGAATACTGTCAGTCCTATTCACTTTGATAAATACAAAAAATTGCCTTATTTATAGTCAGATTAATGAGAATACTGTCAGTCCTATTCACTTTAATAAAGACAAAAAATTTGCTTTATTGAAAGTCAGATTAATAAGAATACTATCAATCCTATTCACTTTGATAAAGGCAAAAAAATTGCTTTATTGAAAGTCAGATTAATGAGAATATTTTCCGTCCTATTCACTTTGATAAAGACAAAAAATTTGCCTTATTTATAGTCAGATTAATAAGAATACTATCAGTCTTATTCACTTTGATTTCTTGTAGTGCGATCCTTTGATTTTGATTGCTTCATTTGGAAGAAATTTTGAATAAAATCCGTTATACTGAAATGTTCAATTACAGAGAATAGTTGTAAACCAATTATTGAATGAAGGATTGGGAGGAAAGATGTAAAAATTACCTCTGCTGGTTTCCTATAGTGCGCTAATTCGAATTATGATTATTTCGCTTAGAATCAATAATAACAAATTCCTCTTTATTGCAAGTCAGATTAGAGAGAATAGATATAAAAATTGACTGTTTTGGTTCTAAATATTTAGTTTTATAGAGTGCCGAATTGCAGAGACATTCCATAAGTGCTTTTTGTTCACTATACAGCAGGTGTTTTAAAATTAGGCTTAATAATCCTAAAATATATCTAACAATTTTTTTTTCCACTTAATTGTCTTCCATCCAATTGTCGTATATTCCCCAATTTTACCTTCCCAATTTTCGAATCCACTCAATTGTCGTAGTTCCTTTGATACACGAAACAGTTTCTCTATAAATCTGTTCATTGAAAGGTTCCTTCCTTTAAAATTTTCTTTTTTGTTCCTACGTTTAAAGGTTAATGAGCCTTGAAACGAACCAGCATTAACGTCTCATTTATCGCTATTTTTGCGTTATTTTTGTGCCCACCTTATCATTGTTTTTCATTCAGTTTCTCTTTTTTCTTTAACTTATGAGGGAAAATACTATTTGGCAAGGAAAAGAAAAGCACTAAATGGCGATTAACTGATCAATTAATCTCAAGCAAAATGACATCGTCACTCATCGCTTGCCGAGTTCTTGTTTCGCATCGTCGAATTTCGGTCTTGCCTGCTACGTATAAAATATGAAAGAAATTATTCATTGTTTTTGCTCCCTGTAATAGGAAAGGCAATAAAATATATTTTATATGATATACGTTTAACGAAACAATGGTCTCTCAATTCGCTGAACTTTTACATTTTGGGGCGGAAGTTGACTCAATTAATAGAGCGCCAGACTCCTAACCTGATGTTCCCAGGTTCGAGTCCCACCTCTGCCAGAGTTTGGAATTTCCTCCGCTGAACCCTATTTTAGACGATAAACGCAATAGAGTTGGGTTTGGAAAGGCACCATTCGTCGGATGGGACGTTAAGCAATGCCCCTTTATCTATGATATCCATACTCTGTTCATGCCAAAATACACTGGATGGCCTTAAAAGGTTTCCATTTAAATTTTAATAACTGTCCAGTGGATTCCCTTCAGGCTATTTTCTGTAACCCTTGGGATCCTTGTGACCTGCCCATTTTGCTCATTCTGTGCACAAAACGCTGCTAATTTATAAAAGAGCCCAATCCAACTTTTCTTTTTCTGTGCGCGTTTTGTGTTTATGTGGCTTTTAAGGTCACCTTCCTAGTCGCACGTTCTTTTTTTATATTTTTTTATACGGATTTTGTTAGGAGTTTTTACACCAATTCACTCAATGGGCGATTCCAGTCCACAGACCATGTAGTTTGTTCATACTTGCTATAGGGGTTTCAACTACCCCTTGATTAGGTAAATTTATAAAAAAAAAAATTCCTGTTATAACCCCAAATTAGGAGCTGGTCTTTTTTTCTTTTTTTTTTCTTTTTACAACTCATTTCCGCCAAGGGTGGTATATATTATCCTTCAGTTTGTCATTGTAGTCATTTTAATAACCATAATTCATGTAAAGTAAGCGAAATATATATATATAATAACAAATATCCCCTCAAGTAGCTGCTTTCCACAGAGGTCTGACAGGAGCTTCTCAGTACACACACCATAATAAAACAGAGACCATAATCTCAGACACCATAATAAAAGGTCTGTGGGGATAGTGGGACCTCAGCAGAAAAACGACACGAAGATCCATGCCTTATCTGGGGCTCGAAATCAGAGGATCATTATAAAAACTTTCCATATTTTAAAGTGTTTTAAATAATTAAGAAACAAAAATAATAAGTTTGTGTCCAAAATGTCAAGAAACTGAAAGTTTCCTTTTCATGAGAGCATGAAACAAATATCACATGGTGATACTAGTATCACATCTAATATCTTGAATTTGAAATTTTCAAGTCGCTGCATTGGTAGAGGTGGACACATCTTGTGATTCCAAAAAAGTCTCAGCTTGACAACACTGGACTTTCTTTTTAGGAGTACATTAAAAATTCGCAATTTGCATCATTTAAATGAAATAATCACTATCGCTGTTGCAAGTGTTTCGCCAAATACTGATGAGCGTTGAACAGACAATGAAACTTTGAGAGTGTCTTGACAATTTGCCAACAAAATTATTTTTAATGCATAATTATTTAATAAAATAGAATACGTTAAAAATTCTTTTAAAACTACCCTATATACAGGGTGAATCTGAAAAAGTGGGCAAAACTTTACGGGGTGGTAGAACGCAGCTATATGAGCAATATTCGTCATAGAAAGTATGGTCGGAACGCAAGCGGTGAGAAGTTAAAAGGTAGTTTTCCACTGTCACATTTAAAGAATGAACACAAGAAGGAGAGGAGATACTTCAGAAAACATTTTATTAACAGGAATGTAATTGAGGTACATGCTCAAAGAAATTGCTCAAAAGAGCTGCCGCCAGCTGTAATGCAGGCTTCACACCTGCGGGATAGGGACCGACGCACATTTTGCGAAGACACCAAGCATTTCCCGAATATCGCCGGCAACAACGGCGATCCTGGCGACTGGATCCATATCGGTTTCAATGGGGCACTCGTAGATTAGGCACAAAGTGCATATCCGCCATTTCGTGGTTAGCATAACCAGCCATCCTCTCGGCAATTCACGGTAGAAATGCCGTTGGGTGCGAGGACAGACCCTTTTATACCATTTCCAACGCCACCTAGCGGCTCGCTGTTTGCGTTCCGACCATACATTCTATGACGAATATTGCTCGTATAGCTGCGTTCTACCACCCCGTAAAGTTTTGCCCACTTTTTCAGATTCACCCTGTATATGCTTACGCGTTTTTGCCTGAATTCTGGTAGTTAAAACATCTCCGTCTTCCACTTCATTATCTCATCACCGAATCTCTCCCTATACAGTAACTCTATTTAGTAAGTTAAAAAAAAGTAAGGAAAGACCTATCTCATGTTAAACAACTGTCATCAGAAAAACGTATGCCAACAAGTTTTCAGGTTTAAAGCGTTTGATGCCGCCAGATTATTCTTATGGTTACTCATAATAAATAGTTGGAGCAAACTCTGTTCCTGAGACTCTATTTGCGTGTTGTTCAGAAATATAAATTTGTTGTTTCTAAATATTATACTGCTGATGCCGCTTTATCATAATGAGCAGATGGTTAAGTTTACATGTTGAGTTTGCAAAGCACGCATTTTCCAGCACACTAACAATGTTCGGTGGGAAGAATTAACGTTGCTCTCCAAAAATTAAATTAGAAAACAAACCAGCTTTAAATTCTTTCATGACAAGTTCGTAGCTATGTATTATTAGTAGGCAGCGTACAATAGAAGTAATACAATTGATTTACATCAAATTTTGAAGTGTTTGGAGTGCTATTATTGACTTAACTGCTAGTCTATTAGTAATATTTATTAACTTAATCTGTGCTTAAGTTGGGTATTTGGTAATGTTGTAAGGGGGTGAAATAATCGCGAAAGCATGAAAAGGGGGAAAATCCCAGGGTTAAACGCCTCTTCCGACATTCTGTCACATTAATCTCGTTCCGTAAATTATTCTTTTTAATCAATTTAAGTAAAGTTTAAAATTTAATTAACTTTATTAATCCCCATTATTTTTTTAGTGTATTCATCTTTTCCACGTCCTTCTCATAAGTCAAAGATTTTCTATCTCTACGCATTATTTTAAATGTTTTTGGATCCTAATTAAAATTTAATTTTGGCTTCAGAGATATATATTTCAAATTTGCAATAACCAACGACATGATTTTAGAATCAAAATGATTTAGAAGTATGTAGTTCTGAATTTTTATGTTTTACTATGCACCGTTTTTGTTTTTCTCTAACCTGACTCAGTAATTACCGAAATCCACTCAAGTGAAAAAGCTAAGTTACAGAAGCGTCGATTGCTCAAAGAAGATTCTAATCGATTTTAAGGAAAGTTCTATATAAGCAGGTTAGTATGACTACAATTCTGCATAAGAATAAAATGTTTAGGATGAATAGTGGAAATGATGTGATTAAAATTATGATATTGATTATCATGTTCACATGAAGGTATCCAAGAAGGTTTAGGACACCTCAGACTAATAAGTGGTGTTATTACTTTTCTTTATCTAATTCTGACGACATTGAAGGACTCACAACACCTTCTCATAGTGTCAATGACGTGTCCAATTTAATTAGAGCTCCAGTTAAATCCACTGGCGCAAGACTTCCTGGGAGACCACTGGGATGTCCTAAGATCATGGAGTAGTTCTTCTGGGAGGAATACTGAGACTGCCAATTCATTTTCCCAATGCATACCACACGTTTTTGATAGGATTGAGATAGAGGGATCTTCCAGACTACTCCATAGGTTCAATATTTTCAAATTCAAGATATTGGTCAACAGATGAGTTCTATATACGTGGTGATTATCTTACATTAAAATGAATTAAGAGCTCATTGCACCTGCAAATGGGTCAATATAAAACTCGAGTAACTAGTCCTGATACATCCGGGCTGCCAACGGCCCTCTCTAAAATACATAGAATTCGGTGCGGCCATTGATCTTGATGCCGGCCTAGACCTTCAAACCATCACCTTCACATTGGTCCCTTTCTTAATGTTAGAGGGATGATACCATGTCCCACGTTCTGTCCAGATGAAGGCGCATCGGGATTCAGCAAGCCCAATCTCGCCGACTCATCTGTGAAGACAATAGTCACACACTGTTCTTGGGTTATCACGCGCATGTTGCTACGGTCAATACAGACGGACTTTTCTGTGGGAGGAGTTAAAGGGACACATATCACGGGTCGTCTTTCTTCCGCCTCTTTTCCTGAATCCTTCTTTAAACAGACTACAGTGAAATCCTCCTTAACGCGGATGAATGCATGCTCCACAGTAACTTGGAGTGCTTCAATAACACCTGACATTTAAAGCCAGATCCCGGTCACTTCGAGGTGTTGTGATTCTTGGGCGACTATGTACTTCCCTTCTAGAAATATTACCTTTAACCTGAAATTGTCTAGAACCTGGAAACCATCATCCTAGACACATTTATGCATCTGGCTTGAGACTGACTAATCACCTTTCTTCAAATGACATGCTACCTTAACAAATCATCTAGTTCCCAGCCTTAACCCACCTTTCCCCTATGTATTATTTCATAACGCCCACTTTTTACAAAGTATTATTTTATAATGCCCTCTTTTTACCAAGTATTATTTTATAATGCTCTCTTTTTTGCGAAGTATTACTTTATAACGCCCTCTTTTTACCAAGTATTATTTTATAACGTCCTCTTTTTGCGAAGTATTATTTTATAACGTTCTCTTTTTATAAAGTATTATTTTATAATGCCCTTTTTTATCAAATATTATTTTATAATGCTCTCTTTTTACCAAGTATTATTCCATAACGCCCTCCTTTTTTTATCAAGTATTATTCCATAACGCCCTCTTTTTATCGGGTATTATTCCATAACGCACTCTTTTTATCGGGTATTATTTTATAACGCCCTCTTTTTGCGAAGTATTATTTTATAACACCCTCTTTTACCAAGTTTTATTTTATAATGCTTTCTTTTTATCAAGTACTATTTTACAACACCCTCGTTTTACCAAGCATTATTTTATAACGCTCTCTTTTTAAGAGTATTATTTTTATATCGCCCTCTTTTTATCAAGTATTAATTTGTAACGCCCTCTTTTTTTACCAAATATCATTTTGTAATGCTCTCTTTTTACCAAGTATTATTTTGTAACACTCTCTTTTTACCAAGTATTATTTTGTAACACTCTCTTTTTACCAAGTATTATTTTGTAACACTCTCTTTTTACCAAGTATTATTTTGTAACACTCTCTTTTTACCAAGTATTATTTTGTAACACTCTCTTTTTACCAAGTATTATTTTGTAACACTCTCTTTTTACCAAGTATTATTTTGTAACGCTCTCTTTATACCTAGTATTATTTTATAACAGCCTCTTTTTATCAAATATTATTTTATAACGCCCTCCTTTTATCAAATATTATTTTATAAAGCTCTCTTTTTAAAAGTATTATTTTATAACGCCTTCTTTTTATCAAGTAGTATTTTGTAATGCCCTCGTTTTTACCAAATATTATTTTGTAACGCTCTCTTTTTAAAAGTATTAATTTATAACGCCTTCTTTTTATCAAGTATTATTTTGTAACGCCCTCTTTTTTACCAAATATTATTTTGTAAGCTCTCTTTTTACCAAGTATTATTTTGTAACGCCCTCTTTTTTACCAAATATCATTTTGTAACGCTCTCTTTTTACCAAGTATTATTTTGTAACACTCTCTTTTTACCAAGTATTAATTTGTAACACTCTTTTTTTACCAAGTATTGTTTTGTAACGCTCTCTTTATACCTAGTATTATTTTATAACTGCCTCTTTTTATCAAATATTATTTTATAACGCCCTCCTTTTTTCAAGTATTATTTTATAAAGCTCTCTTTTTAAAGGTGTTATTTTATAACGCCTTCTTTTTATCAAGTAGTATTTTGTAATGCCCTCGTTTTTACCAAATATTATTTTGTAACGCTCTCTTTTTAAAAGTATTAATTTATAACGCCTTCTTTTTATCAAGTATTATTTTGTAATGCCCTCTTTTTTATCAAATATTATTTTGTAACGCTCTCTTTTTACCAAGTATTGTTTTGTAACGCCCTCTTTTTTACCAAATATTATTTTGTAACGCTCTCATTTTACCAAGTATTATTTTGCAACGCCGTCCTTTTTACCAAGTATTATTTTGTAACGCCCTCTTTTTTAACAAGTATTATTTTATAACGTCCTCTTTTCTACCAAGTATTATTTTATAACGCTCCATTCGTGAAAATCAAAGAAATTTTTCTTGTAGAAGGAGGTAGCGGCCCCGTCATCGGTTTGACAAAACAAACCCCCACAAATTTCTAAAAAGTCCCTTTTCCGAATTCCTTCGTTCTCCAATTTACAATTCTTGGACAAAAAATGAACAATGAACGAAGATGGAAGATAAAACCTTTTATAACAACAGTTGTATGTTTCACATGGTGGTTTAATATTATGTATGGAACCTTTGAAACTGTTTTAAATCTGATTTACATATTCACCAAATGATATCACTTAAGTAAATCAATTCTGCATTTTTAATTCCATGCATATGTCCACTCATGGTTTTTGTTGTGTATATTTTTACTAGAGAACAGTCAGCGAGCCACTTCCTTAATTAAGAGAGCAAATGTGGCGCAAATACGTCTTGTGTTTCGAAATCAGGAGACGGATATTGTGTTATTGAGTTGGAATTTGCCTAATCGGTAGCGCGCCAACCTTCTGTTCTGAAGTTTCCAGGTTCGATCTCCAATGAAAATCTTCTCTGCTAACTCCCACCCTTATCTCAGCTTAAAAGAGGACGTCAATGGGCTAGGAAAGTCAGTCGTCAGTCGAATGTTGCGTTTAGACATGGCCCCGTGTGGAGAAGAACTATAATCTATGCACGTTAAAGAACACTCTGGATGGTCTTGACGGGAGGCTTCCATCTGTCTCCTAAGAGCTTGCAGTAGATATCCTTCCCTTACTTGGGGGATGGAAGAAGTGGGAGCTCACTCGGTAGTGCACCAGGCTCGTAATCTGCAATTCCCAAATTCGTATCCCAACTGTGCCAACTTTCAGATTTGCCTTCGCTTACCCACACCTTGTTCTCGGTTAGGAAGGGAACACCGATGAGCTTGGAAAGGACGCCGTCCGTCAAATAGGACATAACATTGTGTCCCTGTGCAGGAGGGTTGTTGGGTTGGGTTGTTTGACCTCTGAGAAGCATTTTTTTTTACAAACAATGGGTCAAATGGTCAGTCCCAAGTACCCCGAAGGATCGCTAGGACAGATGTTAGGAGACAGATGGTAGCTTCTCCTCAAACCCATTCAGTGTGTTCTTTAGCGTGCATACGGTATGGCTCTCCCGCACACGTACACATCAGATTGGCCAGCCTTTCCAAACCCATCGGTGTCCATTACTGACCGACGGTGGGGCGTAGAATATTGAGGAGATTAATTTAAAAGCTGGCCCAGGTGAAAATTGCAGATTACGAGCCTGGCGCGCTACCGACTGAGCGACCCCCCCCCCCCCCCCGCCGATTTGTGAAGCAGAACCAACTCTTTTTCACGTTAAAGAACACGCTGGATGGTTTTGAGGGCAGGCTTCCAGTGAGTCCACTTATCTAATTCTTGGGTCCTTGTGACCTGGACATTTATACTATTGTGTGCAAAAAAAAAGTGTCGCTCAGAGGTAAAACAACCCATCAAAAGCAACTTTTTCTTACCCTTGGGTCTACGTGACCTGGTCATTTAATACATTGTGAAGCAAAATGTTGTAGTTTGAAAACACCAAACCGTATCTATTAACTACAGAAAATTACTAAAACTGAAAATCAAGCAGTGTGCTTATTTCATCTTGTGCTAATCAGTGATTGAGAATACTGGAAAATCGAAACCTGCATCTCTGCATTAACTCAGAACTCTACTGTAATTGAATTTCCCAGTTAAATGTAATAGAACTTCATCACAACACGAAAATCTACCGGGAATCTACTTCTCCTATTTTTCGACGGCCAAAACAAATGAGACATTCTTTAGATGCAAGAATTTATTCTTTTCATTAAAGAAACAGAATAATTAAACACGATTTTTATAAGTCTTTGCACCAACTCAAACGTTTCATAGCACCAAGTCAAACGTTTCAGCATCATTCTGAATATTTAAGTGATGCTCAGTTTCTTTGAAACCCGAATAAATTCCTAAATTTTTTTCATTCACTTCCATTTAGAACGACTAACTTCAAAACAAAGATATCTCAGGAAATTGTTTTGGCAGCTGATCCTACTTAGCATAACAAGATTTTCGAATTACGTCGCATTCCATTCTTCGCGGCTTTCACTGTATTTAACAGAATAGTTGTTTCTTTTTTTAAACATTATTCTTTTATTAGTTGTGTTTCTCCTTACTCTTACACACAATTTAAATTGAAGAATATACACTGGTTTCCATAAATTAAGGAAAATTCCTTTGTTAAGTCAAAGGAAAGCTAACGTCAAAACTCTATAACTTCTAAAGGGCGGGGGTGGCTCAGTCGGTAGCGCGCCAGGCTCGTAATCTGTAGTTCCCAGGTTCGAGTCCCAGCTGGGTCAGCGTTGAGATTTATCTCCGCAAAATTCCCCGCCCTGCCCATGGTCAGTAGGGGACACCGATGGGCTTGGAAAGGCCGCCGTCCGTCGGATGGGACGTTAAGCCGTGGCCCCGTGTGCGGGAGAGCCATACCTTGTGCACGTTAAAGAACACGCTGAATGGCCTTGACGGGAGGCTACCATCTGTCTCCCAACAGCTGTTCCAGTGGGTCCCCTCCCCCAACCTTCTCTGAGCCTTCGGGGTCCATGTGACCTGGCCATTTAGCCCATTGTGAGCAAAAAAGTGCCGCTCAGAGGTAAAACAACCCAACCTATAACTTCTAAAACGAATTTTTTGTTTTGAAAAATGTGATTTCTGGTAAAGATGTCAGTCAAATAAATCAATATCTCGATTTTCAACAATATTCGTTCAGAATTTAATGAGTTATGGAAGTTTGAATATTTAACAACAGCAGCAATGCCAAGTCTTAAGAAACTTATACAAAACTAAAGAATAGTGAAAGAATTCTTTACACAAATCCTAAAATACAAACTTATTTTATTAAACCCTTTGATACAATACTTATTACTCAGTTTTAATTAACTTCTGAAGTTAATTTTTGTGGCTGACATTTTTGTCGCTAAATATTCAAACTTCCATAACTCATTAAATACTGAATGAATATTGTTGAAATTCGAGATATTAACTTATTTGATTGAGATTTTTATCCGCAATCACATTTTTCATAACAAAAAAAACTTATTTTAGAAGTTATAGAGCTTGACGTTAGCTTCCCATTGACTTAGCATAGGGATTTTCCTTAACTTATGGAAACAAGTGTAATATAGAAAGTATTAATCAGTTTAATTCAATTATGGATCTCAAAAATACTTGGTTTTATCGAAAATCAAAATGCTAAGAATAAAAAGAATATTCCCCTGTGAATAAGAGAAGCATAGAAAGATCTATTTACCTGTGAATAAGCGAAGCATTGAAAGATCTATTTCTCTGTGAATAAGCGAAGCATAGAAAGATCTATTTCTCTGTGAATAAGCGAAGCATAGAAAGATCTATTTCCCTGTGAATAAGCGAAGCATAGAGAGATCTATTTCCCTGTGGACAAGCGAAGCATAGAAAGATCTATTTCTCTGTGAATAAGCGAAGCATGAAAGATCTATTTCGCTGAATAAGCGAAGCATAGAAAGATCTATTTCACTGTGAATAAGCGAAGCACAAATATAAATCTATTTCCCTGTGAATAAGCTAAGCATAGAAAGATCTATTTCCCTGTGAGTAAGCGAAGCATAGAAAGATCTATTTCCCTGTGATAATATACAGAAACAGTTAGGCATAGTATCTAAAAACTGACTATGCTTACTCTTTGTGTAGTCAGGGGGAGAATTGGGCGGTCGCCTTCTTCTTCTTCTAAGGGGCCATGTTACATGGACGCTAAATTCCAAGAAAAAAGTGGGCTGGTATAACTCATAATCTGCAGTTCTCAGGTTCGAGTCCTACTTGTACCAGCGTTCAGATTTACCTCCGCTAAACCTCTGCCATCGGTCGTAGGAGACACCGATGGGCTTGGAAAGGTATCCGCGTCGGATAGGACGTAAAGCCATGGCCACCGTGTTCGCTGGATGGCCTTGATGGGACGCTCTCATCAAATTTAAAAAAGATTTCAAAAATTCAGAAAGCGAAAATCAAACATAAAGAAAGTTAAGTAATGTTTTAAGAGTGCAAAAATTTCCATTCAGAGTACTTTATCAATACAGATTAAATCTTTTCTGAAAATCCCGTTCTCTATTTTTTCTAATTTCAGAAACATTGATTGGACAGACTGGCGAAAGGAGAAACCGATAGTTAAATATATCATTAAGAAAAACACCTAAAAATATTAAAAGATAAAAAGAAGTAAAATGTTTTTCAGTTTTTCAAAAAAACTTTAATTTAGATCAGCCCTTGGAGCTTAAGAGTGGAGGCGCTATTACATTTTTTTACTTAAGACGCCAATTGCTGGAACCTAGTCTAGAATCACCTCTGGGTGTAGTCCATAAGTATCTTTCAGATAGATATTCCCTCGGTTGAAGTGAAAACGAAGGAGAGGGTTGGCACATCAGTTTTGTACAAATCATTTGAACTTCTGTAGTCACTTTTCCACATTTTTTTTTCGCACCAACTAAAGAGCGGTGATGACGTTTTACACCAGGGACATGCAACCTGCTGCTCACGGACCAGATAACGCCCTCTAAGCAGTTCTTTCAAGACTTTCACAACAAATATAAAATTTATCATTGTTTCCCAAGCTCAGGCCGTGGCCAATTCACTTTTTTTTCTATCGCCGCACACTTATTGAAAACAAATCCGCAAGAGGGCGCACAACCACTTCACAAACCTAGCCAATCAACGACGTTGTCTGCGTAGATTTGCATAATATGTACAGCGATCATTTCAATATTTCTGATTTCTGACGCAAACATTTTTGTTAAATTCTATCCATTTTCGAGAAGATCTCAGTTTTTCTAACCCCATGGCCGACGCTAGCTATTTTGCCTCCAAGAGCGAACTTAGACTCTTGCCCTTATTTCTACAAGTCTGATCTTAGATATCGATGATGAATTTAGTCAAATTTAATGTCATTTTTAAAAGTAATTGAAGATCATCTGATGAAAAATAAGTCGTAGTTTTTTTTGTGTTTTTTTTTTTGCACACTGGTGCCCCTAAACAAACGCCACTCGGTACAGTCGCACCTGTGCCGCGCCTGCTCTAACATAAAATCAGTAGTTGATGGTAATTATCTAAGGCTTCTTTATTATACCTGAGTTTATTCTGTCACCATGGGCGTCCGCAGAGGGTGGCGAACGGGGCACTTCCCACCCCCCCCGGGATCGAGTAAAAAATTCCACAAATTATAATCGTAACAATTTAAACTTAATTAATTTATATACATTATGCACGTGTTTTTTTATTGATGCAATACTGTATTCTATAATCTACTTGTGAAAAAAAAACCGTAAAAAATCAAATAATTAAATAAAAATTTATTGATGTAATTATTTGTCTCCAAGCTTTGCCCCGCCTTGGAAAATTTTCTGCGGACACCCATATCTGCCACATAATTTGGAATCTGTGTTTGGGGAAGGAGATCATTTTGCAAAATTAAATATTAAAATGTATATTTAGAATAAGAGAAGAAATTCTGCTGAAGATTTATTCAAATAATTATATTTTAGTACTTAGTATGGACTTAAACAGGAAAGATAGATTTTACGGGCAACTTCAAGATATTTTAACATGTCACAAACGTTAAAATGACTCTGGGCAGCGTTTATAGATCTGTTTTGCATTGGAGTTGCCATAGCAATAGGGAATGTCTTCAACAGATAAGTAAACTTAGTTTAAGAATAGTTAACACTTTTTAAACAAAACACCGGGATATCTGTAAATACAAGATTGTCGGCGCCCTATCTTCATCGTATGAAGTTTTGTAGTTTTCATCGGATGTGTTGTAAAGAATGTTATTGATCATATTTTAACTAACAGCAAATGTTAAAACCTCTGTTAGACAACAACTTGTACAGGGGAGATTGAATTGGTTCTTGCAAAAAGTGAACTTTAAACAATCTGACCTTGTTAAAAGTGTCTTGCAACTGAAACGTAAAAGTTAGGTTAAAAGTTTTAATTTTAATGCTGAAAATCTGAAAGACTTTCAGATAAACAAAACTTACCATGAAAGGTTATTCAGTCATTACGGCAATCGGGGGCTTAGCTATGGTGTGGGGAGGAGGCTCCCCACAAAGTTAATCAGAGTTGAAAAAATTCGAAACGATGGTAAAATCCAGGTGAGTTGTGAAAATTTTGATTTTTTTTTCTTTTGCAAAATTAAGGGGAGTTAGCAAAATAGGGTCAACTTGGCTAAAGTTTGGGAAGTTTAGCAAAATCTAGGGCAGTTGGGCTTTAGCTTGGCTAAAGTTTAGCAAAATCTAGGGCAGTTGGGAAAATTAGAAGTCACTCAGTAAAATACAGGTGAGTTGGCAAAATAGGGTCAACTTGGCTAAAGTTTGAGAAGTTGGCAAAGTTCCGGGAGATGTAAAAATTGGAAATTTTTTTCTGTGAAATTATGGCGATTTGGCAAAATCGAGGTAACTGTGGAAAAATCTAGGGGAGATGGCAAAGTCGCAACTTGGCAAAATCGAGGGCAGTTGGCAAAATTCGAATCCACTTGGTAAAATACAGGCGAGTTGTGAAAACTGGGATTGGTTTTGTGAAATTAAATTGAATTGGCAAAATCTTGGGGAGTTGACAAAATTCGAAGCCACTTGGTAAAATACGGGTGAATTATTAATTAAGAAATTTGGTGGTTTATCTCGATCATGAATGTCAAAATATATTGTAGAGTTACAATATATATATGTTAAAAAATTTTCGAACTTCCATCACTGGCTGTGCTGATAGAGATATTTACCATGTTATCATACTGTAATCGTACAGAATTCATTTCAAAGGAAGATAGGGCGCCGGCAATCTTGTTTAGTAGATAAAACGGCGCCATATCTTCCTTTGAAAGGAATACGAACTCAGTGACTGATTGCACCATCAATATGCTTAAGTTATTTTCTACTTTTTTAGGTCCGTATAGGAAGATAACTAATTTTTAATTTTTCTAAATTATTTTTCTGTGACTAAAGACACTAACCTTCAAAAACTTTCATTTGATATATGACTAATAAACATCGAGCACATTTTCCCATTTTTAGAGTCATGTTTGAGCAAGCCCATGACATTGGAGACGTCACAAGCTTTAATTTGAGATATGACTCGTTAAAGTCGAACCCCGCGAAATCCGCGCCTTCTTTTTTTTATCAGGGAGAAAACTTCGTAAGAGTTTACGATGGTCATTATACGAGCTTTCGTTTGACATCTAACTTGTCACTGCAGGCCAGAGGTGGCCAAACAGTCGATCGCATTCAACTGTTTGGTCAATCTCACAGCTGCTATAGGTGGTTATCAGCTTACACTAATGTGAAAGCACCGGTCACTGCTACTACTATATCAGAAGTCTTAAGGTTTGTTAGCGAATTTGCAGCTATCTAAATCTCGATTTTCAACAACATTCGCACAGTATTTGAACACTGGAAGCTGAAACAGTTAACACTCGTTGATATGCAAAAAAAGACTTTCAGAATTAGCAGAAAATTGAAATAATCATGACTCAAATTGCTAAAAATAAGTTTGCACATTTTAATAAAGTGTAACGGTCCCACTTCAAACGTCCATAACACTTAAATATTGCAGGAATATTGTTAAATATTGAGATTTAGGCAGATTGATTCAGGTTCTTAATATATCTTCACGCAAGCTTATTTAATAAATTGCTAAGCTTTTAATGGCCACTCCCTAAAGGTGGCATGGATATACTATTAATAAAGTGATAACTCAGTGTATATTGTCTGGCGCTAGATAACTATACTAATAATTGATCCTGATTCTTAAATTATATTGAAGATTACTTTATAAAGTAATTAATAAATTTCTAGGTGTTTCTAAATGAAGGTGAAAGTTCTTTCATTGTAAGCCGTTGATGAAACAAATGGATAGGAGAGAAACTTTGGAATTCAAATTGAGGATATCAATTGGCTGTTTCGGCGTTGAATGGAAAACCTTGAAAATTCATCATCGTAATGAAGCCTGAGCCGAAGGAATTGAAACTCCCCGAGCTGCAAACTGAAGATTTATGCAATTAGAGAAATTGTGAGATAGACAAAACCTGAATGCTAAACAACATCGCTCCATCAGACGCTTGAATTATAGGAAGCTTGATGCTGTTTGCTAGAAACGCTTAAGACTGTTCTCTATATGATTCTATAATTTCACTTCGTTAATAAATAAAATAGTTAAGAGAGTAGGCAATATTTCTAAATCGGATATATTGCAGCTAAAATCTTACAGTATGTCCATTTATTCCAATACAGTACAAAAACATGATAAATATATCTTTTAGCCCAGCCAGTGCTGGAAGTTAAGATAATTTCTAACATATGTATATTGTAACTCTACAGCATATTTTGGCATTCATGATCGGAATAAACCTGCAGATTTGGAGGGTTATCCCATTGATCATCGATCCTACAAACAGTAAATGTGGAAAATTTACCCGCACTCATCATCAAGTTTGCAACCTGTAAATTTCCAGTGTTTTCATGTACTTGGGATCGAACCTAAAACCAGACATTTTTGACAGTTTTTATTCACTGAAAATCTTCCAAATATACGTTCTAGCCTTTACATTTCAAGTGCTTACTGCCATTGAGAATTCAACTTACGACCTATAAATCTGAAGGTTTTTGAATTTTGAATCCTATTAGTTAGGAAGGATTTGAGAATCAAATCAAATCTGCTGAATTTTTTGGTAACGTTGATATTCAGGCATTGATGATCAAAAGTACAATTTTTAAATTTTCAATTTTCCAGCACGGAAGATAACAACTAAAACTTGTAAACTTGGAGTTTTCTGTCATTTGGTTGGGTTGTTTTATCTGCGAGCGGCACTTTTTTGTACACAATGTGCTAAATGGGTCTCAAGGACACTGAGGGTTCAGAGAAGGTTGGGAGAAGAGAACTTACTGGACAGCTGTTAGTGGGCAAAGAGTAGCTTCCCTTCAAGACCACCCAGCGTATGTTTTAAAGTGCACAGGGAATGGCGTCCCCGCATACGGCGCCACAGCTAAATGACCCATCCGACGGATGGCGTCCTTCACAAGTCCATCGGTGTTCTCTACTGACCAAGGGCAGAGCGAGGAGTTGTAAGGAGATAATCTCAAATCTGGCCCAAGTGGTACTCGAACCTCCCCCTCGAAGGGAATCACCTTGTCGTGGTGAGGGGGCTTGCATGCCTTAGCGAAGTTGAGGGCTTTTCCGACTAGAGTCACTCATGTTGGACAGGCCGAAACGGAAAGGCCAGACTAAGAGTTCCCAATCAAAGAAAACTCCACAGGGGCAGCACTAACGTGTGTGGACGTCAGTTGACTATAAGTCAACAGCATAAGGCTTGAGTACAACTGGAGGTGGGATGTAAGAAGGATAAATGAAATAGGTGATGAAGGTGAAAAGGAGTAGAAGTGTGATAAGAGAAAATGAGAAGTGCAAACAAAACGCACAAGATGGTAAAGAATAGGAAGAGGATGGGAAAAAAGAGTTTGGAATGGAGGAGTTAGACGAGTTATTGAGTTGAAGGAAAAATTGATAAGGAAAAACAATACTGACAGCATGATAGAGGTATCTGGAACTGCAGCATAGGACTGAGGATTAAAAAATAGAAATGCGAATATACAATAAAGGATTAGAGGCGTGCAGACGCCTTGAGGCTTAGGGGAGAGCCCAAATTACAGGTCTGTTAGAATCTGGGGGAGGAAACTTGTGTCCAAGTACACAAGCTCCTCTCCCACCTTTCTTTTCTTTTTCAGGTTCACTGGTCTCTTATTCATTCGGCGAGTTTAGGTTGAGGTCGCAACTCTATAACATGGGGGAGGTGAGGAGTCCTTGGTCCATTGGACATGGATTCCTCTCCTCCCCTTTCTTTACATCGCCAATTTCCCGTTTCCGGGTGGTAGCTCCCATGGACTTAGCCCAAAAACTGCACCCTTATATGTTCAAGGTGTGTGGGCCTTACCTCCAATAAAGCTGGACTCAAGAGAGGATACTGGCCATAGATTGCTAAAAATTGAGCAATATACAATATAATAGGGAAGTAGGTGGCCAGTGTTGATGTTTAGGTTGGGCCCAATAGGGCAGGCGGGGAGTATATCATGGTTGCCCGCCTATGAGGGGTAGGTGGTGACCCGTAATGTGGAAAAGGGGATCCTGGCGGTTGAGGGTCAGGCAAGCTGGTAGCCCAATACACCGACCTTGGCCCCTGCTTCAATAAAATGGGCGGTCTGAGCTGGCTCACTCAGATCAATCGGTTCGTGAGGCATCCCCTGTCCTACCCCTACGTCCGGGGTGGGTCAGGGGCGGTTGCTCTCCCGACGATAGGGGTTGGGTCCGAACCAGGACCCGGATCAGTCCGGGTTTTGGCCTGGATCATGCTCTGGTCCTAGGGGAGATCGGAAGTCTGGGTATAACCTGGGCGCAGCTCTGAGGACCTCGAGCATTAAACTCAAGCTCTGAGGCCTCCCCTTGTAGGGCTTGGTTGTGGGTGGAGATCGCCTGGGTAGAATACCCTTTAACAACTATGAAGCCGACGAAGTTAACGACGGAATCAGGAGGAACTAAAGTGAAACGGACAGGCAAAAAAGACAGTAAGCCCATAGAGGATGCTGATATTGAAGTGGTTGTGGAGGATGTCCCAGAGACTCCCCCTCCCACCACAAATAACTATGGGGATAGAGATGGGCTTTCAACAGGTACAGAGGACCCAAATAAAGGTGTAGGTGAAAGGAGATAAAAAAATAAGACGGTCCCAGAAAAAGTAGTGGAACCCGACGGCAACGAGACGGGTTCGGGGAGGCTGGCCACTGCTGCTGGCCTTCTGGAGGAACTCGCGGTGGCGATGTTTCGATATAGAGTAGATAATGAACTGAGAGGCTTAGTAATGGGTGCAGCCAAGAAGCTGCACACCATAGTCTGCGATCAAGAGCTCCAGATTGCTACTATGAGAGGGCGCATCACTGAGAGAGCTGCAAGTCCCCCAGTAACAAAGGAGAAGCCACCAACTTATGCAGAGGCTGTTAGTGGACAAGGGTTGGAGAAGGGTGGTTCAGTGACAGCTAAAAAGCCCACTCCCCCTAAACAGAGGCATACCCTGCTGATCTACTCAAAAGACAAAGAGAAGACAGCTATTGAGGTTAGGGATAGCCTAAAGAATAGCATCAACCCTTCCGAATTAAATCTCGGAGTGATGACAGTTAAGCCGATGAGAGTAAACGGTGTCATCATTGAGTGCTGCTCCCAGAGTGACATGGACTGTCCAAAGCAGGCAGTAGTCAGCCATGAAGCGCTTAAAGACGTTTTAGAGGCCAAGTCAGCCAAGAGGCTAAGGCCAAAGCTCATGGTATATGGAGTGGATAAAGACACCCGCCGCGAGGACCTTCAGAAGGTCATCCAAACCCAGAATGGACTAAAAGATGAACATGCGGATCTAGCCCCGCTGTTCTCAGTAAAGACAAGATTGGAAAACACTGTCCACTGGGTCTTGGAAGCCAGTGTTGCCACCCACAGAAAATTGATCGAAGTAGGTAAGATTAACGTGGGCTGGTCGCGTTGTTTTATCAGAGAATATATCCGTGTGCTCAGGTGTTACAAGTCTTACGCATTTGGGCACATGCAAAAGGATTGCGATCAGAAGACGCAACGGTGTTCGCACTCGTACAAGGAGGGCAAACACTCGTACAAGGAGTGCAAAAAGCCCAAGCCAAGATGCACAGTTTGCAAAAATGCAAATAAGGATCATGGGGCCAAGTATGACATTGGCCGCAGAGCGATGGACAGTAACTACCCATCGTACTGCACAGAACTGAAGTTGTTGCGGAAGCATACCGACTATGGGCAGTAGGCTTCTAGGTGGTCGAAGGGCGAGTCTAAAATTTATCCAGATAAATTTAAACAGGGCAAGGGCCGCAATGGCCCAACTCAGCCAGGAGATAAAAGAAGAAGGAGTCGATGTTGCTCTAGTGCAAGAACCTTACTGCACAGAGAACATCATTAGGGGGCTCCCTCTGACCAGCAGGCTGTTTTGCATCAAAGGAGTCAAGCCAGAAGCTGAAATTGTCATTTTAAACCCCAAAGTGAATGCCATCCTGGCATATCACTCAGATACTATAGTAGTATTGAAGATCGGCACGGGAGACTAACAGTACATGCCATCTCCATCTAGTGTCCTCCGAATAACAACATCGAGGACTCATTGAGAGTTACAAAACATCCTGGCTCGAGTCAACTCTAAGAACTTAGTAATAGGTGGTGACTTCAATGCGAAGTACCCCTTGTGGGCTCAAATAGACAAGACATCAGAGGAGATATGACTCTGGATTTTATCAACTCTGCTGATCTATTTTTATTAAGTGATTGGGATACACCAGCTACTTTTCATGGCCCTCGAGGTCAGAGCTGGATCGACTTGACCCTGTAACGCCTCGGATGTTTCCTATGGTCCAGAATTGGTGTGTTAGCGACCATAATTATATTGTGTTCCTTGTGGGTGGAATAACACCTTCCCCACATTATGTAAAAAGGTTTGCAGTGTACAGGACTCCTGACTGGTGAAAGCTCGTGCATTGTGTTGCACCAGAACTGGCGGAGATCAGTCAGCGCGTCAATACAGTTGGTGATTGTGAATCTCTCAATAACATCCTCAGAGATTTAACGAATTGCTTATGCTTTGGATGCGAGACAACCTTTGGGTTCAAGAGGCAACCCAGAACAGGCAGTAAATCGGTGCTCTGGTGGACACCTGAGCTCAGTGTTAAGAGAAAACTTGTTAGAGCTCTTAGAACAAGGTACCAAAGGTGCCGCAATGGGGACAGAAGTTGTAGAGAGGAAATATACAGGAGGGAACAGGCAGAGTATAAGCTCGCTATACGTCAAGCGCAGCTGGCCTCCTGGCAGAAATTTTGTAGTGATGTCTCTGCACAGAACACATTTACTCTGCAGTACAAGCTGGCTACGGGGAAGGACATCAAACCACTGGAAATTCAATATGTTCGCAAAGAAGATGGATCCAAGACTTCTTCCTTTGGCGAAACTATCCAGGTCCTATTAGACAAACTATTCCCAAAAGATGATAGGAGCTCTGATGATATTCAACATCAACTCCTACGGGAATATAGCAGGTTACCACCGGACACGGAAGATGACGTTCCGTTCGCGAAAGAGGAAGTGGGTGAGGTAATCAAGGATATGGCTCGGGGCAAAGCCCCGGGATACGATGGTCTGACTGTGGAGATAATATCTTAGGTGTTTAATGAACATAAAGATCTGTTCACCCAGCTCTTCAACATATGTTTGAAACTGGGAGTTTTCCCACAAGCCTGGAAACAGGCCGACCTGGTCCTTTTTAACAAGGCAGGCAGGGATCCGGCAGATGCAAGATCTACAGACCGATATGTCTGCTGCCGGTGATGGGAAAATACTGGATAAACTCCTGACGAATAGAATGTATTACCACTGCTCTAAGAACGGATTCCTGAACGCCAAGCAATTTGGGTTCAGGACAGACCAGTCCACTACAGCTGCAATCAAACAAGTGGTGGACATTACTAAGGTGAATAAGAAGCACAAGAGGCATACCTCTCTCACAGCCTTGGACGTGACGGGTGCCTTCGACAACATCTGGTGGCCCTATATTCTCAGCAGGCTTAAAGATTGTTCTTGTCCCAGGAACATCTTCGTTCTAGTGGCCAATTACCTCAGTGAGAGGATGGTCAAATATTCCCATGCTAGTGGGTCAGCCTCAAGAAACTTGGAAAGAGGCTGTCCACAGTGTTTGTGCAGTGGGCCGTTCTTCTGGAGCTTAGTCGCCGGTACTGCCATGGAGTTGACCCTACCAGAGGGCGTGTGGCTCCAGGTTTATGCTGATGATACGCTGCTTGTTATAATGGCACCCTCCAAAGCGAGACTGGAGACTGCTGGCAATGCAGCATTATCTGTACTATAAGGATGGTGTCTATTCAATAAGCTTGGGTTCAGCTTTGCAAAGACAACAGCCATGATGGTAGACAAAGAGGGTGTCCTCAAAAAGAAGTACCCTACTTTTAGATTACAAGGCAAAAACAACTGCCATAAGATGACTATTAAGTACTCGGGGATCACTCTGGATGAGAGGGATCCCACACCCGCAGGATCTCAAAGCAAAATGCACAAATGTAATGTATAAACGGGGCGAATGGCTCGCATCTCATGGGGACTCAGAAGCGAAGTCCTCAAGGAAATTTATCTCAGGGATACGGAGCGGATCCTAACCTATGGGGCTGGCGCCTAGTGGCGTCCGACGGACCACTCCATTATGTGTAGAAAGCTGATTGCAGCCCAACGACCAGCTTTACAGCGAATCACCAGGGCCTACAGGACTATATCTACGGATGCCCTCCTGGTGTTAGCAGGGATTCCTCCGTTATTTTTGACGGTCGGCAAAGAAGCGCCCACTTTTAGGGTCCTGCAGGTTAAGGAGAAAGCAATATTCCTCGGCGTTCAGTATGACCCTGAGGATTATGAGACGACTGCCGCGAAATGGGATTTCCATTCCACCAGAAGACTTAGTGTGTCATGGTCCATGGAGTTACCATCAGGATTACGAACTGAGATATACATCGATGTTTCGAAGAGCGAGGATGGTGTGGGCTTAGCCTACACTGTCTACAATCAAGGAGCCAAGGTGTATGACTATAATAGAAAGATTTCAAATAATGGCTCAGCTTTCCAAGCGGAGCTGCTCGCCATCAGAGAGGTCCTCAACTGGGCCCTCAATGATGGCGGTCATAATAGCGACATCAGGCTGTACACGGGCAGCCAGGCAGCTCTGCAAGCACTTGAAGATGCAACCAACAGGCATCAAATAGTTAACGAAATGAAGTGCATCCTGGGCAATCAGAACATGCCCAGAATATCCTTCTCCTGGATCAAGGCACACGTAGATCATGAAGGAAACGAGCGGGAAGACCAACTGGCCCGCTCATCAGGTAATAATATTCAATCTGTGCTAGCGGTAAAGACTTCTAAAACTACCCTGAAGTCTATACTATGTCGAAGAGTAAACATTGAGTGGCAGAGGCTCTGGGATATGACTGAGAATGGTCTACAAACAAAGACATTCTTGAGAAGGGTCAATCTATCCCTGATGTCCTCTGACCACTATTTGACGCAGGTTCTGATGGGACATGGGAGTTTCCCCAAATATCTGGAGTGGTTTAAGATCGCTACCCACAGTTACTGCAGCTGTGGGGCTCCAGATGCAGATGTCGGGCACTATATCCTCAGGTGCCCGATTACGGAAGGAATCTATCGAACTCAGAAGCTCCCAGGCGATCAGCGAGGTAGCAGGTGGGGCAGTCACAGTGTCCACAGGAGTGCCCGAGTTAGGGCGCACCTGAAGGGCATGGGCTGGCTCGTCTGCCGGCTCCGGGACTCACTTTTTTGAGACAGCAGCTGCTTTCGCTATTTTACTTAATTTCCATTTCTCTCCCGGACTGCGCTCCACACCCCGTTAACAACACCCATACTCCAATCCCTACTGGTCTCCTCTGACACAAACTTAATCTTCAACTTCTAGGCTTCTCTTGCCAAGCACGTATAGTGTCGTGAGACGGAATACGTGCTTTCCCCATGGGGGGCGGGTACTTCGGAACCCGCCGCCCACCCCAAAATATAGAGAGGTACTCGAACCTGGGAATTGCAGTTTACGAGCCTGGCACGTCACTGACTGAGCCACCAGACTCCATTCTGTCATTGAAATTCCAAACTATAATCATTAGGTTTAAAGGTTTTCAAGAACTAATAATAAATCTTACAAATTGAAGTTTGGAGTTTTCCAAAATGTACAAAATGAACGTTTAGAAAGTTTTTCCGGCACTGTGGATCGATCATAGAATTTCTAAATTCGGAGAATTTTCCGACAGAATCGAAACTACAATTCCCAAATTCGGAGAGTTTCCCAAAGCCAGTACTACTCAAGGTATGTTTCCGCCCCGATCCAAAGTCCCTTTTCAGGTCCCATTTTCGGACATTTTATCTTACCCCGTTGTCGCAGGCGCTTTAGTGTTGTGCTTACCTCTCTTAATTGCTTCAGCCGTCTCTGCCCATCACTGAGAATTAAAGCTTAAGTTCCGAACTTTTTCGCCACAAATTATCGATTGAAGCTTGAACTAACAACCTGCAATTCTCATACGTTTTCTAGCAATGACAATTGAACCTATGTGATCCAAGTTCTGAGAGATTTCCACCACTAAGTATCGAACCTAGAATCTCCAAACCTGAGAGGTGGGGGTGGTTCAGTCAGTAGTGGGTCAGGATCGTAATCTAAAAATTCCCAGGTTTCAGTTCCAGCTGGAGCAGCGTTGAGATTTATCTCCTCAAAACTGCCTACCCTGCCCACAGTTAGTAGGGGACACAGATGGGTTTGAAAAGGCTGTCGCCCGTCGGACGGGACATAAAGTCATTGCCCCATGTGTGGGAGAGCCATACCCTATGCCCGTTACAAAACATGCTAGATGGTCTTTAAGGGAGGCCACCAACTGTATCCTAACAGCTGTCTGGTGGGTCCCATCCCCCAACCTTCTCTTAGTCCTCTGGGTACTTGTGACCTGGCCATTTAGACCATTGTTTGCACAAAAATGCCGCTCAGAGGTAAAACAATCCAACCCTAAATTTGGAGAGTTTTTCTACATTGAAGATCGAACCTATATACAGTCAACAAGTTTGGGGAGTTTCCCAGCAACGAAGATCAAACCTCAAATTGTAGGGGCGGGGGTCGCTCAGTCGGTAGCGCACCAGGCTCCTAATCTGTAGTTCCCAGGTTCGAGTCCCAGCTGGGACAGCGTTGAGATTTATCTTCGCAAAACTCCCCGCCCTGCCCACGGTCAGTAGGGGACACCAATGGGCTTGGAAAGGCCGCCGTCCATCGGATGGGACGTTAAGCCGTGGCCCCGTGTGCGGGAGATCCATACCCTGTGTACGTTCAAAAACACGCTGGGTGGCCTTGACGGGAGGCTACCATCTGTCTCCCAACAGCTGTTCCAGTGGGTCCCCTCCCCCAACCATCTCTGAGCCTTCAGGGTCCTTGTGACCTGGCCATTTAGCCCATGGTGTGCAGAAAAGTGCCGCTCAGAGGTAAAATAACCCAACCCAACCTCAAATTGTAAATTCCGAAGTTTTTGCATCATTAAAACTATAAGCTCTAAATTCAGAGAGTACTTCTAAATTGAAAATGGAATCTAGAACCTTCAAATTTCAAGAATTTCGTAGTACCGAATATTGAACCTATTTTTTCCAAGTTCAGAGAGATGATTGGTAGTAAGGTTCGAACCTGTAAATTATGGAAGTTTTCCGGCAATGAAGATCGTTGCTGGGTTGGGTTGTTTTACCTCTGAGTGGCACTTTTTTGCACACCGTGGGCTAAATGGCCAGGTCACATGGACCCCGGAAGGCTCAGAGAAGTTTGGGGAAGGGGACCCACTGGAACAGCTGTTGGGAGACAGATGGTAGCCTCCCATCAAGGCCATCCATCGTGTTTTTTAACCTGATAGGGTACGGCAGCCTCTCCAAGCCCATCGGTGTCCCCTACTGACCGTGGGCAGGGCGGGGAATTTTGCGGAGAAAAATCTCCACGCTAACCCAGCTGGGACTCGAACCTGGGAACTACAGATTACGAGCCTAGCGCGCTACCGACTGAGCCACCCCCGCCCCCACAAAGAGGATCGAACCTGCTAATCAGGCGCACAAATCCATATCTGCCCCAAAGGTAGAATGATTTCATTTCGTTGAAGTGGAAACTGGGTAGAAAAGATAATTGAGACTCATTATGGGATTTGTGTACAGTAAAGGAAAGGTCTGATCCCTGAGCTGTGAGTTCAATTAAATTTCTTTATTTCATGATGCAAATGCAAGAAAGCGAAGACAGCTTCATCAACTCTTCCGACGATAAACATCGCAAGCGGGGATTAAAGCTGCAGCACTTCATAGCTTTGAGACACAGCTAGCTACATTTAAACAGCTCTGAGACACAGTTGCACTTAAACAGCTGTGAAATCATATCTTAAGCTCTTTCCGTGTTAGATTTGTTTCATCCGAAAAAATCCAGATCGTTTGTATACTAAAGGGCTGTGACTCCTATCGAATCAGCTGAAATTATTCGAAGGAAAATTTATTTCTGTACATTTGTAATTTTAGATTTACTTTTACATTCAAATATGACCGTATACTCAGAAGGAGGCTCCCTTACCTAAGGTAAGGAAGTTTCCTTCCTGAAGCTACCTTACAGTCTGGTGGAAGGAGTTATTATTTAGTTTTCCTTTTAAGTTAGAGATTAGAGGAAAGAGTTATTAGTTACCTTTTTAATTAGTGGAAGGAGTTATTTGTCACTCTTTTTAATTAGTGAAAAGAGTTATTAGTCACTTTTAAGTTAAAGGAGTTATTAGTCACTCTTTTTAATTAGTAGAAGGAGTTATTTGTCACTCTTTTTAATTAGTGAAAGTTCTTTCAGAGTTATTAGTCACTTTTTTTTTCAGTTAGTGGAAGGAGTTATTACTCTCTTTTAATTAGAGGAATTAGTTATTACTCAGTTTTCAGTGGTATTTTATATAATGGAAGATTGCATTGGTTTCTCCATATTTTCCGCATATAGAGCAATAAATTAGCAAATAAAATTGTGATAAATGAAACTAAAAACATCAGGAACAGAGTAAATCCAACAATGAAGAAAGTGGATAATGTCGAACAGGACATTATTAGAATTTGTCTGCACTACTCGAATTGATCTCAGATATAATTTTTGATAACGTAAAAATGGATAACAGTTCTCTAAGCAAAGACTTAAAAAATAGTGTAACTGTATAGTTTCTGAAGCAAGCAGCTGCTTGAGGGGGTATTTATTTTTTTTTTTTTATTACCGTAGTTATTGCTAAATTTTTGGATTTGATTGTAATGATTGCTGCATAGCCGGGTGATCATCGCTTGATCTAAATTTATTTTGTAATCAGTTTTAAAAGCATTTAAGAATTATAAGCAGATCTATACATATCTTCACGGGTAACACATTGTGGTGTGCAAATCTATTTTTATTAGAAGATACCGTGGTTCTTTTAACGGTCGGCGAAATTGATCTTCGTATTGAATTTTGCAAGTGGCTGATTTTTCTTAAATGGGTTGGGTTGTTTTACCTCTGAGCGGCACTTTTTTGCACACCATGAGCTAAATGGCCAGGTCACATGGACCCCGAAGTTTTTCTTAAATGTGATTTGAAAGTATTGCCATATATATAGTAATCTCATACCTTATAATAGATTCACAAATAGTTTTAAATATCAATATCATGATATGAGAGGATACTAAATAATTCATATAAATTTTTGTTACTCAAATCTAATTCGATCACAAAACGTTGAAATGTGCGTTGTCAAATTGAAATTCGAATCAATGATTAGGCCTAAATAGTTAATTGCTTAACGATTTCAAAGGAAACACACGAGCATCCAGAGTAATCAGAGATCGCTAAAATGAGTTGCAGTCGAGCCATCTAATAATATTGTTTAAATCAGTTTATAATTAATTTAAGGCTATTTTCTAATCATGATTACTATTTACGATAATGATGACATCAGCATATATATATATACAGTCGTATCAGAATAATATGACTACCCATTGAATCACGGTGTACCCACCCAGGCGCATCACAGAGTGCACATGACAAGGTCGCCCACACGGAAATATAAGCGGCCGGCCAGCACAGATGAGCCATAGTGTGTAACTTGAGCACAATGGGTAGAGGTATTGATTTGACGGACGTTCATAAATTATTGATCATCGGCTACCACGTCAAGGGTGAAAGCATCTCGGAAACAGCAGACTTTGCGGAATGTTCGCGAGGTACTGTAGTAAGGGTGTACCAAAAGTGGACCACTGGCACACCGAGTACCTACAGATGTCATAACTGTGGACCACGGCCATCCACCCCAGAGGAGAACGTCGCCTCCGTTGACAGGTAAAGGGCAATCGACGCGCAACAATGCAGCAATTGACCACTCAAATGAATGCTGGGGCACCCAAGTACGTGTCCTCGATAACAGCAGAGCGAACCCTGTTACACATGAGACTCCGGAGTCGATGCTGCATAAAAGCGCCTACGTTAACCAAGGTCCATCGGTAACGACGCCTGCAGTTCGAATGGGACTACCGTCATTGGACAGTGGAAGAGTGGAAAAAGGTTGCCTTCTCCAACGAATCGAGGTTTCTACTCCACAGAAATGACGGGCGATGGCAAGAAAACACCCGGACACACTAGTTGGCCATGTACAGGCTGGTGGTGGCAGTGTGCATGTCTGGGGATGTTTTCCTGGTATGACCTGGGACCGCTGGTACCATTGGATGGGTCTCTGAACGCCAATGGCTACCTGTCCATCCTCGCTGACCACATGTATCCCTTCATGTTGGACGTTTACCCTGGTGCCGATGATGTCTACCAACAGGACAATGCGCCCTGCCATGTCACTAAGGTGGTGCATGACTGGTTCCAGGAACACGACAGCGATGTCTCCGTTCTCCCTTGGCCGGCGAAATTGCCCGACCCCAATGCCATAGAGCACTTGTGGGACCATTTGAATCGACAGGTTCGGCGTGCGGACACACAATCACATCATCTCCGAAACATTCGTGCTCTGCTGGAGTCTGAATGGGTACGTGTGCCTCTGGCAACCTTCCAGGGCCTCATTGCGTCCATGTCACGCCGTCTCGCAGCTGTCATCTCGGCCAAGGGTGGTTATTCCCGTTATTAGGTAAGTGATCATATTATTCTGATACGACTGTATATATACTGCTCTCTGTTACAACGTTTGTTATGTCATCAATTTAGTAATAAGATAGACCCAAGAACTAAACCTTGGGGTATCCCATATCTGATTTTCGGTAAATCTCTGCCAATGCTATTTACTCTAGTCAAAGAATATCTATTGGATAAGCAATTTTTGGACCAATTATAAATCCTGTCTCTCTATACAATCTTTTGACTAAAATATAGTGGTCAGTATGACAAAAGATTTACTCAAGTCCATAAATACAGAAAGACTAGCTTTGCCCTCATATAGATTAGAATATATTTCATCAGAAAAGTTTCATAATAATGTTTCAGTGCTCTTATTAGTCTGAAATCCATATTGTCTCTAAAAAATTATGTTATATTTACTGAGATAGCTTTTGGTTAGATTAGCTGCGTATCGTTCCATAATGTTTTCAATAACGGCCAAAATAACAAATAGGGTCTATAATTTTGGGAGGATTTCTTTTCACCAGATTTGCAAATGAGTCTAATAATTGAATTCATTTTAGATGGAATATAGGACGTATCAAATATTAAGTTTAATAATTTTGCGACCACCGAAGATTTAAATGCTAGACATGTATCCTATCTATTCCTGGATTTTACTGTCTTCCAAACTATTAATTATTCGAACAACCTCATCATCAGTGATATTAAGAAGGTAAAAGCTCTCTTCATTATACATTAATTTTTGTTTTTCTTGATAATGAAAATCGCTTTAAATCCATAACATCGATTTTAATTTCATAACAACCCAAAACGTGCTGAAGCGCATCCAAACCTTAAACAAATAAACTTCCTCTCTCCTAAATGACACTCGAGAAAGCTCGCAAGTCACGTGGCAGCTTTAAGAAGAGAAATGGCATCGTCGATGGAATGAGAAAGCATGAAGCTCAGAAAAGCACACAAAATGGCAGCCATAATTCAAGGTCGTACATAAGCACCGCAGTTAATTACGCTAATACAAAATCCTGGGAGGGTCGGACACACCCAAATCCGTTGCTCCGTCGTCGGCATGCCGTGCACAGGTCAATGCCTTCAAAGACATGCCAGCTTACCTGTACTAATTAAGGCGTTCTCTCTCAGGCGTCCCTCTTCGTTAAAGAGAGAGATGTAATGAACTGCTCCGGCCAGCATCTTTTTCGGCAGCGTAATGACAGCTTTAAATCATCGCCTTTAAAACGTTGTCTTTGCTTATTACCGTGTTCTTAGTTTACGGCGAAATTATACGGACTATTTGTTTGATTAACTAAGCATCTCTGATAAGGCTAATAGGTATAGATTACCTTTGATGATACTTCCTGTTTCCTGAAGCATTAAGATCGGTGCTTAAAAATGTCTCGTGTGAGGTAAATGCAGTTGCGCATTAAAAGCGCTCATTTTATTTTTGTTTGATGAAGCATCGGGGATGGGAATTAATTAAATAATCCACTGTAAACAGGAGGAAGCGAAAGAGAAATGGAGATTTGGAAGAGGAAGGCTCATGCAAGGCTTGAAGTGAAGAAAGTGACGTAATATGAGTAACAACTAGGAAGACTGAGACTGCGCAGTTGACTCTCCGATAGTTTTCATAAATCACTGATTGATTGGCAGAAGATGTCGAAATATACGGGATGTTCCCAAAAGGTCTAGTCAAACTTGGGGAACGTGTTCTACTGCGCATAGTGATGAAAAATGTTCCTATGAACATTGGGCCAGAAATTCTTCACTCCCGAATTATACCACATTTTGAGAGTGCAATTAAGGAAACCTGACAAAAGGTATGATGCTAGGTCAATTTGCATGTGATGGCAGAGTCGATGTATGCAAATGTTGGACAAAATGCCACCACTCCTGGGTAATCTCAATCGTAGGTATCTGCCAATACCTCCTAGAACAAGGACAGATAATTGAGTCACAGAAGAAGAGTGACGTCACGCTAGTTATACCCATGTACTGCTCACGCATAGGTAGCTTACGTAGATAGGTTAGTTTGAGTTAATTTCGCAGTAGGTAGGAGCGAAGTGACTATCGATAGCGATTAATTCACGTTTACGACTACGTATTTCTATAGCTAAATTTTTATAAGTATTGAATAATAATGCCCTTCCGTTGTTGCATTCCGTTCTGCGGGAGCAATTATAGGAATTGGGCGAAAGTTTCTGCGTTTGATTTCCAGAAGATGAAAATTTCTGACTTCAATACCAGGAAAGAATTTTGTGCCAATTAAAAGTTCGGAACTTTAATGATTGCAGTTCGTATCTAGAGTAAAGAAATTTAACTTTCTATTAAGATTTGCATGTAAGGTGATAAATGTGAAATCGCAGATGTGTATATAGAACATTGCAAGTTGTAGTAAAATTATTATTGTGATTATTTACCTTTGACGGCGGCAGTGTTAAACCTAATGATCAGTTCAAAAATTTTGGTACTATTCGTTATGTATAAAAAATATTACAAGCTAGAGACAATGTTCTTTTTTTTCGTTCTTAATATTTAAAGTATACAAATCACTTAGGAACGCTATATATTTTTGGCAACTGTCTTTCTAGTTATTGCCTGAGCCAGTAAATTCAAGTTAACAATCATTCATCTTAGACCTGAAATAGGATATGTAAATTAAACATATTTTTTTTTCGTTCATATAATTTAAAAAACGGTTACTTTGTTTCAAATGTACGCTATTGAAACCTGCATTTTTAAAATTGATAGTTAAGGAAGAGATCTCTGAATGATATATTTCCAATTTACATCAGCTATATATCATAATCCTTTCTGATACTTTTGATTCATGCTTCCATTGTTTACACATAAAATTTCAAACACTTTAATTATTTTTAGTTCATTCTAAACGTGTATTTCAATTTGAGATCAAATTATTTTGTATTTTAACTAATGATTTTGTTCTTAGAAATATTAATATATTTGTTTACAATACTTCAGTAATATTTTGGGATGAAATTTTCAATGATTTTGCTGAGGTAAATAATAATGACCTAAATCTTATTTGATATAAAATAAACGATTTAACCATAAATGTTACAAAGCTAAAACATATATCATTTATAGAATGAAATAAGTATGTTAATGTTCAAATTTAAGCACATAATTGCGATAAAATGTTTAGCAATAAGAGGCACTTGTACAAACACTATGTGAAAATGGTATTGAATGCATATTAGATTCAATTTTTGATAACTTTAAAATAATAATAATAAGCGTTATAATATCACGTATAATGTAAAAAGTACTAAAATACAAATTATTACGCAGTATTATTGTTTTCCATAAATGTTTACGACGCACCTTAGACGCGACATATCGTTTGTAAATCACTGCTCTATAATTTCATAAACGACCAACAATATCTGTAAGGAGATAACTTAAAATAGAGACAGTTCTTTGAAGTTGTGAATTATTATAAGTTTCATTAAACTTTCATTCGTGTTAGGATTACACCTTCACAATGTTGTTTTTATTTTATTAAGTATTTTTGTGATTTTTCACAGAGCGCGCTAACCACTCGGCCATGGGACGGCTTGCTCTCTCTATATATATATATAATATAAATTTTTGGCAACATTTTAAAATTTTTTATAACTCCCAGGTTTGTGAAATCCACTTTGACGAAAAAGACAGTTGTAGAATACTGGAAAAAATATAACTTGTGGATTTGCTGCAGGCCAGACTTCACGAAATTGCTAGTATTCACGAATAATCCTAATAATTGATGCTTTATGTCACACATGAATTCGTAAGTTTTAATTACTTTGTTAAATAATGGAGTCCAATTGCAGTTAAACCATTTTGCCATGTGCCATCGTTTTTTGTTTTGTTTTTTTTGATGGAAATGGTAGTAAATGTTTCTTTTTCTTTGAAATTTGTTTTGCTTTTTGGTTGAGATCTCTTTCATTGAAATATTTATTGACTAATTCCTGCGAAACTTTTCTTGCCTGTACTTGAACACTTAAAATGAATCAATGCTTAAGAATGCAAGTTTGTAAACATTTTGGTGAACTATTTCCCTACACTTACTTTTGGATGAAAATGCAGCCCCACAATTGACGCATATAATTGTCTAATTTCAATGGTTTTCAGTTATGATTATACCTGTCAATTAAAATTTAAATGACCAAAATATATTACCATGAAAATTGATTTTTCACTTGCTTTTTGTTAGTAATTGAGGTCCAAGATTGCTTAAAATTGTCTCTTGTTTTGTCTTGTAACCAATTCGTGTTGATAGTGCTATTTGAAATGAAAAATTATAGGCTAATTTTAGTCTGCTATGTAGATTTATATCTGTGCCTCACTATTTTTCAATATCATTCCATTGACTTCGAAAGTTAAATATCCATTGCAGTTTTAATTCTCTATAACTAATTTCATTTGAAATGTTTGCCATAGTTTTACAAAAAAGGTTAACACTTAGATAATTTTGTAATTTTTAAATCTCGAAGAATCAGCTGCATACAACTAACAATTTTATGATGATTTGTCAGATACGTATTCTGATAATATATATGGGAATTGCTATTGTTTCGTCACTGTGGACAAATTATTTAAATAATTTTGGATAGATTCATATTCCTTGAGTCTCAAGTACTAGTAGTCATTTCATTTGCAGTCCTATAAGACATCTATGGCAAGTAAGTGCTTGAGGATAATTCATATATGTGTATATATTCTTAGATGTGTCAGATACAAATGAAATATGTCATAATGAAATATGTCATACAATGAAATATGTCATTCAAACTAAAAGATATATATTCATATATATATTTTAGTTTGAATGACATATTTTGAGTTGAAGGTAAATTTTATAGTTGTAACTAGGGAAAATTATATATTTTGTAAAAAGCAAAAGTTGTTCTTTTTATCATATGTTCTATAGTTGTCATATATATATATAATCACTCAATAAATTTAATCATATTTCCTTCAAAAGAATTTTACATTTTAATTGCAATATTCCTTTGATATTATACAAGACGTATGCAGATATAGGTGGTAAAATCCTACACATAGATCTTTATAATAGTATGAATAAAATTTGTGTGTTTATGATGAAAATGTGGATGCAATATGTTATTTAATTTGCAGCAAAAAGCTTAGCTAATGCAATCACTGATTGTATATCGTAGAGAGAAAAACTAGGGTAAGTTCTAAATATTAAGAATTGAAATGTTTTTACAGCAATCATGTTAGTAATATTAAAACATGACTATCCAATATCAAGACGGAAAAACATGACTATCCAATATCAAGACGGATAAATTATTGACTGTTGAAATGTTTTGTTTAATCGTATCTTATGTGTACACATTGCTTTTGTAGGAAATAAAATTATTTATATAACTTGCTTTTTTTTTTCATTCTTTTAAATCATAAAATTTGTCATTAATTCGTTGGAAATGGTGAGATCTTAAAAATCATCAAAAATTATTTAAAGTAATTAAATATTCTGCTACGTTTAACAGGTTTAAAGTAACAAATAATTTAATATTTTTACAATCAGAATTATTTTCCCAATAATAGCTAAAAATTGAAGCAATAGAAAATGGTTATATATTGTTCAATTTCAACTAATAATGTTGGAGTAAAGCTTTAAAATCCTAAAAAATAACCTTAACGATATATGAAATCATCAATTATAATTGAAAAAAAAATCCCCAATAACTTGCTTGTTATATCTTTAATATTGTATCTTGTTCGGAGGGAATCAATATCATAGAGCTAACGTTAACAGGCGAAATGCTCTTGACGAGACAAGATTGGGTCTATCAAGTATGACATCATGCAGCAGTTGTTTCGCCTTCTTGTATGAGGTGTTGATCCTGCACTGTGGATTGATAGAGGTGGACCAACTGCATATCTTGCACGCTCGTCCTGTTTGAATCCGGGGCGGGGGTGGCTCAGTCGGTAACGCGCCAGGCTCGTAATCTGTAGTTCCCAGGTTCGAGTCCCAGCTGGGTCAGCGTTGAGATTTATCTCCGCAAAATTCACCGCCCTGCCCACACCTGCCCACAGTCAGTAGGGGACACCGATGGGCTTCGAAAGGCCGCCGTTCGTCGGATAAGCCGTGGACCCGTGTGCGGGAGAGCCATACCTTGTGCACGTTAAAGAACACGCTGGATGGCCCTGATGGGAGGCTACCATCTGTCTCCCAACAGCTGTTCCAGTCGGTCCCCTCCCCCAACCTTCTCTGAGCCTTCGGGGTCCATGTGACCTGGCCATTTAGCCCATGGTGTGCAAAAAAGTGCTGCTCAGAGGTAAAACAACCCAACCTGTTTGAATCCACTGGATTTCCTCGAATAGGAACTCATTAAGACTGTTTTTATTCTGATTCCTAATACACAAGCTCTGTACGAACGGATCGTGGATGGTTACCAAAGAATTCATATGTGATGTTTCTCGTAATGGTGGAGTAATAATTATAATCTTGTAAAGATCGCACTCTGGCATATGGGATGATGGATACTAGTCGTGTCAGGCACGAAAGGCATTTCTTCAGCATTTCTTAAGAACAAAGAAAGAGCTTGAGCCAAAGAATACTCCCCCCCCCCCCATTTATGCCACGTTAACGCCGATTTCTGTTAAGTGCATCTTCCAAATGAATATTCGTCAAATTTTATTAACTTAAAATTTGTGGTTAGAACTTTTTCGAAGTCCTGATTTTCTACCAGCCTGAATCTTTTAAGCTCCTTCCATTCCTAGATGGTATCGAGTTTACTCCTTCGATTGGTCAGTATTCTCATAAGCCTCATTCACTAAATTGACCATTATCCCCACATTACCCGCCCCTCCCCCTTTAACAGCATGTAAACCTTTGCTTCGTTTCAGTGTGTCATGCGACCACCTTGATATTTGCTCGGTCCTCAGAAGATGAGGCGATTAACCCCCATGGTTTTGAAACTACCGCCATTCTGAAAAATATTAAACAATATATTGTACTTGTATATTATCCTCCAAGTGTTAATTTTTACTCTGTTCAAACCATGCTCACTCAGAGAGTTCTTTCTGAAGTATTCCATTCGAGAAAGAAAAACTTTTTCGCTACACGATATTCTTCCGAAGATCAAGTTACAAAATGCGGCGTCCGTTCCATCCCAATCGATCAGTAGCAAAGGGGGAAATGTCGCTCACAATTACAATCTCTTGAAGTCTCCGCGAAGCATGCAATGATGTTACGCGCCCAACATCCAACATCAACATCCGGACTTGCGTCCCTAATGTTGACAGAACCCGATAGCTTTTAGTCGGAATGATTAAATAGAACAAGGCAAAGACAAGCCCCCATTTCACTTTGGGCTCTTTTCGTTCTTTGCTCCTTCACTTCTTCATTCTTCCTCTTTGCCTCTCCGAATCTTTCCTCTCCATCCTCCTACTCTCGGAACCCGTCTGCCGCCTAGAGGGCGCTGATTGCCAGCACTGTTAACAGTTGAGTAAATATTGGATCAGCTCTTCTCAAGTCCCGCAAGTTTTGCTCATGGGGGGGTCAGGCCAAGATGCTATAAGACGCTAATCCAATGAACGTGTTTGACCTGGCCGTAGGCGAGATGACCCCAGAGGCCTTGACCATACGGTCAGTCCTCAACTGGCAGCCGGAAATTGCAAACGAGTGTCTTCTGCTTACTAAGTTGGTTTCTAGGAAACCGACCTTTTGGTATTGTAGCGTGGTGATGTTCTTAGAGAAGAGCTTTAGATGTCTTGACTAAGAAGGAAGAGATAAGGCTCTTGTTTCAAATGATTCCTAAACTCTCTTTAAGATGAAAGTAACTTCTCATTACAGTTTATTGAGTACTGAACAAACTGTAATAAGAAGTCTGTGGTGACGTTTTGGACCACGGTACGATTCTTTCGGCTACGGTGTATGGTTGGTAAGAAAACGTTTAAACGACCTTGAATGAGAAAAAAACTTTTTCCGTCTAAATGAGGCCGTCCGACCCACGGCTCTTAGTTAAAATCTTGCAGCACAAAAAAAATAATTAATATACCGTTTTCTTTCTTTTTTTTTATTTTTCCTTTAAAACAGCGCTGTCCAACTAGCGGCCCGTTGGCCGCTAGTTGGCCCGCAAAAGGATTTTTGTGGCCCGCGAACAAAATCAAATTTTTACTTGAAATTTTAAATAAATATTTGTAATCCACCGTATAATTTTTCGTCAACTTATATTATTTTATTTGATATGCAATTTTCAACTTACTCATTCTACTTTCACTTTTTATTGCATTATTTCAACTTACTCATTCTATTCTTATTGTCCAACAACTACGACCTCAATGATCCCATTAAAGTTATTAAATATTAGATAACGTTTAGAAAATATATATTGGTTTATTATTACTTATTATTTTTCGTATAAATAGAATAATTTTTTGAGGTGACATGAACTGACTTTTCAATTACTTATCCTGTCCTGTTCGTTTTTTTGTCGCTCGAAATAAAAAATTTTTACGGCCCGCGAAAAAGAAAAAATAGCCCGCCGTTTTACAAAAGTTGGACTGCACTGATTTAAAACAAATAATCAATCTATTGAATCTGGTTAATTTCTTTCAATTTTTTGACCCAACATTTTTAGGCGTAAAACTAAACGTTTTTGTCAATTTTTCTTGCGTCTCTTTAAGAATATCGTTTCTTTTCCTAGTGACCCTTCACTAAATTTGGGTTTGACAGTCCTTTCCTAAATTAGCCTGGTCCTTTGTACTAGATCAGACCCTTCCAATCCAAACTTAGTGAAGAGTCACTAGGGAAAAAACGATATTATTAAAAAGCAGCATAAAATATTCTGCATCTGAAAAACGAAACCATGCATTTCTAATGACTAGTGAATTGGTAAAAAAGCTACATTTTTAATTTTGGATTACGTTGTTTTACCTCTGAACAACACTTTTCTGCACACAATGGGCTATATGGCCAGGTCACAAGAACCCCGAAGTCTCAGAGAAGGTTGGGAGAAAGGAACTCACTGGACAGCTGTTGGGAGATAGATGGTAGCCTCCCGTCAAGGCCATACAACCTGGTCTTTTGCTCGCACAGGTTATTGCTGTCTCACACATGGTGCTACGGTTTTACGTCCCATCCGACGGACGGCCTTTCCAAGCCCATCGGTGTCCCCTGCTGACCTTGGGCAGGGCGGGGAGTTTTACGGATATGAATCTCAATGCTGACCCAGCTGGGACTCGAACCTGTGAACTGCAGATTACGAGCCTGGAGAGCTATAGCCCCACAATTTTAAGGAATCAAGAAAATATCTTGATTAAAAAACAAAATTATACATTTTTTAATAAGTACTCTGAATTATCAAAATCGTGTAGTTATGCACCTAAAATGCTTCGTCAAAAATTGGAAGAAATGAGCCAGATTCAGTATATTTTTTTTCAGCTGATTATTTCATGAGTTCCATGTCTACAGGACTTATCCTGTGTTTGTTTACTGCTGATTTAATGACTATTTGTTTTATGAGCCACACATTCGACAGTCCTGCACTTAGACTCTAAAAAACTTGACATACGAAGTCCCTTGGAAACAATTTTTTTTTTGCGTTTTCATATTTTAAGTAGTTTCCAAAATGGCCGCCGTCAGAGAGCTTCCATCCGTTTCACTTACAATTGAATTGTATTATCAATTCAGAAACTTTCGGATCTTAAAGCATGAATTTCAGTTCGGAATAAACATATAAAGTCGTCTTTGCATCTCTTTCTTTTATTACACCAATTACATATAACATATTTTATTAATATTACCAAATGATCTTTATTACAGATGCTTTTAGTCAGATTAACATGCATAAGATTAATTAATCATCAATCATCGTCTCTAATTCTGCGTTCTAATCCCTAATTGGTAAATTATTGAAATTATCTAATTGCGATATCTCTCTTGCAAATTTATTCTATTTTCCCTCTGCATTGCGTTGTTTCATCTTTGAAATGTATATTTTTTGCCCACACACAGGGCTCATTGACCAGGTTAAAAGAACTCTAAGAGCGCAGAGAAGATTGAGGAATATCGCCCACTGGAAAGAAGTCATGAGACAGATGGCAGCCTCCAGTCAAAGCCATACAGAGTGTTCTTTAAAGTGTACAATTCATGGTTCTACTGAATACGGGGTCACAGCTTAATGCTCCATTGACGGACGGTGGACTTTCCAAGCCCATTGGTGTCCCCTCACTGACTGAGAGCAAAGTGTGGGTTAAGCGGAGACATATATGAACGTTGGCACAGCTGAAACTCGAACCTACAAACTGTAGATTACGAGCCAGGTGAAGTACAGACTTAGCCAACTCCGGCCACAATTAAACCTGGGAACTGCACATTATGAGCCTTGCGTGCTACCGACTGAGACCTTCTGCTCACTCCCCCAAGAGGACAATGAACTGCATTTTGTTTATATTGGAATCCTGGGAAATAATTCTTTTGGGGAGGAGACTCCCCCCAAAAAGTAACTCGGAGTTGGCAAAATTCGAAGCGACTTCGTAAAATCTAGGTGAGTTGTGAAAATTTGTATTTTTTTTTTTTTTTTTGGAAAATTAAGGGGAGTTGTCAAAATCGAGTCAACTTGGCCAATCTAGGGCAGTTTGGAAAATGGAGAGATGGCAAAATTTAGAGCAGTTGGCAAAATTCGAAGCCACTAAGTAAAAACAGGTGAGTTGGCAAAATCAGGGCAAATTTCGGCAAATTCGGAGTGACTTGGTAAATTCTTGGGGAGTTGGCAAAATCGGGACAACTTGGCAAAATCTTGGGGAGTTTGCAAAATTCGAGTGACTTGGTAAAATATTGGGGAGTTGGCAAATTCGGGACAACTTGGCAAAATCTTGGGGAGTTGGCAAAATTCGGAGTGAGGTGGTAAAATCTTGGGAGTTGGCAAAATTCGGAGTGACCTGGCAAAATCGTGGGGAGTTGGCAAAATTCAGGTGAGATGTAAAAATTAGGATTTTTTTTTGCAAAATTATGGCGAGTTGGCAAACTTCGGAGTGACTTGGCAAAATCGTAGGGAGTTGGCAAAATTCAGGTGAGATGTGGAGGTGAAATTCTTTCTTCGATTTTAGTCAACTATCCTAAATTTCACAAACCCAATCCCAATTATCACAACTCGGCCGTATTTTCCAAGTGGATTCGCATTTTGCCAACTGCCCTACATTCTGTTAAGTTTCCTCAATTTATCCAACACTCCTTCATTTCACAAAACGAATCTCAATTTTCGCAAATCGCCTATATTTTACCAAGTACATTCGAATTCTGCCAACTACTCTAGATTTTGCCAACTCGCCGTAATTTTACAGAAAATATCGCACTTTTTTGCATCTTCCCTGAATTTACCAAGCCACCTCCAATTTTATCAACTCTCCTTAATTTCACAAGAAAAGCAAAATTTTCACAACTCCCCTGTATTTTACCAAGTGACTTCCAATTTTGCCAACTCTCCTAGATTTTGCCAAGAGTTCTTGGTTTTTCCAACTCTCCATAATTTCATAAAACCAATCGCAATTTTTACATCTCACCTGTACTTTACCAAGTGGTTTCCAGTTTTGCCAACTTCCCTAGATTTTGCAAAGCTTTCTCGATTTTATAAACTCTCCTTAATTTCACAAAAACAACCCCAATTTTCACAAATTGCCCGTATTTTACCAAGTGAATTCGAATTTTGCCAACTGCCCTAGATTTTGCCAGCTCGCCACAATTTTACATAAAAAAAATCCCAATTTTACATCACACCTGATTTTCGGAAAGCCACTCTGAATTTTGCCAACTCCCCCAAGATTTTCGAAATCTCCTATATATTGCAAAGCTGCCTCGATTTGGCCAGCACGCCATAATTTTACAGAAAAAAAGATTGCAATTTTTACATCTCACCTGAATTTTGTCAACTCTCCACGATGTTGCAAGTCACTGCGAATTTTGCCAACTGCCCCTAGCTTTTGCCAACTCTCCTAGATTTCGCCAACTCGCCATAATTTTACAGAAAAAAATCAAAAATCATTGAAGACTGAAACGCGTATTTTCCTTTTCATTTGAATAAAACAGCTTTTATTTAACTTTTTTTTGTTTTCATGTTAATGATCATTTTCTATCAGTGAAGATAGTAGAATATTTTAATATAAGTTACTTGCTAATTATATCGGTTGAAAAGAAATAGCAAATTTCTTAAAGTCTTTCTACTGATGACTTTTCTGTCTCAATTTATCATATTCATGATTTGGAAACAGACTAGCTGTTCACAGAAAGATACATAGTGAACGTTTTCTGGGGAAAATTCCAGAAGGGTAAAACGCAATGAATGTCCTCTGATCATGTAGCAAAAACTGAACATCGACGGAAGTGAAAGTGAAGACTCAACCTCCTGGAAACTGGCTCCTTCGTTGTAGAGGTTTTCAAAAAATTTATTGAAAAATGTTCCTTAGATCCCGCTCTGAGAGACCGTGAAATATTTTTCTCTAGATTAAATGTTTGGATCCCACTCTTGGAGAAACTAAATTTTTCCGGTTGTTAATTGGTGATAGGACATTATGATTGAATCCAGAATAATCATGGTCTGGAACTCTTATCTGCTATCAAATAATGGGCTTTTGCTTTCGACATTTTTATAGGTTTGGATATGACAATTATTATTTTTCATGTTGAAATTAATTTTGAGATATATTCTTAGGAATGATCACGTGACGTTAAATGTTTGGATTTCGCAACTCTTGTATATAGTCTTTTGAAAACGTTTTTTCAATATATTGCAACTTAATGTATTGTAAAAATATTGTTGATAATAGAGCTGAAGTTGGGTAGTGTGACTTATAGCCAATTGTGTTTTAATCTTGAAGCGATGATTCGACTTATATGTGGAGAGAATTGAACTAGTGTAGAATGAGATTTTATTCAGATTTTCAACTTTTTTGCAATTGTATTTTCCGCCAAAAAATTTAATTTTTCGAACCAAAGCAACTTCCAGTATGGTTTTCAATTGGCATAATGTATAAGTGGTACATAATTTCCTCGAATGTTGTTTCCCTGAAAGTTGTTTTTCCTGTATATTACCTTTACAAACAAACCATTGTAACTACTGTGATCGTTAATACTACCAAATCACTAAAAATTCACTACTGAAAAAGCAGACAGAGACCATGGGTTTGCGTTGTGTACTTTACAAATCTGACATAAAAATGGGAAAAAATCTATTTTAAATTTTATTAAAACGCGATTGGGAACTAAAACACCCTATTAACGTGAGGGACATGAAAACATTTCTAGTATATTGCATATTGTCTTTTTTCATTAATAATTAAACTATATTAATCCTACGAGAGGACAAGAATTTTGCCTCGTCACCAAAGTTAGTTCTCGCTGTGCAAATCAGTTAAAATAATGGAAGATTGAAACACTGGATCTCGTGACTACTTCTGATGAATTTCTTTTAATTTATTAAAATTAATCTAGTGGCGAGCAAAGTTAGGCAAAAGTTAAGACGAATAAAATTATGTTCTGCGTACTTTGCAATAATACCGAAAAAAAAAGATTTGCGATTATCGCTGGGCCTTGCGTGCTAGCGTGCAGGGCTCCGAAATCTGTTCGTGCAGCGAAAGACAATGTTCGGAAAGAACGATTCCAAAATCTTTTCAAAAGACGATGTCAGGAAAAAACTAACACAAAATTCGAAAGCAAGGGAAATCTTTAATTAGCACTAGATGGCGCTGTGGATTGGGTAACATTATATTTGCAAGGTTCGATAGATATCGTAATTTTTTTTCTATAAAATCAATTCTATCAGTCCCATCTACCGCAATTAAACAGAAGTGAATCTTTCAGATCGTCAATGGAGCACTCACATGTAATAAAGACATTTGCAAATTCCGTAACTTTGCGTTCCCAGGTTCGAGTCCCAGCTGGGTCAGCGTTGAGATTTATCTCCGCAAAATTCCCCGCCCTGCCCACGGTCAATAGGGGACACCGATGGGCTTGGAAAGGCCGCCGTCCGTCGGATGGGACGTTAAGCCGTGACCCCGTGTGCGGGAGAGCCATACCCTGTGCACGTTAAAGAACACGCTGGATGACCTTGACGGGAGGCTACCATCTGTCTCCCAACAGCTGTTCCAGTGGGTCCCCTCCCCCAACCTTCTCTGAGCCTTCGGGGTCCATGTGACCTGGTCATTTAGCCCATGGTGTGCAAAAAAGTGCCGCTCAGAGGTAAAACAACCCAACCCAACCCGTAACTTTGAAAATAAGTTTTTGGTTAAAAAAATATTACTGGAGACAGAGGGATTATATCGAAATTTTAAAGTTTTAATTACCAACAATATTTAATCCTTTCCGCTCCCCGGACGAAAGTGATCGTAAGAATGCTGCGAGTTCGATCCCGCTCCCATCGAAACTAAACTTTTGTAGAACTCAATTTTTAATCTCTCATTTGGCACCAGAGCCTCATCCGTTCTTCGTTGAAGAGTTTCGTAGATCGTAGATCGTATAATCGTATTCGATGTACCGGGTAATAATTTTACCCCTAACCATCTCCATCATAAAGATATGCCTATTTGGCATGAGTAATAACAAAATGTATAAGTAAACCACCCTTAGGTGGGCCTCTAAGGGCAAACATAAGAAAAGCTAAAAATTGCAGTAAAATTGTATAAGAAACCTAAAACGGGTAGGTCTCCTCAGAGAACGCTACCGTTTTAGGCCTCTTGTACTTGTTCAAAACAGTATGATCGTAAAGAATCAGAGAAGAAATAATCTCATTGGGATTATTGCTTGAAGCCTCAAAAAATCTTTTTGAGGTGCGTTTTATATGTGTATATATATATATGGTCGATGCCTAGGTCTTTATGGAGTTTTCTGTTAGTGATAAACCAGATAGCATCAACCGCAGTTCTCAAAATCTTGTTTTGTAAGACCTGAACCTTACGAATATTGGTGGGTGTAGTATTCGCCCATATGGGTGAAGCATAGAGAATCACCGGTCTGATGATCATATTGAAGAATTTCAGTCAGTCAGTCAGTCAAATAATGTCCTGACCACCGAAAACTCGGGGCTTTTCCTCCCTCTCTTCCAGATCGTCAAGAACGGAGCAATTGCCTAAAAGCAAGACCTCACCTTAGTTCAAATTGAAGAGTTTCTAGTTCCCACGCACATTCGTACAAATGAGTTTCTAGTTCCCACGCACATTCGTACAAATGAGTTTCTATAAATTTAGCGGAATCCACTTTCCAACATAAATCTATTTGGTACAAAAATTATCATAGTATATATATATTAGCCGTAATTCCAAACGAATGGGTCAACGGAAACGTGTGACGTCATCGGTGGCAGAAATTGGCAGTTTACCTGTGGTTCAGCGGCTACTTTAGCGATCGGTCCCAAATGTAGTGGGGTGGTTCCACTTAGTTGTAGTCCTATTGGAATAACTGATTGGGTTCTTAGATGCCGTGGGCCCGGAGTTATTCCCCGAAAAGTGTCCGAAGTTTCCAGGGGCTCTTCAGTCGCCTACCTTTCTATTGGAGAAGTACGTTGTATGTAGTACGTATGCAAAGCTGTGAATGAAGTTATCAACGAATATACGTTTGGCACCAAACTTCGGCGGGATTTAATTGTGACTGGAGTAGACGTTAACTGCAGAAAGCGATGAATTAATTATCGATAGGGTAGTTAGCAAAGGACATATGTTTCGCGCCAAATTTTTGAAGTGGGTTTAACTAAAAAAAAATACCCCCTCAAGCAGCTGCTTGCCACAGAGGTCTGACAGGAGCCTGTCAGTTTATAAGCCATAGTAGAAGATCTGAGAGGATTTTGAGTGATAGGTCGCAAATTAGTGGGTTGGTCTGGAAAACTTGATGTCACGTGACTGGCACGACTGATGACGTCAGAAGCATGGGCCGTGCATCATATCATAGCTTTAGTCATCGAATCTGATTCGTTTCTAATTCGATGTGCGCGTTATTTAAATGATTTCGTTTCTTGTACTGAATTGAATCAAATATCAATTTTAAAGCGAATTATTATAAATGCGGAGAAGCATTTCATTCTTACAGGAAATATTATATTTTTCACAGACATAAAAAAATCCTCATATCTCAATGTCAAAAAATTCAATAAATATATTATTTAAACATAGCTACACATAGTTTTTATTAATTATATTTAATTGTAAACCGTATTTTAAAAAAACGGAATAGCCTGAATTTTAGAGCATAATTTCATTGCTTTTTTAAAAATTTTATAAACATTTTTGAAACGAAATACATGAGCTAGATTTGCAAACATATTGGAAGAGATAAATATTTATTCTCAGCTTAGCAAAATATATGCATACTAACTTCAGATAGAGTTTAACAATATTGATAAATGTCACATATACAGTCTGTAACTAATTGTTTATATTCTAAAAAGAAAGTTACTGAGATCAGAATTCCTTCACAGCTGACCAAATCATCAGTACATTTCTATTTTATTAATGAGATTAGAAATATTTTCTTACTAAGATTTAAATCATCAGTATCACATAATTGAAATAAACCCCAATACAAACACCAAAACGAAAGATTTGTTAAACGAACACGATGATATAAAAATTTAATACAAATATTACTTTGAATTATTTACAGTTAAATATATTGACTACACATATATCCCCTAAAAAAGTAAACATTCGAAATCCACATCAAATATGCCAATGCTAACTCACTTATATTGTATGCTTCAAAAAGCATTTTGCAACAACCAATGTCTATCATTGAGACCTACCAATAGACAAGTGAAAATTAATACGCACAACATGTGAGCACTTTGTTTTTGTCTTAACATATTTTGTAAAAGATATAAGAATGTAAAGATATTACAGATTTCAGTGCAACATTGAAGAGTGCTTCATATCTGGAAATATAACCCATGTAGCTAGTCGAGGAAAATGATAATATTAAATACCATATACTGGTGGTATCAACCACAAGACAAATAACTATTTGAAATCCACATTAAATATAGCAATATCTATCATTGAGACATGACTGGTACACCAGTAAAATTCAACATATAGACATAGATGGCATATGAATAATAATTTGACCAAAGTGCTTAATTTTCTTTTGAATGATTTCTTGGGAGCATATTTTGATTGTGTGTAATTTCGCATATGCACATTTCACATGTTAAGATAATTTTATGTAGCAAGTCTATTATTTTATTCCCATATAAATACTGAAAAATCTGTGCTAAACATTGATTCTTTTTTAAAATCTGCTTGTAATATTAACATATGTCAATAATGACTTTTGCAGTTTAGAAATTGCTGCTCTACCTTACTGGATGTAAGTGTTTGAAAAACAGAATAGCATAATATTCCCGCATTTACTGAAACTTCAGTAGCATTCACATTTATAGCCCTCTCAATATCACACATATTAATTAGCTGCTGAGGTACATGCAATACTAAATCTTTTTTTGTTCTTAAATGATCAACACAGGTAGAGAAAAATGTGTTCTTTTTTATATTGTGGCATGCATTCACATGACGATCCATTATGATTACTACGGGAGCCAGGAACACAACATTTACCGGGAACGATGACAATAATAACACTAGACAACAAATTTAAACTTTTTTTTATAACATTGGTCAAATAGAATTTTTCCGACTAAGCTAAATTCATATATAACTGTGAAAAATCCGCAGCACGTGCAGTTTTTTTAAATTACGGATTAATGCCTTTCAAATTTCAATGAATATGCATATCTGGGATATGAAAATAAATGTGATTATTTTATTGAATCATTAATTAATGACATGATTACAGTGAAAAAAATAGAAATATCATAGTTATAGACCACTGAATATAAAGTAACAAATGAAATAATATTGAAACGCAAAATAAGAAAACATGAGTAAGGATCTTTTATAATTACAAGAAGTTCATTTTTGTCTTTTATGTGCTGAGGAATCTTCCTTCTGCAAGAACCAGCAGTTGTCACCCATCATTGGTGGGTCCCACCTGCCTTGGTATCTCTCCTCCATGGTTCGAATATTCTGGTGAAATCTTTCCCCTTGCTCATCACTGACAGTAACTAAGTTCTTGGTAAAGAAGTCGAGATGCGAATGCAAGAAATGGATCTTCAAAGATATTCGACAGCCAAGATTTTCGCAGTTTGTGAGAAGATCTTCAATGAGCTGATGATAGTTTTCCTATTTGTGATTCCTCAGAAAATCCTGGACCACAGACGTGAAGGATTTCCGTGCAGCGCGCTCCGTCATATTCAGTTTTTCTTCGAAGATAGTATCATTCAGTAGCTTTCTGATCTGAGGACCAACAAAGATCCCTTCTTTCAGTTTGGCATCAATTAGTTTTGGAAATTTTTCCTTCTAATGCAAAAACCCTTTACCAGTTTTCTCCATAGCCTTTGCAAAAAGTTTCACAAGCCCCAGTTTGATGTGTAGTGGTGGGAGCAGAACATCAGAGGGGTCAACTAGAAGCTTATACCCCACATTACTTTTTCCAGGAATAAAAACATCTAATTTGGGCCAGTCTTTTGTAGTTTTCCTTTCTGATCCTACTGTCCCACAAACACAGAAAACAACAAAAAAGTTTGTGAAACCTCCTTGAAGCCCGAGCAAGAGAGATATGACTTTTAGGTCACCTATATTGTCCACTTATATTGGTCATATTTTATAGCGGTGAGTATTTTTTCCATGCTTTCATAAGTTTCCTTCATTCCCACAGCGTGTGTCACTGGAATGGAAGGTTTTTATTTTCCTTTATGTAAAAGGACAGTTTTAAGCTGAATTTTGACGAATCTATAAACAGACACCATTCCTTAGGGTAGTGAGTTGTTTAAATTTCTTCCATCAGCCCTGAAATATCTATGCAGAAACACAAATCATCTTGCATCTCGTAATAAGCAGATAAAGCCAAATTTCTCTTTCTGAACAGAGAAACTCTGGTCCCCTTGGCCAGAAGATTCCACCCTTGAAGTGTTGAACCTAAAACCTCAGCTTGTTGTTTGTAGTCTCGAACAAGATCATTTAGTTCATTTTGCGTAGGTCTCGAACAAGATCATTTAGTTCATTTTGCGTAGGTCTCGAACAAGATCATTTAGTTTATTTTGCGGAATCAGATTAGGTTCATGCTACTTTTTAGGGGTGTATGTAAGATCAGGATCTGTATGTGCCTCAAAGTTTTCCTCTAATGAGTGTGAATCCATCTCCTTCCAGTTGGTTACGGGTGTTGGTATAGGAAGCTCTACTCCACGAGGAAGTGCCTTATTTATGGTTGAAGGCACATTTGAATATTGTATTTTGCTTTTGTTCTTTTTTGAAAAGCCGACACTTTAGTTAAACAAAAATAGAAATCATGCAAGTGACTAGTTGGCTCACGCCAAACCATTGAAATTACAAAGGGCATGGATTTTATCTTATCACCATTCATTTTATCTTATCACCAAATCATTTTATCTTATCACCATTCATTTTATCTTATTACCAAAGGGCATGGATTTTATCTTTCAACCATTCACTCAGGCCAACAAAGTACGAAATGCAGTCAGTACACATGTAGAACCCATGTTTTGTCCTAATCTCCAACATGACATCCAAAATATAAGTTATAGGCTTTCCTCACAATCTTTGTCAAAGAACGACCCTATGATTTTAAAATATAATATCTACACACATAACAAAATATTTCTGGCACATTAACACATCCGAGACGCTTTTTATTTTAAAGTTTGGCTTATTAAACTGTATTTCTATTACCATTTGTTTTCCACCTTCTGAGGAATATTCGACGTCAAATGTTTAAGCTTACCATTTAATCCTACCGGACTCAGTACTGAATTTCATTATTATTGAAGGTACTCTTCAAGAATTTCAAAACTGCGCAAATAATTAATTAATTTAACGATAATATCAAAAAAAGGCTAACAGTTCCATTATAATAATACTATTTTACAGAAATTCAAAAGTCAGCACTTGGCTTTAATGGTCTCTGAATTGAGCGAAACAATTTCAATCTATAAAAGTGTTTCATTTTAATTTTATATGTTTCTTCTTTAGTACACGTCTCTTTATTAAACATTAAATTTCTTAATTTTTAACATCGGCGAATCCAGCAGCACAGATGTTAATGTTTTATGACTCCGACTTAATTACTTGCTCTGAATCAACTGCTGGAAATATTTAAAACCCACTCAAGTGAAATCCCTCTCAGCAAACCGATTACTTTTACATTCTTCTTGAAGTGCAGTTTGCAGAACGAAACACAAAAGACAAACTGACGCCACAAGCGTCGGGCCAATCAATAGACGCGCTGATTATGACGTCACTTTTCTCTGTGGTGAGACACGCGAAGCAGAAAAGCTGTAGCAATTAGAAAACTTTTTAACTCTGGCGATATAAAAAAGAAAATGCTCACAAGGCGCTTTCTAAGGGTTAAATTAATTTCTGAAATCCTTGTTTGAGCTAAGATTTTAATTACGGAATTAAAATAGAGCAAAGAACATCAGATTTTTTGTTACTAGTTTGTCTTTTCTTTTCTGACCAAATTCAGATATAAAAGAATTTTTGCAGATCTTGAAGACAAAGAAATATTGCAAAAAAAAAATGCTCCAAATGTTTCTATTATTAATGCCGCACACAAAAACTTATAAAGAAGTCACGTAATATTGGTTTAAGGGAAGATTCAAAGCTCATTAAATTGAGTCCTCATTTACCATCATAGTTTAATATCATCTCTTTAATAAACCCATTCCTCAGTTTGCATTGTTCTTATGAGATCCGTGTTCCATTTACAACTGTAAACATAGTTATTAATTTCCAATTAGTTGGAGAGTGAAAAACAACCACAATGATATTTCTTCCTTTAAAAAGGGAGCTTTAACGAACAGACCATCAACGTTCGTTTCTTTGCACTGCTGAACTTAGCATAAATTTGTTTTTATTTGAATGCATTACCTGACGTATTGATTTTAATAACACAATGGTTACTTACTCGTTAGGTGATGTGGAAAATGCTGAGGGTTTCCGAAAGAATGGGGGCTTCGTTTTTTTGTTGAATATATCAAAGGCATTAACTGAATTCTTTTCTAAATGATTTTTTTTATTAATTTCCTTTCACTGCTTCTGCTACTTTTGTCGTCTTCGGAAGAATCCAACTTTTAATTTCTCTCTCAAAGTTAAATTAGAATAAAGAAATTCTCTTCTTTAAAAACTACTGCGCTCTGGGGGAAATTGCTGAAGTTGACAATTATCAGTGCTAGCAGTCAGATGGCCTCAAATTTTCAGTCTTAATAAAGCATCGCGGTCAAACGAAATTTGGGGCGGGGGTGGCTCAGTATAGGTAGCGCGTCAGGCTCGTAATCTGTAGTTCCCAGGTTCGAGTCCCAACTGGGTCAGCGTTGAGATTTATCTCCGCAAAATTCCCCGCTCTGCACACGGTCAGTAAGGGACACCGATGGGCTTGGAAAGACCGCCGTCCGTCGGATGGGACGTTAGCCGTAGCCCCGTGTGCGGGAGAGACATACCCTGTGCACGTTAAAGAACCTGCTGGATGGCCTTGACGGGAGGCTACCATCTGTCTCCCAACAGCTATTCCAGTGGGTTCCATCCCCCAACCTTCTCTGAGCCTTCGGGGTCCATGTGACCTGGCCATTTAGCCCATTGTGTGCAAAAAAGTGCCGCTCAGAGGTAAAACAACCCAACTCAAACAAAATTTGAAATTAAACAGCCATAGATGTTCCCCTTTTTCAAATATTTGGGGTAATATATGGGATATAAATAGACAGGGGGGTAGCCAAGGACTATGTTTGGCTATCCCCCTGTCTATTAGGGGGTAGCCAAAGTATTAGGGGGGAGAAAGCGAAAATTTTCCAACTCGCAAATCAAATTTTGCCAACTGAGAAATTAAAACTTTTACTTAAGTAGTTTTGTAAATTTTTGTAGTTTTTGAGGAATTTTCGCAGCTCACGTGAATTTTAAAGTAGCTTCGAATTTTCCCAACTAACCATAGTTTCACAAAATAATCCCCTATTCTTGCATCTCACCAGATTTTAACCAACTCACTTTGAATTTATCCAACTCTCCTTAACTTTGAGAAACTCCCCAAAATTTGCCAACTCCCCATAATTTTACAAAAAAAAAATCCCAATTTTTACATTTCATCTGAATTTTCCCAAGATTTTGCCAACTCACCTGTATTTTATTAAGTGACTTCGAATTTTGCTAACTGCTCTAGATTTTGCCGTCTCGATTTTCCCAACTGCCCTAGATTTTGCCAAGTTGCCTCGATTTTCACAACTATCCTAGATTTTGTTATAACTGCCCTTAATTTTACAAAATATCCAACTTTGCACAACTCACCTGGATTTTACAAAGACGCTCGAATTTCGCCAACTCATATTTACTTTGGGAGGAGCCTCTCCCCAGCCCTCCCCCATAGCTACGTCCCTGTAAATAGGCTTACTCTATTTTCATACAGCCAAACCGGGACATTTCGTAATATCATACAACGAAACCGGGACATTTAGGATAAAAGGTTAAAAATGGATAAATCTACCATGACTGATTTTGAGCAGTATAAAAAATATGATTTTATAAACAAACAAATCTTTATTGATATTTTTATACTGTGAAAAAAATTATTAATTTTTAATAAACCATTTATATTTTTCACAAAAAACTACTTTTTTTTGCTAAAAATTTTAACATTCTTAATTTCTTTATAAAATTCTAGACGTTAGACATTGCTAACTTTCCAAAAGAAACAAAACTCGAAATGTTCTTCCTGATATGATATTCCGGTTCTGTGTTTCATCGTCCGATTGCTGTTTAATTGCCAACCATTGTTCATCATTGAGAGCAGTCATTCAGCAGGAGCTAATATTCCAGATGAACGAAAGATAAACACAATAACTTGAAAAAGATTAGCAACTGAAATACTACTTTTTGCAAAAATTATTAAAAAGTTCTACCCATGTTCTTTTTCTTGTGGTCTTTTTCTTCTCCCAGTGTCCCTTTTTATAACAATCATAATACTTTCTACAAAAGTTACTACATCAAAAAAGGCTGTCGGTGTGAATTATTGCCTGTTCATATTTGGACTGATAATTTCTGCAGTGTTTTTTCACTTCTCGCCAATTATATTCGCCATTTATCCATGAGTTGCACTCAGTTTCTGAAAGACTTTCTTTCCCAGTGCAATATGTAAGATATGCATCTTTCATAAAAGATTTGGATTTAATATATCTAGTGATCTTAAATTTCCTTACCTATAGTATAGCTCCTTTTAAAATAATATAATTCTCTTTTCGTTCTTGAAATTTGCCTTCAGATTTTTGATTTTGCAAGCTAATTCTGTTGCACCAATGTTTGTTTTTACAATCTCTAGTATTGTTTTATTAAATAAATTGATCTGTCCAGGAATGGACCATAAGTACAATTATCGTCTTAGAAGACAGAAGGGAAAAAAGAATTACAAACCGTGAAAGGTTTACGAACCGGCTGGGACGCCGGAACAAGAATTTAAAAAGTATGGCAAGCCAAGACATAAACGTCACAAACAACATTAGATTTCAACTTGAATATGGAAGAACGTTTAGAAATATATCACTCGAAATAAATTGCTTTATTAAATGCATGTCTTCCTCTAACTGTAGATTTGATCCTCGTCAACTTCTTATCTTATATAAAGGTTTCGTTAGATCAATAATTTAATTTGGTACAGATTTAATTGTCAATAATTATGAATCCTATTTCAAAAAACTTGAAGTCGTGAAAACGAAACTGATTACATTTGTCCCGAAATGAATTAAAGAGTAACCAAATATCACATTACTAATGGAGAATTGTTCTCCTGTAAAAATGAAAATCACTCGCTCTCTGGTTTACTTCAAGTTCATTACCATTAGAAATTCTACAATAAATTTAATCAACATATAAACGAGCCAAAAGCAAAAGTTAACAATAATAAATAAATAAATGTCCCTCAAGCAGCTGCTTGCCACAGAGGTAGCGATAATTAATTAATAGATCATATAATAAGTTAACTACCACAATAATCAATAAGAGCATGAGAATGTAAGCCATATAAAAAAAACACGAAACATCACAGGTATATGTAAAACGCAGAAGAGCAGATATTGAAATCAAAATCATGTTATCTAAAAACAGCAAACATATACTCAATATTACATGTAGCTAAGAATTATATTTTTTTATCTCCTTTTATGAAAAAAAACAATTCTCTTTAATGATTTCTTTTTAAATCAGTAGTAAAGAATCACAGGATAAGTCGTGTAGACATGGAACTCAAGAAATAATGAGCTGAAAAAAAATGGTTTTGTCATGAGGGGGATTCTAACCAACGTCTCGAGGAAACATGCCTGTTATGCTACCACTACAACACCAATGGCTAACATTTTTCCGGCTTATGTGACGTTATAAACTTTCCGGATTTCTTTTATATTTGATTCGCAATGAGGCAACATTAGAGATGGAATCTCCATCTCTAATGTTGCCTCATTCAACAACATTAGAGATGGAATCTCCATCTCTAAAGAGGCAACATTAGAGATGGAATCTCCATCTCTAAAGAGGCAACATTAGAGATGGAATCTCCATCTCTAAAGAGGCAACATTAGAGATGGAATCTCCATCTCTAAAGAGGCAACATTAGAGATGGAATCTCCATCTCTAAAGAGGCAACATTAGAGATGGAATCTCCACCTCTAAAGAGGCAACATTAGAGATGGAGTCTCCATCTCTAAAGAGGCAACATTAGAGATGGAGTCTCCATCTCTAAAGAGGCAACATTAGAGATGGAGTCTCCATCTCTAAAGAGGCAACATTAGAGATGGAATCTCCATCTCTAAAGAGGCAACATTAGAGATGGAATCTCCATCTCTAAAGAGGCAACATTAGAGATGGAGTCTCCATCTCTAAAGAGGCAACATTAGAGATGGAGTCTCCATCTCTAAAGAGGCAACATTAGAGATGGAATCTCCATCTCTAAAGAGGCAACATTAGAGATGGAATCTCCATCTCTAAAGAGGCAACATTAGAGATGGAATCTCCATCTCTAAAGAGGCAACATTAGAGATGGAATCTCCATCTCTAAAGAGGCAACAGAGTTGTCCACTTCCTGGACAGATGGCGTTACTGTGCGAAACAAATAAAAATATCCGGAAAGTTTATAATGTCACACATACTGAAAAAAGGTTAGGCATTGGTGGTATAGTGGTAGCATAATAGGCATGTTTCCTGGAAACGTGGGTTCGAATCCCACTCATGGAAAAACCGTTTTTTTTTTTCAGCTCATTATTTCATGATTTCTTCTTAGTTCAATACCTAAATGATTAAATATCTTAGGGGCTAAATAAGTGATGTATTTGTGCATCAATTCTTTCTTTCTATGCTAAATAATAAACATCGTTTCCATCTGTTGGTGGAAAAGTATCTCAATAAGAAGTTTAAATCTAACCTCTTGAACAACATAAGAAAGCATCCACTGTTCGATTATTGTAGTAATCAGGATCGGATTTTGAAACGATTAAAGAGAAGGGGAGCAAGCGACGCAATCGATCCGAAAATAGGTAAAAGGGATTGCAAGAGACTGGATTTCCATTGAAGTGTAATAACTTCCCTTTCATTTTGGAGGTTTTTAAAAAATTTCATGAAAACTTCGTGAGCTATGCAGACGTTTAATATTTTTTGCCACCTTACTAGCATTACCCTTACTGGCATTCTCAAAGAGTCATGGCTCTACTGTCTCGCCCTTTAGTTATAATATATGCCAAGTGACCTAACTCCTGATGTGTAAGCATGGACTTCAGAATATTCTTCCATCAACTTTGATTTTCCTACCTTATATCATAAAATGAACTTTAACATTGAAGACATCAATGTTAATGTCTCTTCATTGGGGCGGGGGTGGCTCAGTCGGTAGCGCGCCAGGCTCGTAATCTGTAGTTCCCAGGTTCGAGTCCCAGCTGGGTCAGCGTTGAGATTTATCTCCGCAAAATTTCCCCGCCCTTCCCACGGTCAGTAGGGGACACCGATGGGCTTGGAAAGGGATGGGCACCGATGGGCTTGGATAACTTTTAATTTCTCTTTGGAATCTCCGTCCGTCACTGGTGACTGAAGTTTTTGGTTCCACGTAATTCCACGGGTATTTGACATATCGATCCTGTATTTGGTGTGGTGTTTCCAGTTGCTTCTTCCTGCTTAAGGTTTACAGATATGGTTCCTAGCTGCAACGGGTCTTGATTAATTCCTACTCAAGTGACCTAAATCTCTGGGGGCGTTGCAGTCGCCTACCTTTAGAATAGCGAAATGAAAGTTGTGATTGGGGTAGTATGGTATCAATGTGCAATACTATCAATGGGCAGACGTTTTGCGGCCAATGTTTAGAGGAGAGCTTACTTTAATCGATTGAAAACCTTACTGTGCACTCTGTTATGGTAAAATAAAACTATAGAAGTTTGCTGGTCCTTGCTCTGACCGTCTAGGAGGAGTTGTCAAACAGATAGAGACACAGACAGACAGAGAAACAAACTCTTTTAAATATATAATTGTTTTCACAACATCAGGTGGATAAGAAACGTCGTAGATATTTTAGACATTCTGAACTTTCACAATGAATATGTTGTTTTCCAAAATAAAATCATTTTATAATGAGTTTACAAATAATGATAAAGTGGATTCATTGGCTAAGAAAGCCGTTAATATGGATTTTTTGCTAATATTTCTTTCTTTTACACTGAAGTACCATTTAATTAGGGATAGCAACATAGTAACGTGTTGCACCCTCTCTTGCCCTGATAACGGCCGCCACACGACGAAGCAAAGACTCCACTACTTGCGTAAAGGTTCCACAGGTATGACGACTCATGCATCCTCCAGGGCTGTCCACAATTTTCTCAAGGTCGTCGCTGATGGGACACGGGCCCGAACACTCTGCTCGACGGCATCCCAAAGATTTTCAATGGGATTTAAATTTGGGCTTCTAGGTGACCAATTCATTATTTCAAAGTCAGCAGAATGCTCCTGCAACCATGCAGTAGCCAACCTGGGCCTGTGTGATGAACAGTTGTCTTGCTGGTAGACGCCATCTCCATTGGGATGCTTGATGGCCATAAATGGGTGTAAATGGTCAGCCATGAGTTCTAAGTGCTGGGATGCATTGAGAGTCATCGGTACTCGTACCAAAGGTCCCACAGACGTCCAACTAAAGACACCCCATACCATCACTGAACCACCACCAGCTTGTACTGTTCCGACCTGACATGTAGGATCCATGGCTTCATGGGGTTGGCTTCATACCCTCAGTCTCCCATCGGTGTGATGAAGTTTAAATCGGGATTCATCACTCCAGGCTATCCGTTGCGAATTTTTGATGGTCCAGTTTCGATGTTCTTTAGCCCAGGCAAGGCGTTGAGCCCGGTGTTGTGCCGTTAGAAATGGGACTCTCGTAGGTCCGCGGATCCCGATGCCAAGACAATGAAGTGAGTGTTGCACGGTCCATGCACTGACTTCCGGCTGGAACCCATGATCAGATAGAAGGTGATTTCAGATGTCTGGACCCTATCGGTCCGTATGATGCAGGTCAGATGGCGAAGCCCACAATCATTCTATTCTGGTTGTCCTTTGCAGTTTGTCCAGGTGCTTATTTTTTTGCCGGAATTTTCACATTCCCGGAACACCTTTGACACTGTCGTACGAGATAATCGAAGTTCGTTGACAATTTCGGAGATCGAGTGTCCCATCTGTCGGCACCTACGATCTGCCCTATGTCAAATGCATCTAAATCCCTCGCCTTTCCCATTACACTTCTCACGACGAATGCTTTGGGAAGCCAAAGTTGACAGCTATATATGATTAAAGTTTCAGCCATGCACGCACGCAAATGCGGTACTTGCGGTACTGAATTTGGATATCGTCTCCTATCCCTAATTCAATGGCACTTCAGTGTACCAAGCATACCAAGAAAAAACAAAATAGGGATACAAGAACCTCTGAAGCTTCAACTTTTTTAAACTCCATGACATTATTATGCCAACCCACATATTTTTGGTTGCAAAAATTATTTCAAAAATTCCAATTTTCCTGGAATAAAGGATTTTTTACGATCATAGTGTTTTGAACAAGTACAAGGGGCCTAAAACGGTAGCGTTCTCTGAGGAAACCTACCCGTTTTAGGTTTCTTATAAAAATTATACTGCTATTTTTAGCTTTTCTTATGTTTACCCTTAGGGGGCCACCAAAGGGTGGTTTACTTATATATTTTGTTCTTACTCAAGCCAATATCTTTATGATGGAGATGGTTAGAGGTATAACTATTACCCGGTACAGTCACTCAAAAAATTATCCAAACGCTATGATTGATTACAAAATTCAGAAAAAATATCTGGCAACGTTTTTTTAGAAATTAGTGATCTGGCAACCTTCGTGTTACGTGACTAAACGTTGCCAGATATTTTTTCTGAATTTTGTAATCAATCATAGCGTTCGGATACTTTTTTGAGCGACTGTACGTTAAAGAACCATTGGTTGGCTTTGAAGAGAAGCTACCATCTCTCTTAGCAACTGTGCAATGTGTCACCTCCTACCAACCTTCTCTGAACTTTTGGGGTCCTTGTGATCTGGGCATTGTATGCAAAAGAAATTGCCGCTCAGAAGTCAAAAATCCCGACCTATAAATATCATACTTGTAGATTAGAATTGCAAACAATTTTTTTTATTCTGTTTTGAAATATTCACATTCTAATTCTCCTAATAATAATTCTAAATTGAATTGAGAATTAGATGTTATCATTACCATAGCATTGCGTTAATGTGACACCGATTAAAGGGTATTCGTAAAAAAATTTTTAAAAATTTTAAAATATATTTTCCTTCAAATTATCAATTTTTTTTTAATCAAAGCTCTCTGTTCAATTGTGGTCCCTTCTCAAACGGTATGTTACATTCGCAACCATAAACTAGGTTCCCCAATTATTACTTTTTTTTTTCAATTATTTTTTCTTTCTAACGTTATAGATTTTTCAAGGATTTTGAGTTTATGATTTCCAATATTACGGTTGTCACTATTTTTAAATAAATAATCACCAAATGTAAGCTTTGGGTTGTTTAATGGGGATTGAGGAAGTGGAAAATTAAGATTACTATTTACCATAAAATATTGATTATCGAAATCATCAATTATTATTTGCATAATCAGAGCATGCCTTGTTGGAGGAGAAATTATCACTTCACGCGATGCAGTGCTTCGTGCTTATGACGCGTTACTCAAAGGGGATTTTTGTGCACTCTAAAAAAACATATCGCCATCCCTAAACGAGTGGCATATTTTTATTTCCACACATTTCAGATATTCAATGCACATGCAAATGCTGTACTGTGCCTTGTTAATCAGAGTAAAAAAACAATTGTATGCACCATTAAAATTCAGAGTAAATTAACAATTTTATTACTCTGAATTAACAAAAGTTAATTCACAGTAAAAAAGCAATTGTATGCTTCATTAATGCATTTACTACGTAAAGAAACAGTATTGCCATGCGTATTTATCAACGCAGGTTTTGTGTTGATAATTGAGGGGAAATCTTAATCCTTTTTTTATCTCGCTTTCAAAGAAAACGAGATAATAGTTCGCTTTGTTGTCTGTCTGTCTGCACATATCAAAGTCTTTTGTTTACAGAAATAAATTTAAAATTCTTTCTTGTGTTAGATAGATATTGATGAAATATTACCATATGCACTTTCCGAATCTCTCTAAAGCTATAACTATGCCCTCTAGGGGTGGAAGAATTGCAAATTTGAAAATTTCAAACAAATATTGCAAACGATGTATTTATGCTAGAAATTTCAAACTTTGGTGGTGGAATGTGAAGGTCACAAGGATTCCATTGCCAACAATGGGTTGGGTTGTTTTACCTCTGAGCGGCACTTTTTTGCACACCATGGGCTAAATGGCCATGTCACATGGACCCCGAAGGCTCAGAGAAGGTTGGGGAAGGGGACCCACTGGAACAGCTGTTGGAAGACAGATGAACAGTTGGTAGCCTCCCGTCAAGGCCATCCAGCGTGTTCTTTAACGTGCACAGGGTATGGACCCCGAAGGCTAAATGGCCAGGTCACATGTCCAGGTCACATGGACCCCGTCGGATGGGACGTTAAGCCGTGGTCCCGTACACGGGACCACGGCTTAACGTCCCATCCGACGGACGGCGGCCTTTCCAAGCCCATCGGTGTCCCCTACTGACCGTGGGCAGGGCGGGGAATTTTGCGGAGATAAATCTCAACGCTGACCCAGCTGGGACTGGAGCCTGGGAACTACAGATTACGAGCCTGGCACGCTACCGACTGAGCCACCCCCGCCCCCTTGCCAACAATGAGTTGATCCCTTAGATCTAGAAGGGGTGGGAAAACACACCTTTTTAGTTTCAGCAGAAAATTGTTTTTTTTAGAGATAAGTGAAAAATTCTTTTTTGGTTTAGGTAGGAATTGATAAAATATTATGATTCACGCTTTTTAATTCTTCTGAAAACTATAATTACGCCCTCTAAGGTAGAAAATTTGCAAATTCCAAAATTATAAACAAATACTGCAAACGACGTATTTAAGCTAGAAATTTTAAATATTGGTGGTGGAATGTGAACGCCATGTTTCCTTGGCAACAATGACGTGACCTCTTAGAACCAAGGGTGCATGGGAAAAGGCAATTTTTTGTTTTAGCAGATAATTGTTTGTATTTAAGGAAAAATGAAAAAAAAATTTAGAGTTAGATAGGAATTGATAAAATATTATGATTCGCACTTTCGGAATTCAGGGTTCATGGTGTTGTAAATATGGTGAAATTAACCTCCAAATAAGAGGCTCCCTACACCAGTCACAACGGGAGGGTGAGATAGTGGATGCAGAAAATACTTCCTCTCAGCTATCTCAAAAAAAGTTTCTATTCAGGAGAATGTAAAATACAGAACATTAGATCTTGCAGACCCCCCCCCACACACACACACAAATAGGGGACCACCTTGACATGGTGTGGTGGTGGTGGTGGTGGGGGGGGGGGGGTTGTGGCCCAGCAACCAGTCGAAGACTCTGCTGACCGATTTGGTCCAAGGTTGGACAGAGACCAACCCGAGATTGAAGGCATTGCTGACCGGTTTAGTGGCCCGGTTGGACAGTGCTAAGACCTAAAAATCAGGTGCTCAGTGGAACAAGTTCAAGGACCTTGCAGAATGGAGTGGTGCCCTAGTAGGCAAGGGCCCATTTCAAAGTCTGGGTCTGTCACACTAGGAGTCTCCACCCCAGGAGCCCAGCGAACCTGGATCTATATATCTTTGTTCATGGCGAACCGAGGAACAGAGTAAATTTAGGTTTCGACCGATGGATGAGCTTTCCTTCTATAGGACTGCTCGCCGTAGGATTGTTGGGGAGGAGTCATATCTATATGGTATGGTCTTGCCCCCGACAGTAGATAGTACATGGCATTCCATAACTGGTAGTGTCTAACAATGGAATCGGGGTTTGTCGTGTTTGCTATGTTGTGCAGCAACAAAGAAAGAAAGACCTTGCAGAAGAGGCCAATATTCTGAAAAAAGTCAGTGACCATACGGAAGCGTGCTCGCTGCAGCTTCGCACTATGGTTGTTGCCAAGAAGGGAGGTGATGGAGTAGTAAGTGGTTCTGATAGAATGAATCTCCCGGAACAAAGCTTCTCGTTTGGCACTGTAGCAGGGGCAGAACGCGTGATAGTCTCAGGTGTGCTGCAAGTGGCACAGTCTGAACTGTAAGCTCTGCCAAGAGTGTGAAGCATAGAGTTGCTGTAGATGACACCAATCGGAGGCGATGCAGTCGATCCTCAGATCTGTGAAGATTACCGAGGTTAGGAAGAGTGAGAGAAGGTTCAACCAGGTACCTGAATGATGAACAGCTGCTGCACTTCTGCCACTGAGCACGACGATACTGGATCATCAGATGTGAGACAGAACTCTTGCAGTCGCTGAGAGAGAGGGGGTAAATTGTTACATACCTCTGACTCTCCAGCGCTTTCTTCGCAGTGTGATCAGCAAGCTCATTGTCAGGCATCCCTACATGAGAAGGGATCCACTGGAAATGAACCGTGATTCTGGCAGACGTGACCTTGGAACAAGACTCCATGATCTTCTGGATGAGAAAGGGGTTGCAGCTCTTGCCGTTTCGCTTCTGGAGAGCTTCCAAGGCTGACTTGCAGTCATAGAGGATGACAAAGTTACCACTCTCCAGGCTGAGGATTAAAAATGCAGCCTCAAGAATGGCATGAAGTTCTGAACAGGTGGAGGAGGTTAGATGCGGGAGGCAGAAACCACTGGCGATGCCAGTATCGGGGATGGCAAAGGCAGGGACAGCACATTGCCTCTCCCAGTCCACAGATCCATCAGTGTATCAGTACATCTCTCATATCGTTCAGTGACATAGGAGGTGGAGAGAAGCCTGATTGTCAATGGATCAGAGTCGCTCTTCTGACCAAGAGAGGGGATAGTGACATTGATGATAAGATCACTGTTCCTCCAGGGGCAAGATCAGGGGAAGAGAGTATTGCCAGCATCCAGCATCCGTCCCTGCCAGCTCGAGTGTCTGAAGCTGGCAAGAAGGACTCAGTCATAGGTCCTTGGTGGATAGGGCGATGGCAGAGTGAGGCCTGTCACGCAACTTCCTGAGAAGCTCATGGTTAGAGTGGAGGGAATGGGGTCTCGAGAGATGACACAGTATATCTCTCTTCCAGTGCAGGTGGAAAGGCATGTCATCAGCCTCAGCAATGACAGATGCATTAGGTGCGTTAGGGCAGAGTCCGGAACAGAGGTGCAGAGATATAGTGTGGACAGTGGCCAACTTGCTGAGCATTGTAGCAAAGGTATTGCTCAGAAGGTGTCCACTCTAGTTGATGCAGGAGAGGATCAAGTGCCGATACAAGACCAGGAGGGTCTTGCAGGAACTTCCCCAGTGGGTACCAGCAAGAAAAGACAGCATATTTCTCTGCGCAGTGGCAACTGTCTTAAGATGATGGATGTGAGGCCCCCAGCTCAGCCTGCTGTCCAGGACCACACCAAGGAACTTATGCTGATGGATGGCCTTGATGTGATCTGGCCCAAGCAAGAGGTCAGGGAAGGTGGGTGGAAGGCGTCTCCTCATGAGAACCATGGCCACAGTCTTATCAATGGAAAGAGTGAGGCTTAGGTTGTCGATGAACTTGACGACCGTGTCCACAGCTCATTTCATCACAAGCTGAGCATAGTAGGGGTCCTGGTCAGGGAACCAGATGCAGATATTGTCCACACAAATGGAAATACCCACTCTATCCTTGAGTCGAGAGGGTAGGCCTGTTAGCAAGATGTTCAGTAACATTGGGCTGAGGACACCCCCTTGAGGTACTCCATGATTTATGGTGTGGAAGAGACTGAGTGTGTTGCCCAGCTTGATGCGAACAGTACTGTTGGAGAGGTACGCTGCGATCCACTGGATGATATTGCCTCTAAGGCTAAGATCCTGGAGCCTGCAGAGAATAACCGAGTGGAACAGGCAATCGAATGTCTTCTGGATGTCGAAAAAGGCAGCGACAGTAGTCTCTCCCATGGACGGCACCTAATCAGCAGCAGAGGTGAAGTCGATGTGATTGTCCAACGTGCACCTCCCTTTGTGGAAACCCGAGAGGCTGTCATGGAGGAGGCCCTTGGACTCTAGATACCATTCCAGGCATCCAAGGAATAGTCTCTCTAGGATCTTGCAGAGGCAAGATGATAGAGCAATGGGCCTGTAAGAGGACAGCTCAGTGGCGGGTTTCCTCTGATTCAAGATAGGCACGATGTGTGTTGCCTTCCATGACTCAGGTACTGTGCAGGTGGTCCAGGAGTGATTGAAGGTTTTAAGAAGCATAAGCAGAGCCTCAGGTGACAGCTAACTGAGTATAGCTGACGCCGCCAGGGTCTGGGGCCGACGAACGCTTCGAAGCACCAATAGCAGAGGTGAGTTCCTGCAAGGTGAAAGGATCATTATAGCAAGGCTCAGTCCCAGAGCAGGGCTGCTGAGCTGTATTCTGATCATTCACTGGTGGAGCAGGAAGGGAAGAGGTGAGGTGCCGCAAAAAGGCATTAGCAGTGGTTTCTAAGTCCTCTCCATGGGACAGGGCAAAGTTATGGAAGGGCTTCCGGTCAGGTTCCTAATGAAATTCCAGACTTTCCCAGAATGGGGTGAAGACATTGATGCAGAAGCAGAATGATCTCCACGGTTAAGGTACCTTCTGATTGCAGTATGTAGCCTCTAGCATGAAGAATATATATATAATATCTGGAAATCTACCAGAGCGGCAGGCGCGTCTTTTGCCTCAGAGGCAAATGGTGTGAAGCCACTTATAGTGGATATCCAAAGAGGGAAGATGCCCAGGTGTTGAGATCGTAACAGTGCAGGCATCACAAGCAGCAGTGAGGGCCACTGACACTGTGCTGAGATCTGTAGTTTCGATGGCAGCGAGTCCTTCAGACGAGATCTGCTGAAAGAGCTGCCAGTCGGTAAGCTTCAATGTTCTTCTCGGAGCTGCACATCCCTTGGGAAGCAAGGAGATGTGCAGCGGGAAGTGGTCACTTCCCCAGGCATCAGGTTCAGCTGACCAGCTGAGACTTTGACCAATGCTGGAAGAACAGAGGGTCAGATCAGTGGAGCTATAGGTACTCAGAGGTGGGTAGAATGTGGGAAAGTCATCATTGATGATAAACAGATTTTGCTGCAAGATGATATTCTCGATATCCTACCCTCGCTGATCACTGATGTCTCTACCCCAGGATGGGCTGTAGCACAGAGAATCCGGGGTTGAGGACACTGCGATAAAATATCCTATATGGTGGATACAGGTAAGGCAGTGGAAGGCCGGATGGAACAGGATATCAGGATGATATCATGACTGTTCAGCCGGATGCAGCATGCTACGAAATCACTGTTTACATCAGTGAAAGTGAGATTAATAGCATGATGAGTGATATTCTTGTGCGCAAGAATCGGCGCATTGCGGGAGAGCAGATGACTCTTGCTCGTGTTCACAATATAGGGATTGAAGACATAGTGATCAGGGAGGTTGGCCTCACAGAGAGCAAGGATGGGAACTGGCATGATGTTGATGTAGTTCCAGACGTCAGCAGACTTGCACCTGAAGCCCCTGCAGTTCCACTGAAGGTTGGAAGGGATGTTAGTCACTCCGTTGGCCATGCCCATAGTCGGGTAGGAAAAGGAAACTTGAGAAAAGCTTAGTCAACACAGAATGTCTAGCAGTCCACAAAGTGCGATACGTAGGAGGCCAACTGGTTGAGGATCGTCAAAGTTCCAGGTCGAGACTCCTCAGGCAGAGCGGAAGTTACGACCTTGATGACATCCAGAAGTAGAGAGAGAATGGTGGGCAGAAGGACCGTGTCACTGTGGTCCTTCTTGAAATCCTGATGCATCAAGGAACAGAAGGGCATCTTCAGAACAGGCCGACGAGCAGCCCTGCTCTTCCTTGTCCTCTGTACCTTCTTGGCCTGAATGGGACAGGAGTCTGCTACAGGGGTTGCAGCAGAATCCTGCACCTTGGAGGTACTTGCAGCACAAGGGGCCTCAGGGACAGAGGGCATCACCACATGAAGGGCAATGACAGGGCCAGGGGAGCAGCAGGAGCAGAAGGTGCCTGTGCTTTAAGCACAGGCATCTCTGCTGACGTTACCTCCGTGGCAGCAGCAGGGGTCATTTGACTCCTTGTGACAGCGGCAAAGCTAACTGAGGGGTCAATGAGATGCCTGCTGCACACAGACTTCTTAGTTGGCGGGGATGTCACCACGGAGCTTGGAAGAGGGACCTTCCTGACCTTGGTGCTGTGCAAAGAGTGCACAGGACCAAGGGCTTCCCTCTTCTTCTCACAGGCAAGCTTCCTGGCGTGGCACACAGAGAAAGTGGCAGCATGAGGTGCACCACAGTTAGCACAGATGCTTGTGGGAGTGAGGCCCACTGTAGCACTTACACTGCACCATACCTCTGCAATTCTTTGCAATGTGCCTGAAGCGTTGGCACCTGGGACACTGAGGTGGGACCATGGTGTGAGGCTTCACCGGGATGTGGTAGAAGCTCAGGACAACGTTCCCAGGTAAGGGGAATTCATTGAAGGTAAATCCTACCTTCTTGAAAGGAATCTTGCTGACCCCAGAATCCGAGAAAAGATAGCGGTACATAGGACGGACCACTGTCACTCTCTGATCCAAGAGGGCAACAAGGATCGCCTCATCAGTAAGAGAGCTATCAATACCTTCTATGAGGCCCTGTGGCCGACAGTAAGAGACTGGGTAATCCACAGTTATAGGGATACCCAGATGGAGGTGGTGCACATAAGCTTCTCGGCAAGGTCGGGAGAGCCGACTTGACAAGAAGGCTTCAATCTCCAGGTAATAAGCGACCACAATCCATTCCCCGAGAATCTTCACAATCTCTGTGGAGATGGGGTTCAGGTTATAGGAGCTCATGAGATGAGTGGAGGCCTAGGTCACAATAAAAGGAATAGGCTTGATGCCTTCTTATGGTTGACCACGACGAAGCCGTATTCAGAGTCCTCAGGCAACTTCTCATCGACGTCCATCATATTGAAGAAGTCGATGAGCAGCTGCTCAACCTCAGGAATATCTGCTGGGGGAGGGCTGGCAGAGGAAGGGTCTGCTAAAACACTGTCAGGCAGAGTTGATGGTGCAATCGCAACACCAGCAGCAGGGGCCCCATCAGATGAAACTGAGGCCATGGTCGCCGTATTGTATTGATGGGAGAAGAAGTAGCTGGAGAAGCGCCCCTGGAAGAAGATGTCTCTTCACTCACAGAAACAGAAGTGGAGAGACCCAGCCATTCAGAAGAATCACCTGATGGGCCAGCAACAGGAGCACAGGGAAACCTCAAGAGAGTCTTACCACTGAGCTTCAGACCTCAGAGAGTCTTTACCACTGAACCGACAGAGGTTCTCCTCTCCCTGGAGTATGTCCACAGGGTCCTCTGAGGCAAATCACAAGAAGTCTTTGCCGCAGTGAACCGCGACACTCTGGGGACATTCTGCTTAGCAGAAGGGTCTGAGAGCACAGAGGCAGGCGAGCTGACAGACCCTCCTTTATTTCGCTAAAATCCCGGGGGTGAATGAATCATACTCAGAAACAAAGCGAGTGCACAACAAAAAATATAACTACACTGGTAAAAGAGAAATCACTTACCAACGGCAGCTGAGGAAACCCTTGAACAGCAACAGCAAAGTAGCAACAGACAGGAGAAGACTCAACCAAAAAGTCAGCGAAAAAGGTACTCTGAGGTAAAGTCGGGAGCTCGAAAACGCACGTCTGTAGCTCTCAGTGGTCGCAGAACAAAGGGATCTTTCGAAAACTATAATTGCGCCCTCTAATGGTGAAAAAGATTGAAAATTCCAAAATTTCAAACGAATATTGCAACGATGTATCAATGATAGAAATATTAAGTTTTGGTGGTGGAAAGTGAACGTCATGAAGTTTCCATTGAAAATAATGAAAATTATAATTAGAAAACTCTTTTTCAATTTGATTGATACTAATGAAATATTATAATTCGCATTTTTTAAACACTTAGTAGTTTTAATACATATATATATCTTTACAGATCACTGAATAAATTAGTGGTATTTTTTAAGAGAATTCCAGACAGCAATAATGTATTCAATTTTCTAAGAGAGGTGTGGGAAATGCAAGTTTTCAGATTTAACAATTCGAAAACGAATACTTTTACGTTGTACTAATGAAATACTATTTGAATTTTCCCCATCATCCACTTGTTCAAATTAAAACTTTTAAGGAATGAAACAGTACGAAAAGGAAAAACTTCTTTCACTTTAAATACGAGATTCTCATACGTGCCAGAGTCGATATGCGTCCTTCTAGTTGAACCATTTTTGTTGAATACATTTTACGATTATTATATTTCGGTTGCAAATGAAATCAGGAAAAAAAAAACACTGGTGAAAAAAATAATCTCCTGTATAAAAAATACATTTTTGCAAATTTCAAGATATCTGTGTAAGTGTTTTCTTTCTGTCTTTTAAGGACGTCCGTTAGACATACATAGATGACATATATATAGCTGATACATAGACATACATAGACGCTGACATACATAGATGATATATACTGACATACATAGCTGACATACATAGACGATTGTGAGTGGTTGATTGGCGGTTGACTGGCCAACAGCTCACAGGGGATAATGATAATTTTAACTATGATGCAGAAATCGTAGAGCTCCGACAAAATGCACTTAGGAATAATCTGGGGTCGTAGATATGGGGAAAAATCCGAAGTCTGATATCCGACTTGTCCTTCAAGAGCAAACTAGGGTCACGTAAAGGTCAAACCTTGATATACGAGTCCTAGAAGCATGAAAATTGGTGTCTGGGAGTGTTTCCGGTTGTAGAACTCGGGAGCGTTATGAAATTTTTGATCCACAGGGTTCTTCTATGCAAAGGTCAAACTTAAATCTACCAGTGCTAGAAAGCTAAAAATTTGTTCTTGTGGTATTTTATGCTGTAGGTCTCAGAAATGTGAAATTTTTCATGTGGTGAGTGCTTCGTGGTCAAAGCTCAAATATAAATGTATCAGTGCTGGAGAATAAAGAATTGGTGAATAGGAGTATTTTAGGCAACAGAATTCAGAAGAAGAGTAATTTTTAGATCTGATGTCACATTAAAGGTCAAACAGGGTCGGAGTGAGGGTCTGTAAATCAAGATAAGTCGAAGGAACTGATCAATTTCCAGTTTTAAATACGGCTGTTATTAGTAAGAACTTTATAGAAATCTATGTGTGTATATTGTTGGTTGCGTATAGATTTCTAACTGTTGAAAACTATTCGTTTAAGTTTCTGAAAGTGCATAATTTTTGTTTTAAACATCTCTGATTATTCAGAGCTGATGGATTTAAGTTTGAATCCCGTATAAGGCATGGAGGTCTTTCAGCCGAAGCGTCACCTTCTTTAAAAATATTCGCTCTAATATTACCAAGTTTCTGTAAGACTCAGTGGAAAATGAAATGCTTCAAGAGAAATTTCGTAAACTCTCTCAGAAACAAAGTACTCATTGTGGAAAAAGTAGTCTTGGATTGAAATTGGATGAAGCGTGGATATATGAAAAATAAAATAAAATAAAAAAAATACTCCCTGAAGCAGCTGTTTGCCACACTGAGTAGCTGAAAAAAATTCAATTTCTTCAGAAATGGGAACCGAACCAACGACTTCCAACAAATGCACTCAGTTATCCCAAGGTTAGGTCAATTCCAGGTAACAGAATCTGTCAACATTGAATTCACGATCACAGTCGCATATGGCGCCATTGATCGGGAATGGAATAGACTCGCACACTACATGTTATCAGGAGGTCGTGGTTTCGGATCCTATTCCTGACCAAACTTAGGCGTGACGGTTGCCTCTAATGAAGTCTGAGTCGGTAGTGCGCCAGGCTCGTAATCTGCAGTTCCCATATTCGAGTCCAAACTGTGATAGCATTGAGATTTATCTCTCCTAAACCCTTCTTGTCCTCGGTCATAAAGAGAACGCCGATAGGATTGGAAAGACCTGCCGTCTGTCTGATAACACGTAAAGCAGTGGTCCAGTGTGCAGGAGAACCCTTCTTTGCTTTAAAGAACACACTGGATGGCTTTGACAGGAGGCTTCCATTAGCCTCCTAGTAGCTAACCCATTAGAATCCCTTCCCTGAACCTTTTCTGTGTGCAGGAGAACCCTTCTTCGCTTTAAAGAACACACTGGATGGCTTTGAGAGGAGGCTTCCATTAGCCTCCTAGTAGCTACCCATTAGAATCCCTTCCCTGAACCTTTTCTGTGTGCAGGAGAACCCTTCTTCGCTTTAAAGAACAGACTGGATGGCTTTGACAGGAGGCTTCCATTAGCCTCCTAGTAGCTACCCATTAGAATCCCTTCCCTGAACCTTTTCTGTGTGCAGGAGAACCCTTCTTCGCTTTAAAGAACACACTGGATGGTTTTGACAGGAGACTTCCATTAGCCTCCTAGTTGCTACCCATTAGAATCTCTTCCCTGAAACTTTTCTGTGTGCAGGATAACCCTTCTTCGCTTTAAAGAACACACTGGATGGCTTTGACAGGAGGCTTCCATTAGCCTCCTAGTAGCTACCCATTAGAATCCCTTCCCTGAGCCTTTTCTGTGTGCAGGAGAACCCTTTTTCGCTTTAAAGAACACACTGGATGTCTTTGACAGGAGACTTCCATTAGCCTCCTAGTAGCTGCCCATTAGAATACCTCCCCTGAACCTTTTCTGAGCACATGAAATATTTGAGACTGGTCATTTAGTCCATTGTGTGCAAAATAGTTCCACTCAAAAGTAAAATAACCCAACCCACAGTTATGCTTTATTATTATCATTGAAAAAAAAAACTGATGTTTCCTTTCTGCTGAAGTCTCGCTTTCCTAAAACATATATTTTAACTAACATAAACATATACTTTGTGGTGACGAATGTAAACGATCATGTAATATTTTGCGTCAAGTAGGCTACATGACGGAAAAATTTATCATTTTAATCCATAATTTTTTTATTTCCCACTTTAGATAAAAAAAATATATGAACCTAATTCTCGCTTCAGGAACGATCGGCTAAATAAAAGCAAATTGTAAAACTCAAACCATCCACAAAAGAAGAAAAAAAAAGCTTTTAAAATAATTTTTCCGCAACCTTTAAACACTTATCACATTTCAATGGTGAAAGACCAAAACGAAAAAAATTAATTAGCGTTAAAATTAGATATATGTTGTGACGCTAAGAATACCAAAAAAAAGGTAGATAGGTCAAGTGAAGGTGTAAAGACTCAGAAAACTTCACTTTCCCATTAGTGATGTGCCCTCAATCATTTTTTCCTCCGCATTCACGGAGCTACTTTTTGCCCCATCACACCCCAAAGAGATCGAAAGGGATCTCCGAGATCTTCTCCTTCCCCATCCGTCAGCTGAACATCGACCGTAACTAAAGTACCGAACAGTGTCGTGGGGCGAGCGGCGAAAGGTCACTTTATCTGTTCTGCTGCGCCCCTCGCTAGCCCTCCTCTGCTTCTTCCTCTCTCCCGCCCTCTTCCCCCGCGCAAATGATAGAGGTTGCGGTGGCGCCACTAATGGCCAATCACGTGATCATGAAGCCCGGTTAATTAAATGAGTGTGGCCTCATGGCAGCTGTGTGCTTTGCTCTTGTTTGAGAAAAAAACCGAATACTTTACTGCAATGGGAGATTTCAGCAGAGGCACTTATAAAAGTTTCTTTTCTAGTCGTCTTCTGCAATAGTTGAGAGCTAAAGGAAGAAGTGTGGAAATTCTCAAAAAAGAAGTTCAGTGCTTCTCCTCGCTCTCACTTAACTTTAGGTAGTATTCCTATTTGTGGTGTTGTGATCCCAAATGTTTTAATTTAAAACATTGCGATCACCATAATCAACACTGATATACAAAAGTTGTTACAGCTTCACATTATGTCAATGGGAAACTAATTTCGAAGATTGCATATTTCCTAAAATAAACCTTTTATGAAAAAATGGTACAAAAAATTAAAGATTTCTATGTATCAGTGCGGATTGGATTGTTTTACCTCTGAGCGGCAATTTTTTGCAAACTATGGGCTAAATGGCCAGGGCACAAGGACCTCGAAGGCTCAGAGAAGGTTGGGGAAGGGGACCCAGTGGAACAGCTGTTGGAAGAAAGATGATAGCCTCCGGTCAAGGCCATCCAGCGTGTTCTTTAACGTGCACAGGGTATGGCTCTCCCGCACACGGGGCCACGGCTTAACATCCCATCCGACGAACGGCGGCCTTTCCAAGCCCATCGGTGTCCCCTACTGACCGTGGGCAGGGCGGGGAATTTTGCGGAGAAAATCTCAACGCTGACCCAGCTGGGACTCGAACCTGGGAGCTACAGATTACGAGCCTGGCGCGCTACCGACTGAGCCGCGCCCTTTAGGTGTAACTATGTTTACTTTAAATACAATGTATATCATTTAGGAGGTATAAAAACAGCTTAGTTTCAGATAGACCGGTTCCGCTATTACAAGATTTGCAACTTTTCATTCATTATTTACATCAGTGCTGTCCAACTTCTCTAAGACCACGGGCCATTTTTCCTTTCGCCAATATTTCGCGGGCCAGAAAAAAGAGAATAGGACAGGATAGGTAATTGAAAAGTCAGTTCATGTCACCTCAAAAAATTATTTTATTTATTCGAAAAATAATAAGTAATAATAAACCAATAAAAATTTTCTAAACCTTATCAAGTACTTAATGGGAGCAATGTGGCCGTAGTTGTTGGGCAATAAGAAGAGAATGAGTAAGTTGGGTTCGGTTGTTTTACCTCTGAGCGGCACTTTTTTGCACACCATGGGCTAAATGGCCAGGTCACATGGACCCCGAAGGCTCAGAGAAGGTTGGGGGACGGGACCCACTGGAACAGCTGTTGGGAGACAGATGGTAGCCCCCCCGTCAAGGCCATCCATCGTGTTCTTTAACGTGCACAGGGTATGGCTCTCCCGCACACGGCACCCCGGCTTAATGTCCCATCCGACGGACGGCGGCCTTTCCAAGCCCATCGTTGTCCCCTACTGACCGTGGGCAGGGCGGGGAATTTTGCGGAGATAAATCTCAACGCTGACCCAGCTGGGACTCGAACCTGGGAACTAGAGATTTCGAGCATGGCGCGCTACCGACTGAGCCACCCCCGCCCCGGTATCAGTGTGATAAAGTGTAGAACGTGTTTAAGGATTTTGATTCAAATCTATCGAAATCCTTATTTTCAAAAATATTCTTCCCTCACTTAAACCTCCTTCCCTTCCTCACTTAAAACAATTATAGAAAACTTACATTTTTAACAGCAGCAATGCTTCCAAAGAAACAAAAAAATACGAATATTGAAAGAATTATTTACACAATCTTCTAAACTACATATTCATTTTATAAAACGGTTTTAAATAATAATTATTATTTTAAGTTCTGAAGTAAATTTGCATGACTAGAATTGATTTGTTGAATATTCCTAACTTTTGAATAACGTTTACATATTATTCCTTTGGGTTGTTTTACCTCTGAGAGGCCATTTCTCTGCACAGTAGGCAAAATGGCAAAGTCACGAAGACCCCAGGGGCTCAGAGAAAAGGATTCACAGGATAGCTGTTAGTAGAGAGATAGAAGCCTCCCTTCAAGTCCATCCAGCCAGTTTTTGAATTGCACGGAATAGCTCTGGTGCACACGAGGCTGGCCCAAGACATTTTACAGCCTCAAGCGAACGCCTTTTTTGTCTCTCTGAAGTAAATTTATTTTTCCACGCTCCAAGGAACTTTATTTTTGCCACCCCCCAAAACAATTTTTTGTCTCCTCTAGTGAATATTTTTTTTACCGTTACAAATATTTTTTTTGCCGCCACCGGTGATCGTACCATTTTTTTTCATCTCAAACGATCTTACTATTTTTGTGGCTCTGAGTATTTTTTCTGCGTCCCCATCTGAAATAAAATGCCTATGAAATCATTAGTAACAGGATTTCAAAATTTTTATGATCGCAAAGTTATCAAAGATCTTAGCATTTTACTTTCATGCCACTTTTATTTTGGATTGAGATTTACATCAAGTCCATCAATTACTAACATACTAGTGTTAAAGGTTTTACCACCCCACAGACCGCTTGCCTTACACGGATGTAACACACTGTTAAACATCCCCATCTTGGGAAGGGATGGCTTAGTCGGTAGCGCGCCAGGCTCGTAATCTGTATTTCCCAGGTTCGAGTCCCAGCTGGGTCAGCGTTGAGATTTATCTCCGCAAAATTCCCCGCCCTGCCCATTGTCAGTAGGGGACACCGATAGGCTTGAAAAGGCCGCCGTCCGTCGGATGGGACGTTAAGCCGTGGCCCCGAGTGCGGGAGAGCCATACCCTGTGCACGTTAAAGAACACGCTGGATGGCCTTGACGGGAGGCTACCATCTGTCTCCCAACAGCTGTTCCAGTGGGTCCCCTCCCCCAACCTTCTCTGAGACTTCGGGGTCCATGTGACCTGGCCATTTAGCCCATGGTGTGCAAAAAAGTGTCGCTCAGAGGTAAAACAACCCAACCCAACATCCCCATCTGACGAACGGCGGTCTTTCTAAGCTCTTGTGTGTCTTTTTTCTCACAGAAGGCAGGATAGGGATTAGTGACGATAAATGTGAACTTAGGCACATTCGGGACTCGCACCCAGGAACATCAGATTACGAGCCTAGCACGCTACCGCCTGGATCGCTTGGACCACCCCTCCCTCCATATTATTCTCAACAAAATCTTTATGTTCACTCCTGTATGGAACTTGGGTGGCTCAGTTAGTACACTCCACGCTCGTGATGTGCATTTTCCAGGTTCTAGTCCCATCTGGGCCTGCGTTGAGATTTATCTCCGCAAAACACTTAACGCACTGCCCTCAGTCAGTATGGGACACCGATGACTTGAAAACGCCGCCGTCGTCGGATGGGACGTTAAGCCGTGGCCCCATGTGCGGGAGAGCCATACCCTGTGCACGTTAAAGAACACACGGGAAGGCCTTCACGGAAGGCTACCATCTGCCTCCTAACAGCTGTCCAATGGGTCCCCTCTCCCCAACCTTCTCTGGGACCTTGTGACCTGGCCATTTAGTCCATTGTGTGCAAAAGAGTACCGCTCAACCCAACCTATTTTCTTTTCAATCCCATTTTCTCATAAAATCTTATTTTTGAAATTGTAGAGCTACCAAGCTAGTTTATAGTAGAGTTGTTTTCTACACCTGGATAGATAGTTGATAGGGTTGGGTTATTTTACCTCTGAGCGGCACTTTTTTGCACACCATGGGCTAAATGGTCAGGTCACATGGACCCCGAAGGCTCAGAGAAGGTTGGGGGAGGGAACCCACTGGAATAGCTGTTGGGAGACAGATGGTAGCCTCCCGTCAAAGCCATCCAGCGTATTCTTTAACGTTCACAAAGTATAGCTCTCCCGCACACGGGGCCATGACTTAACGTCCCATCCGACGGACAGCGGCCTTTCCAAGCCCATCGGTGTCCCCTACTGACCGTGGGCAGGGCGGGGAATTTTGCGGAGATAAATCTCAAAGCTGACCCAGCTGGGACTCGAACCTGGGAATTACATATTACGAGCCAGGCGCGCTACTGACTGAGCCACACCCGCGCCATATAGTCGATAGGAGATAGATGGACGCTCCCCATCAAAGTCATTCAGCGTGTTCTTTAGTGTACAGTCGCTCAAAAAAGTATCCGAACACTAGGGTTGATTACAAAATTCAGAAAAAATATCTGGCAACGATTTGTTTTAGAAATTAGTGATCTGGCAACCTTCGTGTCACGTGACACGAAGGTTGCCAGATCACTAATTTCTAAAACAAATCGTTGCCAGATATTTTTTCTGAATTTTGTAATCAACCCTAGTGTTCGGATACTTTTTTGAGCGACTGTACGAAGATCACGGCTGTTTTACGCACTGGATAACGGTTTAAGGCTCATCCAACGGACGGCGGGCTTTCCAATCGCGTCGGTTTCTATTTTTTGCAATGAGGTTAACGGAGAAATCTCAATACAGGCACATTGAATACTCGAACCCCTTTCCAAGTCCCGTTGTAGATCAGCTGGGAACACTTTATAGTAAATTGAGTTCAAAATAAATGAATGTCAGAAAAAATAATCAGTTGTATTCCTTCACAGGGAAAAAAAAAATCATTACTCATACAAATATGTTACCCAAAACCATTATTCTAAGGACGTCGGATTTTCAGGATGCAAAGTTTCTATTTTAAAGTTGTAATTCCTTCCCATGAAGCCGAAAGAATAACATTGAAGCTCTTACTTTGTTAGAAAACGGGAAACTAAAACAACGCAGAGGATGCTCATCTCCCAGGGCAAAGGAAGATCCGTATCCCAAATCCAATAAGTTAATACCGAAGCAGTTCAGTTTACATGGTCGTTGGCGACGGAGGCATTAAACAGTCGAGCCTCACACTGCAGAAGAAACCGAACCTGGCTTTTGTCAAACGCGCCGAGCCAATTCCGGAGTGCTTTCGAAATGTCCGCTTCCGCTGCATATTGGTAAGCCACGCTGTCGGGAAGAAAGGTCACGGTACGGGCATACAGGAAGCGGTTTAGCGTTTTAAACATCTCTAACTTTCTGCCATCTCTAAAAACCATTTCCGATAACGGAGATGGACTCGTACCATAATGAAGTTTATGTCCCGGATTTCTGTTTGGTGTGACATCATCTCACTGGCTGCTAATGGTTTTGAGATGGAAGAAAATTCGAAAGCGCTGATAACGTTAAACAGCTGAAACAACTTTATCTGTGACCGTACCCTTAGGGTGGTCGCACGAGGAGCGAGCCGCGACAGCGGAGAACGTGATTGGCTTTTATTCTGAACGAAACTTGACTCCGAACTGAAAAAAAGGGGAGAAAAGAGGAAGCTAGTGGAAGGATCTCTTTTGGCTTTTACCATGCAAATATGTAGAGAAAAAAAGATATTCAACACCTTTCCTGAGCATAGTGATTCAGAACCTCAACTGGACTGAAAAGCTGTCTGATATCTATTGGCTATGAAGGAAACTATGTCAAAAGTGAGTTTTAGATCGATACGTCAAAATTTTAAAACACTTACATACCTTTCTGCTTTTACTATATAACCATAAAAGTTAGATGTTTGCTTGGCTACTTATCGGTCGTGAACCTAAACTGTTCACTGAGTTGGGTAGTTTTACCTCTGAGCGGCACTTTTTTGCACACCATGGGCTAAATGGCCAGGTCACATTGACCCCGAAGACTCAGATAAGGTTGGGGGAAGGGACTCCCTGGAACAGCTGTTGGGAGACAGATGGTAGCCTCCGAAATTTAGAGTAAAAAATATTTTACCGACGGATAAGAACCGTTAACCGCCTTTTGGCATGTGCTCTGCCAGGTTACCAACCAGAGCAAAAGATCATCCACTTGTAAAGTTATGAAACAATTCCATGTTCGGGATAAAACTCAAATTGCGTCCAATGAACAACAAACTGTTTCCGATAAGTTCGTTCATGATATACATTTATCAGTTGTGTCCCCTGGAACTGGCCTGGGAAAATTACAGGAAACCACCTCTTTTTATGCAGCCCCACGAGCTACTGATGACAAATGAAATTTGTAAAAGAGAAAATGAAGTTATAGAGGACAAGTCCAACTTCAACAAATTCTCATTAAAATTATATTGTTTATATATCACTTTACTTTTCTAAGGCTGGTTATACTTACGTTATTGATCATTTATATATCTTCGGCGGTACACCCTTCCATTTTCTATTTCCTATGCTGCCCTTCAGTTAAAACCTTTGCCCAAGCCTGCACTAGAGGTGCGTACGTGTGATAGTGTTAATTTATTTCATTAAAGAAGAAGAGAAATATTACTTTTCCGAACCTCTGACATCTGATACATAATGAAAAAAAATAATGTTTTGGAATTCTTGGTGCTTTTTAGCACTTGCACATTCTAGGAAGAAGGGCAGTTTTGTCTGCTACACAGAGAAGGCATTCATAAGAAATGTGGGGCGGGGGTGGCTCAGTCGGTAGCGCGCCAGGCTCGTAATCTGTAGGTCCCAGGTTCGAGTCCCAGCTAGGTCAGCGTTGAGATTTATCTCCGCAAAATTCCCTGCCCTGCCCACGGTCAGTAGGGGACACCGATGAACTTGGAATGGCCGCCGTCCGTCGGATGGGACGTTAAGCCGTGGCACCGTGTGCGGGAGAGCCATACCCTGTGCACGTTAAAGAACACGCTGGATGGCCTTGACGGGAGGCTACCATCTGTCTCCCAACAGCTATTCCAGTGAGTCCCCTCCCCCAAGCTTCTCTGAGCCTTCGAGGTCCATGTGACCTGGCCATTTAGCCCATGGTGTGCAAAAAAGTGCCGCTCAGAGGTAAAACAACCCAACCCATAAGAAATGCGAGACTGCTGGAGGGCTCAGTCGATAGCGCGCCACGCTCTTTAATGCAGGCTCAAGTCTTGCTCCTCCCAGTGATGAGATTTATCTCTGTTAAAGTCTGTCATAAAAGGAAAAACTGATATTATTGGAAAGGCCGCCTTCCATTTTGACTGGACGTAAAGCCATGGTACCATGTGCAGGAGAGTCCTTTATCACGTTAAAGAACATGCTGGATGGCCTTTATGGAAGACTTCCATCTCTCTCCTAACAGCTGCCATCAAATGAATTCTTTCCTTAATTTCTTTAAGTTCTTGGGATCCTTGTGACTTACCCATTTAGCCCAATGTGTGCAGAAGAGTGCTGCTCAGTGATGAAACAACCCAACCGAACTTTTCGTTATTTATTTATCTCTGAACTTTGGGTTTATCTGATGTTTTTTCCTTTCAGATTGCTTTCCGAGATGCATGGTTGTTGATTTTTTTTTCTGTTTGTATGGACCTTTACTGGGAGTATTTTACCCCAATTTACACTCACCCAATGGATAATTCCAGTTCACGGTCCATTTAATTTGCTCGTACTTGATCTAGGGATTTAAATTAATCTTTGATTAGGAAAACTGATAAAAAATATAAGTTACGGCCCCAATTAAGGGTTGTTCCTGTTTTTTAATTCTTTTGTAAATTATTCGCATCAAAAATGGTCTTTAAGAAGTGAAACATTACAATTGCTGTAAAGGAATGTTTTTAAAATTCGTGTTTTAATAGTAATTGCTTTTATCCCTCATTCTAAAAAGGACATAAAAATTAGTTATTAATTTTTTTAATATTGCACTAAGACCTTTTAAGTTGGGATAATTCGATTTATTTTTTTATGGGTTGGGTTGTTTTACCTCTGAGCGGCACTTTTTTTGCACACCATGGGCTAAATGGAGGATCACATGGACCCCGAAGGCTCAGAGAAGGTTGGGGGAGGGGACCCACTGGAACAGCTGTTGGGAGACAGATGGTAGCCTCCCGTCACAGCCACCCAGCGTGTTCTTTAAAGTGCACAGGGTATGGCTCTCCCGCACACGGGGCCACGGCTTAACGTCCCATCCGACGGACGGCGGCCTTTCCAAGCCCATCGGTGTCCCCTATTGACCTTGGGCAGGGCGGGGAATTTTACGGAGATAAATCTCAACGCTGACCCAGCTGGGACTCGAACCTGAGCATAGAATAGGTAAAGCGGTCAAGTTCAAAGACTCCAAGTTCTTAAAAGATAATGAGGAAGGTGATCAACGGGGCTTCTGTCAGGAGACAGACTGAAGCCTCTCATCAAGGCCATCCAGTGTATTGTTTATGCTCAAAACGTATGGCTTTCCTATAAATATCGCCATGGCTTAACGTCCCATCCGCAGATGGCAGCCTTTCCAAACTCAATGGCGTCCTCAACGAGATAAGTTCTCAACACAAGGAGTTGGGTTGTTTTATCTCTGAGCGGCACTTTTTTGCACACCATGTGCTAAATGGCCAGGTCACATGACCCCGAAGGCTCAGAGAAGGTTGGGGGAGGGGACCCACTGGAACAGCTGTTGGGATGGTAGCCTCCCGTAAAAGATGGTAGCCTCCCGTCAAGCAGATGGTAGCCTCCCGTCAGCAGATGGTAGCCTCCCGTCAAAGCCATCCAGCGTGTTCTTTAACGTGCACAGGGTATGACTCTCCCGCACACGGAGCCACGGCTTAACGTCCCATCCGACGGACGGCGGCCTTTCCAAGCCCATCGGTGTAACCTACCTAACCTAAAAATACCCCGCCCTGCTTCAAAGCAAGCAGGGCGGGGTATTTTTGCGGAGATAAATCTCAACGCTGACCCAGCTGGGACTCGAACCTGGGAACTACAGATTACGAGCCTGGCGCGCTACCGACTGAGCCACCCCTGCCCCCAACACAAGGAGAATTAGGACTCGAACATGGAAACATCCTATTAAGGGCCTGGGGTGCTGTGTAGTTTCTTTTTAGATCAACTGATATTTACGAAGATTTTTCAAGAAGCAAAAAAATTTGCTTTCATAATAAAATGCTTTTATTAAAGAAAACTGTTAATAAATAAACCCCCAGTGTTCACTAATGATGTATCACAGGAAACGTCCTGTTGACAAGAAACATTTCAAATAATTTTGCTGAAAAAATTTGGTTTCGTCCTGAGTGGGATTGAAACCCTATTCTCCGAGAAGCACGCCAGGGATCATAAACGCTAGACCATTAAAGACTAACCATTTTCTTCATTTTTTCTGAGAAAACATTAATCCTATTGCTACTATCACACTCAGATTTAGCTACAGTTCCTATTCCAGAACGCTCGCACAATCCCCCCCCCCCAAATTAGCCCCTGTTTTTCTCTATGGCCAGTTCAATGCTAAATTAAACACAGCAATAAGGGATGATAAACACAATGCAGCACAAGATGAACTTATTTGTAAGAAGCAAGGTTAGTGAAGCATTGTTCAACAATAAAGAACTGCAGCTAAAACAACAAACAATTGCTAAATCGCCCTGCAAAAAGGAACTTTATATTTCACAGTAATAAGAAGAGACTAAACTGAGTATTTAGAGAGAAAAAACACAAGATCCCATGGACCAAACAGTTTCTATTTTCGAAACACACAAGCCACTTCGACAAGAGGACAAGCACGCAACTTGCATATGTCAAAGTTGAGAAGTCTGAAAGTGAAACAAAGAAAGTGCAAAAAGCACTTGCTTAGATAGTCGTTGGTGCATTTGGCAGTACAAACTTTCGTAAACATCATCCGGGTCTTTTGGTTGTTTACCAAATTGGAATTCACGCCGTTGAGAAAGGTTCTGAAACGCACTTCAAAGCAAGCTCAGCAGAGGTGCGCAGACCTTCACTACCATCTAGGGAGGATTACACTGATGTATACCCGGAGGCTCAAGAATGAACGACATTGTTATTGTTTCCGGATAAGTTATTTACCGACAGACTAGATCCTGCAAAAATCAGCGTTCAAAAAACCTGTGAACGAATGAAATAAAAAGTCATTAAGAACTGTTTGTTAAGTGAGTGGCAGATACAAAGCCACCTTTCCCACGACAAAGGGCTCCAAATATCAACAGTTGCTGTTACTTAGCCCTGAATGGAACAAATTATTAGTATTATTTCATGGGTGAGCACACAGAGAACGACCATTGCGACACCGCAGACCAATGCAGAGTACGGGAAACTTTCAAAGAGAGAGTCAGAGTTGGCTATTGTGTGCTGACATCCAATAGCAATCAATAGCGCCCGGCGTCATTAGCAGCACAAATAGCAGGCAGGGAAGACAAAACATGTGTACTTTGTCTGGAAGTTTCAAGCGCTCGAAGATAGTGTATGTGTGCCTTTCCACAAAACCGAGATCATCGGATTGAAAGTGTTACTTTTCCGTTCGAGGGAAATACCGCATAAGCATCGAATTGGTTGGATATGTGGGTGATTCGCGGGTATGATCCCAGTAGTGAATTAGTTTGCATCCTGAATCAGCTAGTTATTTGAATTAGTTGTCGCCTCCTGAATCAGCTATTTATTTGCATTAGTGTCTCGACTTTTCAATCAGCTAGTTATTTGCATCAGTGTCTCGCTTTTTACATCAGCTAGTTATTTGCATTAGTGTCTCACTTTTTAAATCAGCTAGTTATTTGAATCACCTCCTGAATCAGCTAATTATTTGAATTAGTAACCATAGTAATGTTTAAACCACGAGTAAGGATAATTAGCTACTAAGACACTCAAGTTTCATTAGATATCACTGGTTTACAAGGTTTCTATAACAACGTGAATAATTCTAGCTGCTTTAACTATTTTTCAGGTGCTGATTTCAGATCTGGCCTTAAAACAATGGCTAGCACGTTTTTATGTTATTGGTCATTTTGACTCCTGTTAAGATCTTCCTATAACAACACCGCCAGACAACTTCGAGGATACTAGATATTTCACTTTTTGTGGCTGACAATACTGATCAAGTGGGAGAAAACATGTAACAGTAACCTAACCTCAGACCGCCATTTTTGTTGTTTTCATTGTAGGAGAAACACCTGCTATACGTTGAAGAGTGAATTTTGGCCTTTAAATGGCACAAAGACAGCGTCGCGGATGCGCTAATGTACCAGAAATGTTTTGTTATGTGTGTGAAAATTCAATTTTAAAATCCCAGGATTGTTCATTGACAAAGCTTGTAAAGAAATTCTATAACTTGTATTTTGGATGTCATGTTTCAGATCAGGACAAAACATGAGTTCCACACGTGTACTGACTGCATTTCATGCTTTGTTGGCGTTAGTGAATGGTTGAAAGATAAGATAAAATCCATGCCCTTTGTAATTTCAATGGTTTGGCGTGAGCCAACTAGTCACTTGCATGATTTCTATTTTTGTTTAACTAAAGTGTCGGCTTTTCAAAAAGGAACAAAAACAAAATACAATATTCAAATGTGCCTTCAGCCATAAATAAGGCAGTTCCTCATGGAGTAGATCTTCCTATACCAACACCCGGAACCAACTGGGAGGAGATGGATTCACACTAATCAGAGGAAAACTTTGAGGCACATACAGATCCTGATCTTACATACACCCCTAAAAATTAACATGAACCAAATCTGATTCCGCAAAATGAACTAAATGATCTTGTTCGAGACCCAGGACTTTACAAACAACAAGCTGAGGTTTTAGGTTCAACACTTCAAGAGTGGAATCTTCTGGCCAAGGGGACCAGAGTTTCTCTGTTCAGAAAGAGAAATTTGGCTTTATCTGCTTATTACGAGATGCAAGATGATTTGTGTTTCTGCATAGATATTTCAGGGCTGATGGAAGAAATTTAAACAACTCACTACCCTAAGGAATGGCGTCTGTTTATAGATTCGTCAAAATTCAGCTTAAAACTGTCCTTTTACATAAAGGAAAATAAAAACCTTCCATTCCAGTGACACACGCTGTGGGAATGAAGGAAACTTATGAAAGCATGGAAAAAATACTCACCGCTATAAAATATGACCAATATAAGTGGACAATATAGGTGACCTAAAAGTCATATCTCTCTTGCTCGGGCTTCAAGGAGGTTTCACAAACGTTTTTGTTGTTTTCTGTGTTGTGGGACAGTAGGACCAGAAAGGAAAACTACAAAAGACTGGCCCAAATTAGATGATTTTATTCCTGGAAAAAGTAATGTGGGGTATAAGCTTCTAGTTGACCCCTCTGATGTTCTGCTCCCACCACTACACATCAAACTGGGGCTTGTGAAACTTTTTGCAAAGGCTATGGACAAAACTACAAAAGTGTTTTTGCATTTGAAGGAAAAATTTCCAAAACTAAGTGATGCCAAACGCAAAGAAGGAATCTTTGTCTTCGAAGAAAAACTGAATATGAAGGAGCGCGCTGCACGGAAATCCTTCACGTCTATGGTCCAGGATTTTCTGAGGAATCACAAAGAAGAAAACTATCATCAGCTCATTGAAGATCTTCTCAAAAACTACGAAAATCTTGGCTGTCGAATATCTTTGAAGATCCATTTCTTGCATTCGCATATCGACTTCTTTCCCAAGAACTTAGTTACTGTCAGTGATGAGCAAGGGGAAAGATTTCACCAGAATATTCGAACCATGGAGGAGAGATACGAAGGCAGGTGGGACCCAGCAGTGATGGGTGACTACGCTGGTTCTTGCAGAAGGAAAATACCTCAGCACATAAAAGACAAAAATGAACTTCTTGTAAGTATAAAAGATCCTTACCCATGTTTTCTTCTTTTTCGTTTCAATATTATTTCATTTGTTACTTTATATTCAGTGGTCTATAAATATGTTTCCAATTTTTTTTGCTGTAATCGTGAAATTAATTAATGAGTTTTAAGTTGCAATTTAATAAAATAGTCACATTTATTTTCATTTTCCAAATATGCATATTCATTGAAATTTGAAATATATTAATCCGTAATTTAAAAAAGAACTGTAAGTGCTGCAGATTTTTCACATTCATATTTGAACTCAGCCCCCCAAAATTAGTAAAAATCATCCTATTTGACCAAAGTTATTAAAAACGTTATTGTCTAGTGTAATTCAATAGTAATTGGTTCGATTGGAAAAACACTAAGCTCTTGATATGTGCCTCTCTTGTTTTCGGGGTGGGGGCGGGTCCTTCGGGACTCGCCCCCCATGGGGAAAGTACAAATTCTGTCTCACGACACTACACGTGTTTGGCAAGAAAAGCCTGTAAGTAGAAGATGAAGTTTGTCTCAGAGGAGACCAGTAGGGACTTGGAGTATGGGTGGTGTTAAAGGGGGTGCAGAGTGCAGCCCAGGTGAAAAAGGAAGATGAGTAGTAGAGCGAAAGCACCTCCTGGTCTCAAAGAAGAGAGTCCTATGAGCCGGCAGACAAGCCAGCCTATGTCCCTCAAGTGTGCCCTGACCCATGCACTCTCGATGGACACCGTGACCACCTCGCCTGCTACCTCATTGATCGCCTGGGAGCTCCTGAGTTCGTTAACGAACCCTTCCGTAATCGGGCACCTGAGGATATAGTGCCCGACATCTGCATCTGGAGCCCCACAGCCGCAGTAACTGTGGGTAACGATCTTAAACCGCTCCAGATATTTGGTGAAACTCCCCTGTCCCGTCAGAACCTGCGTCAAATAGTGGTCAGAGGACATCAGGAATAGACTGACCCTTCTCAAGAATGTCTTTGTTTGTAGACCATTCTCAGTCGTATCCCAGAGCCTCTGCCACTCACTGATTATTCTTCGACATAATATAGATTTCAGGGTAATTTTAGAAGTCTTTACCTCTAGCACAGGTTGAATGCTATTACCTGCTGAGCGGGACAGTTGGTCTGCCCGCTCCTTCCCTTCATGACCTACATGTGCATTGATCCAGGAGAAGGATACTCTGGGAATGTTCTGATTGCCCGGTATGCACTTGATTTCGTTAACTATTTCATGCCTGTTGGTTGCATCTTCAAGTGCTTGCAGAGCTGCCTGGCTGTCCGTGATATGTGCCGGGGTTAGGTCCCTGGAGATGCCAGAGTAGGGGGAAAATGAAAGTTCTAACTCAGTGGCGGGTCAATGTTAATCCTATGGGACCCGCCACCCATGTGTTTCAAGCTGGTGGTGGGTCATTATCAATCACATTGCTCAGAACTCTCACTGTTTTAAGACTGAAGTTAGGTAATATTGAAAAGAATACCTCCCTCCAGTGATGTATTAATCTGAAATTGTATTATCCAGTTGAATTAGAGGTAATAATGGATATATAATAGATGATATTGGATAGCAACTCAATCGTAATTTCCACCAACACCCATAGCAGTTACCAACGTCACTGGCCACACACCCTTCCGCCCCCTTATTAATATTTATAATTCATATTTAATTAATCAGTACCATCCCCCTTTATTGAAAACCGGCCATTTTGGTTTCTACCCTCATCCGAAATTTCGAAGTCCTGGCTCCGCCATTTTGAAATCCGGCGTCACCGATTAGAAGTTTTACCTTTTAAAATATTTTTACCCAATAGCATTTTTTCTTTTCATTTTCTGCGGAGTAGTTTTATTCCAGTTTCTGCAGGATAGTTCTTCTTCTAGTATAAATACGACATCCAATCAGTCAGATTCCTCATTCTGTTGTCAGACATTGACAGTGACGGTTCTCTGCTGCTACATCCGCGTGATTTTTCAACTGCTAGAAGCCAATAGTGATATTCCTCGTGTAGTATAAAATCAGCTATTTTACAACGCACCGTTTTATAATGTATCCATGTGATATATGTGAGAAGGCTTTCCTTCATCAGGCCCATCTCATTCGTCATAAAATGATGAAACACACTCAACAAAATGAATATTCCCGCATAGATAATCACTATGTAGACTCATTCAGTCACAAGTTCTTTTTTTAAAGGAAACCAAATATATCAATATCTTTCAAAAATAAAATTAAAAGTTTAAAGAAGATCTTTAATTTGATAATTAAACCAATGATTTGACTCCTGTTATTCCAGTTGGTAGACTCATTATTCCCCTTAGAGTTACTTTGCATTATGGGACAATCAGCAGAATCAAAATTTTTTTCATCAGTTATATGAAGTTTAGAGCTTTTATGGTTGAATGTTTGGCGCCAGTGATGTATTTCTTTACTGTGTTAGCATAGTTCCGTTGATTTAAAATGTTATGAGTTACAAAGCTTCTGTTTTCAACATCAAAAGAAGTAGAAGGTTGGTTTGTTAAAGGTGGGAAATTTTCTCTCATTTCTTCATGAAATTTATATTTCGAGCCCTCTCTCAGGTCCTCACATCCATGTCCTTGAATCTTATCAATGAACATGTTTGAGTCTCTAGCAATTTCTTCATTTTTGTTGAGGAAGTCATTCAGTTTGAAATGATTGACAATTTCAGATGATTGTTTAGCTTTTTTAAATGTCTGTTGCCAGTTCAAATCCTCATTTAGCTGGATTACTTTAGCCTTACATGCGATCAATCTCACCGGACATCCAGCAAATGTTGCAGGATGTTGATCCCCGCAATTCTTGCATTTTAAGATGTTAGCTTTACAAAATTTATGGTGATGATGTTCTCCACATCTTTTAAATGTTAACTTTCCTCTACAAGTGGAAACTGCATGTCCAAATGTGCAGCATCTAAAGCATAAGTTTGGTGGAGTTGTATAGGGTTTAACATTATGTCTAGAGAATCCTAAAAAAACATGTGAAGGCAGCACTTCACCCTCGAATTCTAGAATTATTTTGTTGATCGGATTGCAATATGTTTCCTTTTTTTTATCAAATTGGTCATAATGCATCATGAGTCTCATGCTTAGAACGTGTTGGTCAAACAAAAGATCGAGAATTAAGTCATCGTCAAAATGAGTAGGAACTCCAATAATTGTTAATAGTATTGATTTCTTAAATTCAGGGAGTTCAACTTTAACTGGGATCGACAAAATTTCTTTCAAATTAAGGATTTTATCAAATTGGTCTTTTGAATTAGGAAAGATTAACAATCTTCCATGGGAAATGAATTTCCCTCCGATACGATCATTTAAAAATTTATAAAAAAATGAAGAGAATTTCTGAATATCTAGTGCATTTAATTTAGTATTTATTCCACTAATGACCAATGACAAATCTTCTTTATCATTTAAAGCTTTTTCAATAATATCAGGAAATTTCGTATTTTCTGAATCAATTTTAGTGATAATAGTAATGTTCTTAAATGTTTCATCATTTTTTCCAGAGTTAGGTGTTTTATTTATCGTTGGTAACTTATATTTCGTTTTTGATTTTTGTTCATTTTCTTTATGATTAATAATCGAGTTTGCCTGAGTGATAGAATGTGTATCCAAGTCGATGTTTAAATCCTTTTGTAAATTTTCTCGTAGATTTCGTAGGTGAAGACTCTGACTCCGAAGACAACTTCAAATCTTCTGCCATGTCACATTCTTCTTTTTCATGTAAGTCTTTTTCATCCTTCTTCGTTTTATCCACCATATAGAATTTAGATCTTTTTACTTTAATGTAAGGTTTAGGAGAGTTTCTTTTTTTCTTATTTCCCACTGCCAACTTGAATCAAACGTTGCACAAAATTTGCGTTCACCAGATTACATCCGGGGATTTCACACTTTCACAAAGTTCATTAAAAGCATCAAAAGTTTGACATTTCACCATTAAAATCATAGTATTCCAGATCCGAATTAATTTCTCACATTAAGCTTTGACACAATCACTAATCAAAGTCGAAAAAATTCACTTAAAATTAACATAAAACCATAAGAAAAATTAAAACAATTATCAGCACAATTCCACGTCTAAACTCTCTGGTCGCTCGACCAGAATCCTTCGTCATAAGAGAAATCATAATGGAAATAGCCTGTTTAAGTGCTCTCAATGCGAATCGACATTCTCAAGGAGAGATGACGTCCGACGTCACGAGTTATCCCACACCTCCAGGAAAACCTACAAATGTGAAGAGTGTGCAATGGAGTTTGGAAGAAGGACAGTCTTTTACGCCATCAAAGAAAGCCACACAATAATAAGTGAAAACGTTCTGAAGATGAAAGGATTCCCCAGAGGAAACAAAAACCATACCCTGAAGACCCCTGTCAGTTTACAGAAGAAATGAAAAGGACCCTGTCAACACATAAGCTGATGGTAACTGAAGAAACATCTGTTGAACTCATCTTTTTCCTCGAGTCCTCGCGAGAGTCACTCCTAACACATCTGAAAGAAGAATTGACCTCGAAAGGTAGCATTAAATGGTACCTTGCTGTACAAGTGTGCTTCAGGCGAAAAGTTTCCCCTTCTACCTTCGAACGCTGGCACCCCATTTTTCCGAAGTAACTGTATCACAAGTCTTCTTACATGATCCCTAAACAGAGAATTGGATTCAGCGTATAACAAGATTAAGACCTCATTTGAAGAATTTGAAGGAACACATAGTGGATGGATACTGGATGCCGTACTCCACACTGAAATGAACATTGGAAAATATACCCCTCTTGCAGGGTCTAGTTATATCCCTACCCCAAGAGAATTACTATTAAAACGTGCTATTGTTAATGTATGTAATTCTGACCAAAAATGTTTGGTATGGTCTGTTTTAGCCTCTTTATATCCTGCAATAGGAAACACTGAACTCCTTAACAAATATAATCATTTAGAAGAAAAATTAAACACATCTGGCCTAATTTTCCTCATAACAATAAATCAAATATCAAAATTCGAAAAATTGAACAACATTTCTCTCAATGTTTTTGGATATGAGAAAGAGGTGTTCCCACTCTACATCACACCATTCAGATTTAAAGCGCACGCAAATCTCCTACTGTTATCAAATGGCGAAAAGCAACGTTATTGCTCCATTAAGAATATGAGTAGACTTCTCAGTCCTCCCACCAAACATAACGGTGTAAGTTTCTACTGTGATTACTGCCTTCACCGTTTCGCAAATGAATCACTCTTGAAGGATCATATCCCCTAATGTCAAGAACATGGACCCCAGAAAGTAGAATTTCCAACTGAAGAAGAGAAATGGCGGTGCAGCGTTCGAAGGTAGAAGGGGAAACTTTTCGCCTGAAGCACACTTGTACAGCAAGGTACCATTTAATGCTACCTTTCGAGGTCAATTCTTCTTTCAGATGTGTTAGGAGTGACTCTCGCGAGGACTCGAGGAAAAAGATGAGTTCAACAGATGTTTCTTCAGTTGCCATCAGCTTATGTGTTGACAGGGTCCTTTTCATTTCTTTTGCAAACTGACAGGGGTCTTCAGGGTATGGTGTTTGTTTCTTCTGGGGAATCTTTTCATCTTCAGAGCGTTTTCGCTTATTAATGTGTGGCTTTCTTTGATGTCGTAAAAGACTGTCTTTTCTCCCAAACTCCATTGCACATTCTTCGCATTTGTAGGTTTTCCTGGAGATATGGGTTAACTCATGCCGTCGGACGTCATCTCTCCTTGAGAATGTCGATTCGCATTGAGAGCACTTAAACAGGCTATTTCCATCATGATTTCTCTTATGACGAATGAGATGGGTCTGATGAAGGAAAGCCTTCTCAAATATATCACATGGATACATTATAAAACGGTGCGTTGTAAAATAGCTGATTTTATACTACACGAGGAATATCACTATTTGCTTCTAGCAGTTTAAAAATCACACGGATGTAGCAGCAGAGAACCGTCACTGTCAACGTCTGACAACAGAATGAGGAATCTGACTGACGGATGTCGTATTTATACTAGAAGAAGGACTATGCTGCATAAACTGGAATAAAACTGTTCCGCAGAAAATGAAAAGAAAAAATGCTATTGCGTAAAAATATTTTAAAAGGTAGAACTTCTAATCGGTGACGTCGGATTTCAAAATGGCGGAGCCAAGACTTCGAAATTTCGGATGAGGGTAGAAACCAAAATGGCCGGTTTTCAATAAAGGCGGATGGTACTGATTAATTAAATATGAATTATGAATATTAATAACGGGGCGGAAGGGTGTGTGGCCTGTGACGTTGGTAACTGCTGTGGGTGTTGGTGAAAATTACGATTGAGTTGCTATCCAATATCGTCTATTATATGTCCATTATTACCTCTAATTCAACTGGATAATACAATTTCAGATTAATACATCACTGGAGGGAGGTATTCTTTTCAATATTACCTAACTTCAGTCTTCAAACAATGACCCGCCACTGAGTTAGAACTCTCATTTTCCCCCAACTTGAAAGCGGCATAATGAAAATTGGCGTAAATGAAAATCAAATTACAATGTATTTCAATGAGTTGCATTACAGGTGAACGAAAAAGATTCTCCTTCACACGATAATACAAATATTTAATATTTTAAACTTAAACATTACATACATGCATTTAAAAATCACATATATTTTGTAATACGTACCTGTATGATATAAATAGGTATAGTACTGATGAGGGATAGATCCTGGTTGTGAAGGTCAGGGCCGACTGGATCAACTTGTGTATTCTTTGGATCAGTTAAAGATTTTTAATATTTCTTTTTAAAATAATTAAGGAGGGTTCTTTGCATTGCTTGGTGCCTCCTTTCCTGCCGAACATGGTAGTAAGGCTGCAACACTGCATTGATTCCTTTTCTAATAGAACAGCTTCGTTCCTAGCCAGAATTTCCTGCAAGTCATGGGTTTTTATAGACTGTAAAATGGGTTCTTCTTGTTCTTTCTGCTGATGTTCCTGAGTCAAGTCTGCAGCCAAATCTTTCAGTTCCTCATTTGTTAGAGGCTGACAATGGCTCACCAACAAATCAATCGCATCATCAGGCTCAACGTTGTCAAGACCTATCTCTTGAGCAATTGCGGTAATTTAAATTACAATCCGTGACACTTCCTCAAAACCCCTGAATCATGTACATACTCAGGTGACACTTTTGCCACACTCTATTCATACAAGTTAATATGACCTCTTTCCAAGCACCATCGGCCCTTCATATATTATAGTACATCTAATATTCTTTGACAGACTGGTTGGTTGCAATTGTCCATTTCCCATAACATCTTTCTAAATGCCTGCAGAATGTAGATTTGCTATGGCACCCAATTCCATTGGTTGTAAAAAGAGAGATGGTATTTGCGGCACAAATTCATCTTTTATATCTACTGCCATCCTTACAATATTTGGTGGATATCCTGGGCATTGTCCAACAACAGCAGCACCCTCGTTCAATAATTATTTCGTCACAGTAGTGATGTACCGTTGAGGAAAATAATCTGTATACCAGTCTGTGAGGACATCTTCTGACATGAGTGCCATCCAAGTCCTTCTGTTTGGAATCCAAATGATTGGTAAATTTTCATTAATCAGTCCCTTCATCATCTCGGTGGTTTAGAGTGATAGATGAACAATGGGTTTAGTTTTACCTTTTCTGACGCACGAAGAAGAGTTAAATGGTCCTTGGCTAGCTTAAATCCAGACGCATTTTTCTCTTCACGGGAGATGAAAGTTCTTGAAAGCATCTTCTTTCAATAAAGGCCGGGATCGTCCACCTTGAAAACAAGATCGAGAGGGGGGGGGGGGGGGTTATTCACTTTCCTCTATGAGTCGCTTGATGTACTCAGGTGAGTCGCTTGCTGCTCCTTCATCAGTATTGACAGCTTCGCCTGTTTTTTTTTTATATTGTAAATTTCACTTCGCTGCTTAAAATTAGCGAACCAGCCTTTGCTTGCTATGAAAGTTTCGTCGCCGCCTTCCTTTTCATTTATCTCATTAAACAAACTTCATCATAAATAACACTTTGTATACAGGACCACGTGAGTATCTAAGAGTTGTAGCAGTTTTCCTTCTTTCAGTATTCCCCGCCCTGCCCACGGTCAGTAGGGGACACCGATGGGCTTGGAAAGGACGCCGTCCGTCGGATGGGACATTAAGCCGCGGTCCCGTGTGCGGTAGAGCCATACCCTGTACACGTTAAAGAACACACTGGATGGCTTGACGGGAGGCTACCATCTGTCTCCCAACAGCTGTTCCAGTAGGTCCCCTCCCCCAACCTTCTCTGAGCCTTCGGGGTCCGTGTGACCTGGCCATTTAGCCCATGGTGTGCAAAAACGTGCCGCTCAGTGGTAAAACAACCCAACCCAACCTTCTTTCAGTTTCCATTATCTTTCTTAATTTTATCAGCATTTTTCATGGTCGTTGTTACAGTGGAGGAGGTGATATATAACTCCCTAAAAAATTAGACGTGATTGCCCACCCTTTCTCCATTCTTCTTAACGGGCTTTTTTTCTCCATTCTTCTTAACGTTATAGATTTCCGTGGTCTTTTAGAAAATTTACAGTGGCATTCCATTTCCACCCTTACGACCAGATATGGCTCCAGTTTCAAAAAACAAATTTATTAAAAATTCTAAGGCACAATGATAAAGTACAGAGTAAACCTCGAAAATGTAGCACAGATAATTATGAACACAATAGAGTATTCAAGTTCACAAACCGAGTTTCAAAATAAATTAATCGTTAAGTAAAGAGCCATTACCGAACGCAACATAGTATATGTCTTTAATCTGAGACAGTGTGACACAATGCTCATTTCGTCACTATATATATATCGCGGCCTTTTGTCTAGATTCTAGAGTAAATGGAATCGACAAGCCCAGTAGCACTGCGCAGTGACTTTTTTTGGTGGCAGCAGCGCGTAATAGAATTTTCCAGAATTTTTGAGGGAAACTAAAGAATTTACTAGAAAATTCTCAAAATGGCGGATATTGAAATCGGCGTAAATCAAACCGTCATAAATCGACTGCCCTACTGTATTCAAAAAGTGCATAAAGTGTTATTTTGTGTTTTGAACTGCCTCTTTATATGTGCTACTAAGTATATCCCTTTAGGTTGCTGTTTGTCGTGTCTTAGAAAATAAAAATAAATAAGTACCCCCTCAAGCAGCTGCTTGCCACAGAGGTCTGACAGGCAAGGAAATCAGTCGAGAACCGTCCCGTGACGTCACCTTGCAGTTTCGCTTTCTACACGCCCAGAACCTCGCCAGTCGTGATAATTCACGGACGCTTTACTGTCAACAGTTGAGGGAAGGGAAGAATACCATTTCAGCCAAAACACTATTCAGTTTCGTTGCAATAAAGTAATTTATAACAGAGTATCCAATCCAAATTGAAGGGATTTGATAACTGAACTATCCTCTGCAGGAAGATAGTAGGAAGAGAACTATAGCTGCTCCCATTTTGCTATTTTGGTAAATTCTTATTTGTCTCCACGTAGGAGGGTCCAACGAGGTTGCCATGCATTCTGGTTTTGCAGAGTTAGGCTACACAACGCAACACCCCCCCTCCCCCCACACACACTATACCTTTGGGTTTATATATACGTTAGGCTACCCCCTATATCCAAATAATCCATCCGCGCTATAGAGAGTGTGCGACACTACCTCTAACATGGAGATCACTTGAAAACTGTTTGCGCCTCTTAAGGGAAAGAACTGGAACAAACTGATCATTAAAAGAGGTCGTTAACGATGTAAGGTAGCGCATTGGTAGGGTACCTGACATTCACCCCAAAGTCATAGATTCGCATCATATCTGATTCAAGCAATCTCTCAATACGACGCATTGAACGATTTCTTAGTATTTCATGGAGAAAAAGGATAAAATTATTGATTACATAGTGAGCTGCAGAAATAAGATGATATTAACAACCATCAACCTTAGATTTAATGATTAACAAGTTCCCAGCATCATGTTACTCATTACGTTACAAAGAAATAACTACTGGAAGATGATATATTGTTTCCTTCATTACAATCGTTATTATGAAGCCAACTTCTTTTTTCGCATCAGGAAAAATCTTGAAAAATATCAGACGATTTTTTTTTTAAAAAGGTTTGAGAACCATTGTCTAATATCGTCTTTCACGTGAAATAGCAAGCCTTACCCCCAAGGGAAAAAAATACTTAATATATTTTCGTTGTTGAAATCCAGTAATCATAGCGATTAATCAATTTTTTTAGGCCTCCTAATAACAGGAGAAATATTATTGACTACCATTTAATGAGTTTTCAGAACCCTCAAAATGACCGATAAAAGGTTAATAACGATTTTATTAATGACCGTCGTGAAATATTATCCGGAAAAACTCATTAGTAGCACTTATCAATGGAAAGGTGTTTCGCAACATCCGTTAAAAAAAGGGGAAATATATTAATCGCTACTTAAAAGATACAAAATTCCTGATGGGATCAAAAATTCATTATTGGAGAAAAAAAAGGATGTTTAACTGCTCTTGATTTATGCAATTTAAGTCTTCTTTTATTTCTTTGAATTCTGATTGCAAATAATATGGTTATTAAATTACGGCGATAATTGGAGAATATTTTGTGACATTACAGGGAAATATTTGCGAACTGTTTAACATTGTTTCGAAACAAAAATCATATATTTACTTGGGAGAAAATCAATTTATAGTCAGCTAGTTCTGCGAGAACAGAAATTATTCAATGGATAATTGAACAAGAGAAATTTTTCGTTCTAACTATGTTTCAATGTTTGAAGTTCATCAGCACCAAACTCTATTTTGTTGTTGCAAATTCCTCTTCAAGAAGAAATTAATTAAGCAATTTTCTTCGTCAACGATCGTACAAGAACGAAACTAGGTTGCCTCTTCTTAACGAGATGTTGAATAAATTATTCCACCTCTGAAGAATTACGGAGTGATGTGTGTGGCCAAATCATAGCTCGTCCTTTGCTACTGCAAGATGTTAGATTTCCTCGCTGTTGTGTCTACTTCGGTATGGGAGTTTACAGCAATAAGAGGAAAATTATGTTTGCCACACTCCTGCAATATCAAAAGTCAATATTTGATAGCGAAGAGGAAAGAGAAATCATTGTTTTCATTTTGGTTCTAAAGATTCTTAACGTCCATTTCCTTTCTGCCCAAGGCTGTTGTGCAAGTGTTTCCTTAATGCCCGTCAAAAAGGGGAAATTAAACTAGGTGCGCGTTTGTTTGGATGAATTATTGTTTGATTGACATTGTGCAAAAGGGAATGTAAAGTGCAAATGAAGCTGCATTTTAGCTTTCTCTGACAAAAACAAATTAGTTCGGAAGACACAACTTTAAAGGGATAAACGAATAAATATTGTTGCGACAGACGAACGTGCTACAATGAATTTATGAAAAACGCATCATGGACGCTCGTGTATGCTTCAGCATGAGAGTTACGTTTCCAACGACATCGAATGAACTTAACTTCAAGAAGAAGGAATAGGTGTTGGAATTAAGAAGAAATATAATGTGAAGGAACATGCAGTTTGTCTTTGTCTGTGCGCTAAAGCTTCGAGAAGAAATGATTTTATTTGGTGCGTGCGCTGGAGGTTAATTAATTTATTAGTGTGGATCCTGTTGGTAAACTTTTATAAAATAAAGAAGAATTCATCGTTTCATGCGTAGTGATCAACGTCTGAAAAGAATTGGTCCTGAGAAACAAATATACTTAGCTGCAGCTTTAGAGAACTTGAAGTCTAAAACTTTAGGAAGAAGTTATTTCATGTATAGCTATTTAGTTATTTAGTAATTCATAAAGTTATTCTCGAGATAATGCAGGTTTATTCACCTAAATGATTTGAATTGATTGAATTTAATTTATAAAAATGTTTTTATCCATACTTTCGTATTAATTTACGTTATTTTAGGATTTATTGTTACTAGTTGTTATTTTTGAACTCACGCTAAGTTTTCATCTATTTGAATCCATATCAATATTATAATTAGCATCGGTTTCTGAAATCAAAAGTATTATTCACCTCCCTAGAAGAATGTATACCAACAACTCTTTCCACATTCCGAGAAAAGGCAGAATTTCAGATCCATTATCCACAATACATTATGAGTTTTTTCATTATCCATCACAATCAAGTTATCCTTCATCCAGAATCCATCATATTGAAGATATCCGTTATCCAAAATTCGTCAAAATGAAGTTATCCATTATCCAGAATACATTATAATAAAGTTATCCATTATTCAGAATCCGTCAAAATTATGTCCATTATCCAGAATCCATTAAAACGAATTATCAGTCATCCCAAATTCATTACAATGAAGTTAATCGGTATCCACAGCACTGAACATTGAAGTTAATCGGTATCCACAGCACTGAACATTGAAGTTAACCATTATCCGAAATTCATCATACTGAAGTTATCTGTTATCCAGAATTGATCATAATGAAGTTATCCATTACCCAGATTATATCATAATGAAGTTATTTATCCAGAATTCGTCAAAATGTAGTTATCCCTTATCCAGAATCCATCCTACTGAAGTTATCTGTTATCGTCAACACAGCACAATGAAGCTATCCATTATCCAGAATACATTATAATGGAGCTATTCTTTAACCAGACTCCATGATAATGAATTTAACCCTTATCCAGAATGCATCATATTGAAGTTATCTGCTATACAGAATCTATCATATTGATGTTAGTCATTATTGGAATCCATCATTATGAAGTTATTTGTTATGCAGAATCCATAATACTGAAGTTATTTTTATACAGAATCCATCATAATGAAATTATCCATTATCCAGAAATCATCCCAATGAAGTTATACGTTATCTACAATCCATCATAATGAAATGATCCGTTATCCACAATCCATTGTAATAAAGTTGTCCTTTATCCAGAATCCATTATAATGCATTTAACCCTTATCCAGAAATTTATGCATCATATTGAAATTATCTGTTATCCAGAATCTGTCATATTGAAGTTATCCATTATTGGAATCCATCACACTGAAATTATTTGCTATACAAAATCCATCATTGCGAAGTTTTTTTTATACAGAATCCATCATAACGAATTTATTAATTATCCATAATCCGTCATAATGAAGTTAACCATTATACAAAACATATCATATCGAAGCTATCGATTATGCAGAATCCACCATAATGAAATTATTAATCATCTGGAACGTATCATACTGAAGTTATCTTCTTATCTAGTATGTTATCTAGAATCCGCCATAATGAAGTTATCCATTATCCATAATCCATAATAATGAAGTTATCCATTATCCATAATCCATATTAATGAAGTTATCCATTATCCATAATCCATAATAATGAAGTTACCCATAATCCATAATAATGAAGTTATCCATAATCCATAATAATGAAGTTATCCATTATCCATAATCCATATTAATGAAATTATCCATTATCCATAATACGTAATAATGAAGTTATACATTATCCATAATCCATAATAATGAAGTTATCCATTATCCTTAATCCATAATAATGAAGTTACCCATTATCCATAATCCATAATAATGAAGTTATCCATTATCCATTATCCATAATAATGAAGTTATCCATTATCCATAATCCATAATGTATTATGGATTTTGTATAACAAATAACTTCATAATGATGGATTCCAATAATGGCTAACTTCAATGTGACAGATTCTGAATAGCAGATAACTTCAATATAATGAATTCTGGATAAAGGTTAAATTCATCATCATGGAGTCTGAAATAATTATCCATTGCCAAAAAAACTATCATAAGAAGTTGTCCGTTACGCAGAATCCATCATAATGAAGTTTTCATAGTTCTACCTCATCCGCATCATAGTTAGAATTAGCGTGATCCCCTGTTAGCCACACTCGGCCATTCAATCACTCACGATCATCTACATAAATAATAAATTTACACCTAAAACATGATCTAATGAAAAAACCCATCACATCGTTTTGACGATGGGATGGTTCCAAGAAAAGCAACGTAAAATAGAGATCAATTTTAAAAAAATAAGAAGTTAAATTACAAAATTTATTTCCTTTTTGTACGAAAAATAAATTTTCTCAAATGAGTGGAAATTCCTCGATGAAAAGAAATATCCATTGTTTTGCAACCGTGGCCGAGTGGTTCGCGCGCTTGGCTACTGATCTATGGGACCTGGGTTCGAGCCCCGGGTAAGGCATGGCTGTTTGTGTCGTTTTTCTGCTGAGGTTCCTGCCATCCTCTCAGACCTTCTACTGTGGCATATAAACTGACAGGCTCCTGTCAGACCTCTGTGGCAAGCAGCTGCTAGAGGGGGTATTTATTAGCCGTCCCGTGGCCGAGTGGTTAGCGCGCTTGGCTACTGATCTACGGGGCCTCGGTTCGAGCCCCAGGTAAGGCATGGATGTTCGTGTTGTTTTCTGCTGAGGTCCTGCCATCCTCTCAGATCTTCTACTGTGGCATATAAACTGACAGGCTCCTGTCAGACCTCTATGGCAAGCAGCTGCTTGAGGGGTTATTTATTTCATTTTTTTTTTAATGACAATGGATTTGATCAAATATTAGCCACCGAATAAATAATAGCATGGGAAACTTTTAAAAAAAGTTCCAAACAATTTTGTTAATGATAGTAAAGCACCCAACTATGAACACGTGAGTGGAAATTTTGCAAAACATTTCTGCAATGAACATGATACTGTTACTATGTTTATATTTCACATTCGCGTGTAGATTTCATCAGAGAATTTTTAAGCAGTATAAGTGATGATTATTAGAATATATCATTAGTATATTGTAACGACGGAGGTAATGTAAATGACAAACAATAATGTTTTTTCACTACTGTTCATCCTTGATAATATTGTTATTGTTATAAAGATTATCTTTATTATAAATTGCAGTAAAGAAAGTCAACTGCATAGAGATTCCAATTACACTGGGCAACAAATTTTCATAAAACTCATGACTCCGAGATAAAAGTAGCCATTTCTTAAAGATTTCAAAGTACTGAACATGAATATGGCAATGAGGCAAATTGGCTACGATTTCTGAGAAATCCGCAATAGTTTCTTATATAATAGAGTAATACGTACATATGATATATATCGGTAAAACTCCGCTTCTACTTCCGACGTCGTTTTGCCCCGTCGCTTGTACATCTGTTCAGGATCATTTCTGGCGAGTGTCCAACAGTATCAGCCAACAATGAAGTGGACCAATTTCCCCGGTAGCGTTTCTACATCGTTCCAATGTCCTGGTGGAAACGTTCACCGTGCTCATCACTAACCATGCCGCAGTTATCGGGGAAGAAATCTAAGTGGGAATGGAGAAAGTGGATCTTTAAGGACATATTGCAGCGAAGTTTGTGATACAGAGACAACGTGTCCTTAACCAGTTTCTTGTAGTTGTCTGTCCTGACATTTCCGAGGAATTTAGTTGACACCAGACGAAATGCGTCCCAAGCCTTTTTCTCGTCACCCTGAAGCAGGTTGTCGAACATCTGGGCTCTGAACAGCTCGCGAATCTGAGGACCCACAAAAATTCTGCTTTAATTTAAGCGTCGCTGAGTCGAGGGAATATGTCAGCCAAGTACTTGAAAACTGATGCAATCCGGTCTATAGCTTTTACGAAATTTTTCATCACACCGACTTTGATGTGTAGGGACGGTAACAGGATTTTTGCGTTTCTGCCAGTGCTGGGTGCTCCATATTCTTCTCTCCGACCTTCAGAGATTTCTTCTAAGGCCAGTTTCTCTACACATAGTACAAAGTCTTTGCTCGGCTGTCCCATTCACATACGAAACAGTAGTACTTCGTATATCCCAGCTACAGATTCATCAGCAGAGCTTCTGCCTTCAAATTACAACATAAATGCCAGCCATACTTGCTGTTGAAGACAGTTCAACAGCTGTTTTAGATTGTCGTAGGTGTCGACCAGAGTAGTTGAAAGTCGATTTCCATTATGTAGCAACACCGCCTTGAGAGTAAATTTCGAGGAGTCTAGGGGCGGGGGTGGCTCAGTCGGTAGCGCGCCAGGCTCGTAATCTGTAGTTCCCAGGTTCGAGTCCCAGCTGGGTCAGCGTTGAGATTTATCTCCGCAAAATTCCCTGCCCTGCTTACAGTCAGTAGGGGACACCGATGGGCTTGGAAAGGCCGCCGTCCATCGGATGGGACGTTAAGCCGTGGCTCCGTGTGCAGGAGAGACATACCCTTTGCACTTTAAAGAACACGCTGGATAGCCTTGACGGGAGGCTACCATCTGTCTCCCAACAGCTGTTCCAGTGGGTCCCCTCCCCCAGCCTTCTCTGAGCCTTCGGGGTCCATGTGACCTGGCCATTTAGCCCATGGTGTGCAAAAAAGTGCCGCTCAGAGGTAAAACAACCCAACCCAATCGAGGAGTCTACGAATAATCGCCATTCTTGAAGGTCATGTTTGATACCGAGGTCATTAATGAGGCCGTCTAGATCAGAGCAGAACACAAAGTCATCTTCCTTTCTGAAGTAAGGCAGAAACTGGTCATGACGAGTTCGAAACGAAGTCACTCGGTCATTTTCCTTGAGAAGATTCCATTGTTTAAGTCTTGATCCAAGAAACTCTGCTTTGGCCTTGGACAGCTCCAGATCGCGAACAAGGTAATTCATTTCTTCTTCAGTGAGAATGTGTGGCGTAGATGACACACCATGGCAGACATATGGATCATCATTAGACACTGAAGGCTGTGGAGAACCCGACGCCGGTTCGCCTCCCTCCTCATCGTCTGAATCGATGGAAAATTCTTTAGAAGGTTCGGGAACGGGAAGGCCTTTCCCGTGCGGAACTGGTCGGAGAGCAGATTATATATTCGGGTATGCTATTCTCCACTTCTTTTTCCTTGTTATGCCTCCAGAAACAGGTGGAACTATGTAGAAGTAGCAGTCATTTGCGTGATTGCTTCATTCTTTCCAAGTCATAGGAACAGCAAACGGCATCCCAAGTTTTTCTCCTTTCAGCCAATTCGTGAGATTTCTTTCAAATGTACTGCAGCACATGTTTGGGGCCCAGGCCTTGTCCTGGTCCCCGATCTAGCATCTAAAATAAACCTCATACGCTGCTTTCACTATTGGAGTGATGGCCCTTTTCTGGCTTGCAAATGTAACAAAATGTATCTGAACTATTAACACAGTTACGAGGCATCACTACTGCTGGATTAAAACAGCAAGGATCACTTGTCTGGTACTTATGACTCAGGGGTAAATGGGAGTCGTTCAAAAGACTTGCTCACCCTACGAGACGTCGCTTACAACTAACGATTGCATCATCTTTTGTCCGCGATCGCAAAGCCGCGATGCTATGACTCAACTACATTGCATCAGACAATGATGCAATACCTCCGGGGGTTTTGTTTATGATGGGCTGGCACCAATCCCCTGTGATGATGCATAGAACCGGCCAGGCCTAGCACCTAATGTCCGACCCCGCCTTCTCGTGGTGCGGACCGTTAGTACCTTTCAAAAGAGATACTCTCTTGTGGAAGTGAACGAAAGGGGAGGGATGCCAGATTAGTGTGGCCTACTGATCTGGACAACTATGGCTACTTTTCTTTTTTTTCTACCCTGCTGAGGAGTGGTCAACCACACAGTGTCCTGGTGCTGACCATATAAACCTACTGGACTGGACAGATATATAGCTCTGAGCTTGATTATGGATCCTGATTTTGCTGCACTGGTGGGCTTCTGTGGAGGGAAAATCTTCCGCTGTGTTTTCTGTTTGTTTGTGGGTTGACAGCCCCAAGTGAATAGATTCACAGGATATATTTATCAGCTGGTGGATAATCCTGAGCAGAAGTAATCGCAGGCACCTGAACTCTTTGCTTCTATTGGCATCGTCAAATTCTACATTGGAGGAAGTCTTCCAGTGTAGATGGCTTCAGCCTTTAGTAGTGGGGGAACGGGTCTTTGCCCCATGTCTGCGATTAGGGGGCTGTTTGATATTGTTGGCATTCCCTCTCTCAATAAACATAGTTTCTTTAAACATCCCACTAACCATTTTCTCTCCATAAGTAGTTGGAATGTGAGGACTCTGCACAGAGCTTTTTCTCTTGATGTCCTCACACAAGAATTCCACCGTTATAATTTAGATATTCTCGGCTTGCAAAAGACCAGATGGACAGATAAAGGTCAGATTCTTAAAAATAATCTTAAATTTCTCTTTTTAGGGAGGGACGACAAAAAGCATCACCAAGGCGTGGGTCTGCTTCTCAGCAGACACGCTAGCGATGCTCTTCTAGGATATGAGTGCATTAATGAAAGGTTTCTTACAGCAAAATTTCAGACAAGCGTTAAAGACTTGAATGTTATATGCTGTTATGACCCCCACTGAGGATGCCGATGAGGATGAGAAGGATAGGTTTTATGAACAACTTCAGGATATTTTGAATTCTGTCAAGAAAGGAGATATTACCCTTGTTCTCGGTGACTTCAATGCTAAAGTTGGTACTGACTCTGACCTTTGGGGAGGAGTAATAGGCCCTTTTGGTATTGGTAACTGCAATGGCAATGGGCAACGTCTCCTACAGGTAAGTAAACTCAATGGATTCAGAATAACTAAAACTCATTACAAACACCGCGACATACATAAGTACACATGGGTTTCACCTGATGGGCTGCATAAGAATATGATTGATTACATATTAACTAACAGCAAATGGTCTAGTTCTGTTAGGAATACCAGGGGATATAGGGGAGCTGAAATTGGATCTGACCATTACCTTGTTAAAAGTGTGTTGCAACTTAAACTTAAAAAGTGTTGTGCTAGGGTTAAAAAATTTACTTTTAATACTGAAGCTCTGAACGATCCAGTTATAGCCAAAGCTTACCATGATAGATTACTTAGTCATTATGACAGTCATGGTTTGCTTACTACTGAAGTTGAGGAAGAATGGGATCATTTTAAACAGGCTTTTTTGGACACTAACAGTACTCTTTTAGGAAAAAAGGAGCAGAAGAGGCAAAATTATCTGAGTGATAAGGCACCTGAGCTAATTTCGGAAAGAAAGAACTGCAGGAATGCCCTTAATCAATACCCTACTAGTCCTAATAGAAAGCATTACAGAGACCTTAATAAACTTGTAAAGGATCAGTTAGCTGCTGATAAGAATCTTTGGCTTGATGGTTTGGCTGACAAAGCAGAGGAAGCAGTTAGACAGCAAAACAGCAGAGAGCAGTACCAGATAGTTAATGTTTTGTGTGGTAGAAAACTGACAGGCATACAAGGATTGAAGGATAATCAAGGTAAGGTTATAGAAGGGGAGGATTCTGTCAAGGCTAGGTGGGCTGAGCATTTCAGTGATGTTCTAAACAATGTAGTTAGTTCTACTCCCATTGTTTGCAATGATGATAGTTGCATTGGTGGCTTTAATATTGGCCCTATAACACAATCTGAAGTTATTTTGGCTGTTTCTAAACTTAAACTATATAAATCCCCAGGGGTAGATGAGATTACTACGGAAATGCTTAGAGCTGGGAATGTTTCAGTTACCACTTGGATGACTGAAATTCTGAATATATTTTATGATAAAGGCATGGTTCCTAAGGATTTTACCAGAGCTATTGTTATCCCTATTTTCAAAAAAGGTGATCGCAGTTCTTGTGATAACTATAGGAGTATCAGCCTACTCTCTGTTCCAGGTAACGTTCTTTCCATGATTGTGCTTAATAGAATTAAGAATCTGGTTGACAGTCAATCGCCTGATGAGCAATGTGGATTCAGAAGTGGTAGGGGATGTGTGGATCAGATATTTTCACTTAGGCAGATTCTTGAGAAATGTTTAGAGTTTCAGAAACCTTTGGTTGCTAGCTTTGTTGATTTCAAAAAGGCTTTCGACTCTGTTGATCGTCATAATTTGTGGTTGATTGTGAGATCATATGGTATTCCAGACAAGTTAGTTAACATTATGAAAGCTCTCTATAATAACACTGAGTCGTGTGTGAGAGTTGGTAAGGCTTGTAGCAATTGGTTTAGCATTACTTCTGGTGTTCGACAAGGGTGCATTTTGTCTCCTTTTCTCTTTAGCTTGGTTATTGATTATGTTATGAGATTTTCACTTCAAGGGAAAGATTTTGGCCTTAAATGGGCTGGAGATACGAAAGTTTCTGATTTAGATTATGCTGATGATTTAGCCCTTTTGGCAAATGATATTGATGCGATGAACTCTTTCATTCGAGCTGTTGATGAGACTGGTAGTAGAGTAGGTTTGGTTATAAACAGAGAGAAAACTAAAGTGATGAAAATTGGTCAGACAGGCTGTGATTCAGTTAATCTGAATGGTTGCAGTCTTGAGCAGGTGTCACAGTTTAATTATCTTGGGAGCTATGTAACAGATAATGGTGATGTGCGGCATGAGATTAACAGACGAATAGGGATTGCTGCCGGGACTTTTAAGAACCTATGGAGAGTGTGGAGAAATAGGCGTATACACCTAAAGAGTAAAATTAGACTGTATAATAGTTTGGTTCTTTCTAGGGTTAGTTATGGTAGTGAAACTTGAACACTTTGTAAACAAGATAACAGGAAACTGGATGCTTTTGATTCCAGATGCTTACGCAGTATCTTGGGCATTAGGTGGTTCAACTTTGTAACTAATGATGAGATTAGGCAAAGGAGTTTGCAACCTCCTTTAAGCAGCATATTGTGCAGAGAGAGACTCCGTTGGTTTGGCCATGTTACCCGTATGAATAATTATAGATTGGCGAATAGGGTTATGAACAGTGTGCCTAGAGGCCTCAGAAAGAAGGGGAGACCTAGGATGCGGTGAGCAGACAATGTCAAACAGGACCTTGTTAGAATTGGTGTGCAGTGGCCAGATGCAGTAGATGTAGCTCAGGATAGACTTGCTTGGAGAACTAAATTGCACAGTCTGGTTGGACCTCCGTAGCCCATGGCTGCTTGAGGAGAAGGATGATTATGATGATGATGATGCAACACAACGCAATATGTTGCAATATGCAGTTTAAAATGCAGCGTTACAAAGTGGTTACCTATTACTCAATGAGGACTGAGTCGTTTATACATGACCTTATCTATCTCTTAAACAAAAGCCAATCGCGAAATGTTATTGTCATTTTCGTGTTCAGCACCTCGAAATTAGTAAGGATCGGCTATTTTCATTTCAAAGTCTTTTTTTGTGTTGCCCAGTGTTATTATTATGCAATTATTTGCGAAATATTGCTAACTCAAATAACACAGTTTTCAATGTGCATTTTAAACACAAAATATCTCTTTCAACACGTGATGCAAATATTATAATTTCATTTCTGAATTTAGGTTTAAAAGAAAAAGAATAATATATGTCTTACCGGGAATGCGGAATGCTCGTTTTCCAAAAGAATTAAAAGTTTTCCATTTCCCGACTTAGCCATCCTCTAACTGTGGAAAATCGAACCTGGAATGATTTGTAAAATAGAAAGAGCAACAGATCATTAGTAGCTATCACACCTGATAGTTTATATGCCATAGTAGAAGGTCTGAGAGGATGGCAGGACCTCAGCAGAAAAACGACACATACATCTATGCCTTACCCGGGTCTCGAACCCAGGTCCCTTAGATCAGTAGCCAAGCACACTAACCAATCGGTTATGGGAAGGGCTATGCTTTATAATCAATCAAAATTACAATATAATGTTTGCCACAACTAACTATTCATTCAATCCATAGAAAATAAACAGGTTACCCGTAGATATTGAATTCAATAAATATTTATGTGGGAAAAATTATTGCCGAATGAGCGGGATTCAAATCGACGATTCTCTACATACATGCCAGAGCGCTCTACTACTAAACCAATTGTCAGATGTTAATTTCTTTCTACAATGTAATCTTTGTATCGAATGTGTCGGAACCATCTGTAATCAGGAACGGGTTATTTTTCCAATTTTTGCTAGTGAATAAGATGTAAATTAGGAAGTCACTCACGCTTAAGTGTTATTAATGAAAACATCAGCCCATAGTACATACACAGATTACCTGTATATATAGAATTCAATAAATATAAAAGCCACATTGTGAAACAAATTACCGTCTGATGGTTGGTTTGGCGGTAGAACGCTGTGACATGTATTTAGAGCAATGGTTCTCAACCTTTTATGCTTCTCGTACCGCCTGAAAATGTGTATGTAACTGGCGTACCCCTTGTATAGATAGATAAAACTATAGTTATAGTATAACAATGGGAATAAAAAATATATATATATATTAATATTTGTATTCATAAATTACATGTATCGATAAACACAAAGAATGACATGAACAATTTAACAAATCTTATAAATTTATAAACATTTTACTGGGTAATCAGATCTAGCGACTTTCGAGGTCTCACGGCGTACCCCAAAAAATTTTACCTCCTACACACGTTGAAAACCTCTAATTAGAGAATTTTCCACATAAGTATTTAAATGTTTTTTTTCTTTCTTTTTATTCAAATTCAATTTATTTATGTATTCAAATATTTCTGTTTGTTTTATTTCATTATTAATTTTTTTACCTTACAACTGGATATTTATCCATAGTAGTCAAAATAAAAAGTACTGGAAATTAGTTTTTGTGAGTAAAATTAATTAAAATAACAATTTATTCCCACTAAAATGTTCATTATGAAAAACTGTTTCGAGAAAATTAACTCTTCGTATTTTAATTTTTAAAAAGAAGCTTTTTAGTTTTAATCGTTAGAAATTTAATTAAAGCATTTTATTCTATTTTCAGATTTATAGAAGAGGTAACGAAACTTTTACCATCGTTTTTAACTATAAACAATTGGAATAGCACCATCGTTTTTAACGGAATAGCACCATCGTTTTTAACTATAAACGAATTGGGAATGAAATGCGGAAAGTAATCTCAAAATGTCCACCACTGAATTTGAAGTTTATATTTCCTCCAGTTCAACATAACTCTCTTCTCAGTATCAATATTAACTATTAATACTAATTATAAATGAAAACCGAACATTAAAGGGGAACCAAGGTTAAGTCTCATTATTTATTCAATGTTATTAATATAGCATCAGCAGCCATATCGTGAAATTCATAAACTGTGAATTATTAACAGAAATATTGTTGACATTATGAGTTAATTAACTGACCTTTGCATATTTCGAACTATTTATTGCATCACCAGAACATTTCATTCAGTATTCAAATTCATTTTCATTATTAACGCTAGCAATGAAGTTTCGGTCTATCCGATATGTAATTAACTTACATCAATTATCGAAATGTAAACTACAGTTTATACGAGAGCATAGGTGTGCTTTTAATTTTAGAGTGCATGAATTTTAATACTTTTTAAAACAAATCGAATCACGTTCATATTTTCCTCCCATTTGGATAGAGAATGAGTCTGTGTCCCTATTTCGCATTGACTGAAATTAATGCAGCCCAAACCTTTACCTTATGAAATCTCTAAGAACGAAGAACTACCTATAATCTAGCATCCGTTCGGAAAATTTTCGTAAATTTAACTACACAGGAACGTCTCTATTTACGGTGACCATTCGTCCTCTATTTTTGGTCGTTGTCCTATATATTTATAAATATTTCAGAAACACGTTTTGTCTCTTTTTATTTGTTCTATCTTTTAAAAGTCCTATATTTTTGATATTAAATAAAAATTGTTCTGTCTTGTCAGAAATTTTGATAAATTTTACTTTATTAACGTTGATGTGATTGAAGAATTAACATGACATAACTATTGTATTTATAATCCAGAATTATGCAATGGTACTAAATTAATAAATAACTAGTTAAAAATCCCTGTCAAAAATTTAGGGCAAAATATCAGTTTATTCATAACTTTTGCCGTCTACAATGTACAACTCCATTCTCAAATGTCGTCGATAACGTAACACTCCATTCACACGGTAGGCGACGGTAGCGGTCCGAGAAATTTCGTACTTTCAAAGCGTTTACTGAACACCTCCTACAACAAAAGTCCGGTAGACCAAGTTATGACGTCTGCATTAGTAGTTCTGTAATCTGGAAAATTCTTATATATCTCTTTGTAATATTCCTACTGGTGTACTTTTGTACTAATATGTATTTTAAGGTTTATTTATAAATATACCATATTTAGAAGGTAAATTATTCATATATACACAGTCGTATCAGAATAATATGACCACCTACCATGCATATACTATGATAGGTGGTCATATTATTCTGATACGATTGTGTATATTAGCATTATGATAATTTCTAATAAATATGAATAATTTTTCTTCTGAATAAGGTACATTTGTAAATAGCATTATCATATATTGTAGTACAGCAGTAATGAAACTAGAAATAAATATCTAAGAAATTTTTTAGACATAAGACTACTGACGATGACGGTCCATCGGCATTCTGCTATAAGAGGTGTTGGTTTATTCGGCTAGAACTGAGCAGTGGAGAAAGTAGATTTTATATCGTACTGGAACACTTCAAAGACTATGTATGGAAAATCACGTATAGGCTGTCACTCCACCGAAATCATCTTACAGGGGTACAAAAGTGAAGTACAGTCGCTCAAAAAAATATCCGAACACTACGATTGATTACAGAATTCAGGAAAAATATCTGGCTACGATTTTTTTAGAAATTAGTGAGATGGCAACCTTCGTGTACGTACACGAAGGTTGCCATATCACTAATTTCTAAAAAAATCGTTTCCAGATGTTTTTTCTGAATTCTGTAATTAACCATAGTGTTCGGATATTTTTTGAGCGACTGATATGGTGACGAAACTACAGGGTCCCGTATTTTCTATTTATCCCTGTTTTTCTCTAATATTTAATGGTTTAAGAGGTTTTAACGTGAAATAAATATTAATGTTAAATACCGAGTAAGGCATGGATGTACATGTCGTTTTTCTGCTGAGGTCCTGCCATCCTCACAGACCTTGTACTATGGCATATAAACGACAGGCTCTTGTCAGACCTCTGTGGCAAGCAGTTGCTTGAGGGGGTATTTATTTTTTATTTACTTGCTGATTCTGTTGTAGTCACGCATATCGTAGATCGTATAATCATATTCGATGTACCGGGTAATAATTTTACCCCTAACCATCTCCATCATAAAGATATGCCTATTTGGCATGAGTAGGAACAAAATGTATAAGTAAACCACCCTTAGGTGGCCCCTAAGGGCAAACATAAGAAAAGCCAAAAATAGCAGTAAAATTGTATAAGAAACCTAAAACGGGTAAGTCTCCTCAGAGAACGCTACCGTTTTAGGCCTCTTGTACTTGTTCAAAAAAGTAGTGATCGTGAAGAACCAGAGAAGAAATAATATCATTGGGATTATTGCTTGCAGCTTCAAAAAATCATTTTGAGGTGCGTTTTATATGTGTATACAGGGTGTCTCAAAAATATAGGTACAAACGTTTAGGGGAGGTAGATAACATCTAAAGGAATGAGAATTGCATTGGAACCCATAACCGGAAACGTCATGGGAAAGTGGTAGCAGAGGTACAAGATCTGAAAGGACACAAGACAGTGATTAATGGGAAAACATTTACTGGACATAATTATTACAAATGGCGTACTAGATGATACATTTCGTAACGTTACAGCAGATGATCGAAGTTTCCACCATGAGACGCGATGCATGCATGACACTGACGGACAAATTTTGATGCGCACGCGCAAACGGTGGCCTGGTACATGTCTGTGTGGGAAGCGTTCTTGATACATTCGTTGAGCGGCTCTTCGGTTGCCCTTGTATCATCTAGTACGCCATTTGTAATAATTTTGTCCAATAAATGTTTTCCCATTAATCACTGTCTTGTGTCCTTTCAGATCTTGTACCTCTGCTACCACTTTCCCATGACGTTTCCGGTTATGGGTTCCTATGCAATTCTCATTCCTTTAGATGTTATCTACCTCCCCTAAAAGTTTGTACCTATATTTTTGAGACACCCTGTATACACATATAAAACGCACCTCAAAATGATTTTTTGAAGCTGCAAGCAATAATCCCAATTATATTATCAGCTGTTCCATAAACTAAGTGCATGTCTGCCAGCTCCCTGTTCGAATACCTTTGCATGCTCTTCGTCAGCCGACTACCGCTCGAAAGAGGAAATCCGAAATTTCCCCTCTAGCGCACTGATGAACAGCGCCGCCTATTGACTAACGGTGACGTTTCCGGTTATGGGTTCCTATGCAATTCTCATTACTTTAGATGTTATCTACCTCTCCTAAAAGTTTGTACCTATATTTTTGAGACACCCTGTCTATATATGGTCGATGCCCAGGTCTTTATGAAGTCTGTTAGTGACAAACCAGAGAGCATCGATCGCAGTTCTCAAATATGGGTGAAGCATAGAAAATCTCAAATATGGGTGAAGCATAGAGAATCACCGGTCTGATGATCATATCATAGAGTAAAAGCTTATGATCAATCATTAAAATGGAATTTCTCCTAAGGAGTGGGCCTAGCTGGCCCCTCTGTTGTAGTCACGAATACCAAACTTACTGAAATAATAACAATAATAACAAGCTCTAGGGTTGTTATTAAGTATAATGTATTAAAATTGATTTTAGTTCTTAAATTTGAAAAGAAATTTTTTAGGAAGAAAAATAAACTTTTCGCGTATATTTTAATTTTTATATTCTAATCCCAATTGATACCAAATTGAAGCAATTTTTTGGAATAGCATATATCGGAGATTCAGAGTAACATATAAAATTCATCAAGTGTAATCAATGATTCATCAAGTGTAATCTACGCAAATTTTAAGTGTGCGCTGTCGGCGACAATGCATACAAATTGGGGCGGGGGTGGTTCAGTCGGTAGCGCGCCAGGCTCGTAATCTGTAGTTCCCAAGTTCGAGTCCCAGCTGGGTCAGCGTTGAGTTTTATCTCCGCAAAATTCTCCGCCCTGCCCACGGAACCATACCCTGTGCACGTTAAAGAACACGCTGGATGGCCTTGACGGGAGGCTACCATCTGTCTCCCAACAGCTGTTCCAGTAGGTCCCCTCCCCCAACCTTCTCTGAGCCTTCGGGTTCCATGTGACCTGGCCATTTAGCCCATGGTGTGCAAAAAAGTGCCGCTCAGAGGTAAAACAACCCAACCCAAATGCATACAAATTTCAATGTTCTCGCATCCAAAATGCGATAAGAAAAGTGCCAAAGTCACAAAGAAAAAAAGAATTTTTCCTCCTGTGAGTGGCGTTGTTTTAACTGGTAACCCTTGTTTTCTCCTTCCTCCTCCCCTCTGTCGATACTTAAAGTTGTGGTGTGGTCAGAGGTGCAGGGGAGGAAACGGTTTCAGCTTGAGTCAAAAGTTGACCTTATCATTTAGCTATATTTCCTGCTATTAAATGATTCGACTTAAATATAAGGGAATTTTTACAATTGTTTCGGTTATCCTATTTTCTGAGTAATTGATGCTCTATTAATTTAGTGTCATGATATCGTTACTTGTTTTTTGTACTGTCTACATACCACCACATGATCTATTCCATATCATTTTTTTGCAGTGTTATAACGAATTGCAATCTCCCCGGTGCTGCAATGGTATCACATTTCCTAGTTCTGCCTCTGTTGGTAATTAAGACTGAAACCAAACAGCTACGACGGATATGAACGTGTATTGTCCGTGAACACTTAACGACTCCCTGGGAGACGGCTTTTGTTGGAGACAGGGAGTTCCATTTAACACTCCCTGTCGACAAAAATGGAACCTCAAGTGTTCGGTTTTCAAACAGCTTGATATCTAAAAGGTTAAACTGTAATGGTGTAATTAAAAATCAAAAATATCTTCTTAAAAGGAAGGATCCGCCTTTCTTTTTTAAATCAAATGCGCAATTGAATGAACATTTAAATAAAAGCAACCATGAACTGCAATATTACTGAAAAAATCTCTTACCGGTACGCCCGTACCGGCCAATAATTTCTTGACGGTGAGGCGTACCGGCACGTACCGGGCTACGTTCACCACTGGGACTAAGGGGAACCACCACACCAAATTTGGGACCGATCTCTCAAACACCACTGAACCACAGCGAACCGAAAACTTCCGCCACCAATGACGTCATACAGCTGAATCTACAAAAAACGCGTGTCCGCCCGGAATAACGCCTATTGCATTTGTTTGCACGAAAATCCTCCCTCGGAAAAAAAAATTGGGTGTACTTTATAGATTTGAGGATGCTGAATCCACATCTGATATCCATATGTTTATATCAGGCACTATTTTCGTGGGAGGGCGTTTTTTGAGAAAGTGGCGTTTTTTGTGAATATGTTACCGCTAAAGCTCGAAAGCCGTTAATGTGCACGTTACCTAACTAATCTGCCGATTAACTGATTTGCTCTGTTAACGTGCGGAATCAAGAGTTTTCCGCATTTTACCTAGGTAATGTGCACTTTAACGGCTTCCGTATCGTTAAAGTTCAAAAGTTTGTTTCTCTCATAGTGGTGAATCTCTTGAATATGAATCTTCGTGTCACGTGATTCACTCGTCCGCATTATAAAAAACGCCCCGGATGAGCGGAGGCCAAGTGAGAACGAATCGGTAAAGTGATTCATTCTTAATAACGAATCACTAGAATGATTCGTTCTCACTTGGCCTGCTCATTTTGGGGGCGTTTTTTATAATTCGGACGACTGATTCATGTTGACAGAGGGATGACCCTGGTTTCAACTCTACTCTCGGACACTAGATAAATAACATTATGTTAATTTAAGCGTACAGAAACGTTCCTGTTGTTCCAGCAAAGATCTTATTTTCACTTTAACGAGTGCCTAGTAGGTAATGTGCAGATTATCCAGGTAATTTGCAGATTACCTAGGTAATTTGAGAAATGAAACAATTTTCCGCACGTTACGGATCACCCTAGTTAATCTGCAGAATACCTAGATAATCTGTAGAATAACTGATTTCTGCACTTTAGCGGTAACAAATATATATGATTTTATTCGTTTTCAAAACCACATTGATGAAAGCGGTCTCGGATGAGCATCGAGAAAGGTTCCATCAAGACATATCCGAAATGGAAAAACGATAGAGCGGGAAAATGGAACGAGAGTATGTTGGCGGACAACTGTTGAGCCCTGCAGCGAGATGCTCCGGAATAAAATATAAACGCCAGAAGACAACAAAATTATTCTTTGGGTAAATATTTACCTGTATCAGGATTTATTAGTGCCAGCTGTAACTGTTTATAATGTAAATAAATATTTGGTAAAATATATTTTTCTTTGCTGAGTAAAATAGTGATTTTTAAATTAAACCCATATCTCTAGAAAAAACTGCAGGTGATAAAACAAATCGGCTGTCAGATTCGGATTCATAATAAATAATAATAAATCCCTCCTTAAGCAGCTGCTTGCCACAGACGTCTGACAGGAGCCTGTCAGTTTATATGCCACAGTAGAAGGTCTGAGAGGATGGCAGGACCTCAGCAGAAAAACGACACATACATTCAAGCCTTACCCGGGACTCGAACCCAGGTCCCTTAGATCAGTAGCCAAGCGTGCTAACCACTCGGTCATGGGACGGCCACTCAGCACTCTCAAAAACATAAAAGTCAAACAAAAGTTTGGAAGGGAGGGAAATAAAGTGTTTTTTGGCACACCAGTGTTATTTAACATTTTTGCAATAGTGTGAACCTTTGACAAATTAAGAGTGTTTTGACTGATAGGTTTTTCGTTTTTTTTACGTTTTCGAATAATTTTTTGCTCTTTTAAATAAAATTAATATTTTCCTATCATTTGTAATCCTTTAGATCTTTTTATGACTTTACCAGTTTTCGAGGACGCCTTTGCTAGACATAGCATAAAATTAATATTATCATGACCAAATTTGACGAAAAAACAGTACTATGAATAAAAATTTCCAAAAAATATACTTTTTCAATAAATGTCCTATATTGACCTTGAAGAAAAAATGATCATCATATCTATATTACTAACTTCTGATAATTACGAACCATCTCATTTAAGAAATAGGATTCACACCCATTGCACTGAAAATGAACTTCGGGGTAGTTCTCTGATGTAAGCGAAATTAGAAATTTGGTTATACAAGTTTTATAAAGGGAGGCCATCTATTGAGATGATAGAGGTATTATTTCGACTTCGACTAAGACTAAGTAGTCTCACTGACCTTCGGGCATTTTAAGTGATAGCTTGATGACTTTTGAAGAGTTTAGCATCAGTGATTCTTTTCCATCAATCATCCATTTAGTTACTTTACAAGTAAGTATTATCAAAATTTCCGTCCCGTAGCCGAGTGATAAGGACGCTAAGTCCATATCAACTACTTGGAAAGTATGTCATTCTAACCACTGTACTATGGCTACTAAATTACATTTTCTAGTTGCTACATAGTTTTCTTTTGAAGATCCTCTTGATGTTAGTTTTTTAATAAGGTAGATTTCAATATCTAAAATTAATGTTCTTAATAAAAAACACCTCCAGGGCAGTATTAATATTTTATGCGTGGTTTTTAAATAAAATCCCTTCTTCGTTAAGAACTAGAGTTAGACGAGGAACTGTAAAAAATTAATATTCGCAAAATGGAAACGACTTCTTTCTTTATGTTGGAAACAAATGAAAAGCAATTAAAACATAAAAAAGCTTACCCTTTAAATAATTTTATGCTGTTTCGCGATTTTAATAATATTTTTTTACAGTACTGTGTAGGTGGTTCGAATTAACCTAACTGATATTTAATAAACTTATTTAATAGGCAAAACAATTATCTTACAAGAAATATTAACACTTAAATAATCGTCTTAATAATCAAACGGATTAAGTGTAATCATGACTTATTATTTTATTATTAACTAAGTTTCTCTTACTAGCAAATATACGTAGTGAAGTACATTTAGCACAACACAACTAGAAGGTTTAACTGCTCCTCAATATCTACTAATGCTGTCATTCAAATTGTAAAAAGAACTCTAGGACTCTCTACCCTTCCTAAAAACAATGACTGGAAACTGAATCTCGAGTAACATATATGTGAAAGCATTAATAGGTGGGATGCCGTCCCATGGCCGAGTGGTTAGCGCGCTTGGCTACTGATCTAAAGGACCTGGGTTCGAGCGCCGGGTAAGGCACGGACGTATGTGTCGTTTTTCTGCTGAGGCCCTGCCATCCTCTCAGACCTTGTACTATGGCATATAAACTGACAGGCTCCTGTCAGACCTCTGTGGCAAGCAGCTGCTTGAGGGTGTATTTATTATTTTTATTATTAACAGATGAACACGAAACTGAAATGATTAATTACCACCATTTCTTATCAACATGAAAAGCTACTTATTTCTAAAACTCCACAACTCGACTCAATGGGTGCAACTTAATTCATATATTGCAAAACTTAATTGTCAGTTCCATTACAGATATGACGTAGTATTCGTCACAACCCGTGGAGCACCTCGTAAAACAGTGGACATATTTTCGTGAACAATTGTTGCACGTTGGCTGTGGTTTCAATATTCATCTGTTTGATCATTAATCAAGATATTGTAAAAAGCTATAACATTAGTGCAATATGAATTCAGAGACGTATTCTTGGATCCAAGAGATCCCTATAAAGATCCCTATAAAAAATCCCTTGAGTATCCCTATAAAGGTATGTACGGAAAAGCATTATTCGAAAGTTATGGTGTATTTCATGGAAAACGCCTTTTCAGGTTTCTCGAAGATGTGCCTCTTGCGACTAGAGTTCACGTGTGATTTATGCATGATGATGCACCCGCTAATTTCAGCAGATCGGCGCAAGTCCATCTCGATGCCCTATTTCCATTGAGGAGGTTAGGTTGAGGTAACCCTCTTTTATACACCGGTTGAAAAAATTAGGATAGCACAGATTTTTCGTCAATGTTTTCATTTTGGCAATATCTCTGATTGTAAAATTAAGCTATAATAGGCAGCATTACATGCGAATTTGGATTATCCAACTGAAATTGATCTACGACCCCACAATTCCTTGGATAGATAAACGTCAGTCGTGGCCCCGTGTGCCGGACAGCCACACCTTGTGCACGTTAAAGAATACAATTGATGGGAGACTACCATCCATTTCCTAACAGCTGTCCAGTGGGTCACCTTCTCCCCAACCTTCTCTGAACCCTCAGAGTCTTTGTGACCTTTCCATTTAGTCCATTTCGTTAAACACAAGTGCCACTCAGAGGTAAAACAACACAACAGCAACAACCCACAATTTCTTGCAACATGCAAATTAGAAATGCCTATAAAAACAAGGTTTGCTATCTCATTATTTCATTTCAAAATTGTTGTTTGCAAGAAGGATTAATCTCATTATTTCTACTGAAGATGACAACCTATCATCATTTAGATGATTCCTTGTGATGGAGAGCTTTTGGAAGACTTGAAGCAGGACAGCTGCAGGCAGAGGTAGCAAGATGGCTCAATGTGACGACAAAGATGATATCGCAACTTTAAAAATAGTTTCAGGTGACAGGAACTATTTACAGAAGAGCTGACCAAGGTTTCCGAAAGTTACTTCAACTCGAACTGACGTCATCTGGTTCTAATGCAAGACTTAACAGTACGATGGCTTCGCATCAACGGTTAATGCGAGTGTGCTCTATGCTAGGAGGCCAATGGTTTGTGTCCAGCTAATCCACAGTCACTAAAGAGCTCCTCTAAACTGGTGTAGCTATCTTGTCCCTTGGAGTCATGAACAAAGGGTTGTACTTTCTAAAGAGTGTTGATTTAACATATAGTCAGATTCTAGACGTTATTTACACTAGTGAGAATGAGGAATTCAATGCCATCCTCCCAATATCAGAGAAAGGAATACGAATAGTGGAAAGAGTAGGGTATCATAACCATCAATGGCAGCTCTCTTCTTCATTTGTGTGGTGGAAACTCTGTAACTGCTCAGCGGTACAGAGACAAAATCCTTGAACCCTATGTGCTTTTGCCCTATGTATTTTAGGGGTGCTTTTGGCATTAATTTTCCATTTATGCGCAGCAATTCAGTCTACATGGAGCTGGGTTGTTTTACCTCTGAGCGGCACTTTTTTTGCACACCATGGGCTAAATGGCCAGGTCACATGGACCCCGAAGGCTCAGAGAAGGTTGGGGGAGGGGACCCACTGTAACAGCTGTTGGGAGACAGATGGTAGCCTCCCGTCAATGCCATCCAGCGTGTTCTTTAACGCGCACAGGGTATGGCTCTCCCGCACACGGGCCACGGCTTAACGTCCCATCCGACGGACGGCGGTCTTTCGAAGCCCATCGGTGTCCCCTATTGACCGTGGGCAGGGCGGGGAATTTTTGCGGAGATAAATCTCAACGCTGACCCAGCTGGGACTCGAACCTGGGAACTACAGATTACGAGCCTGACGCGCTACCGACTGAGCCACCCCCGCCCCACATGGAGCTGACTTAGTACAGGAGTACTTATAGAAGATATATATTGACCCGGCCAGCAAGGTCGCCAGACCTAAATCCTCTCAAGAATATATGAGATGCTTTAAGAAGATCCCTTGGGAAAGTCAATCCCTTCCTCTGTTACTCCGTGAGGTAAAGTTAGCTCCTGAGAAACAATGGGATTTATTCCTCAGGCCCTTCTGAACAACCTGGTTCTACACTATCGGCCCTGATTTTGCCATCAAGGTGGATCATATTTCATATTTACGTCATGTGCGTATTTTGGAGCATCTGAAGTCAGCTTCTGCGATACACAATATTTTTTTGTTTTAAGTACGTCGTTGTTATACATTCATTTCGGATCTTAGGGTTCCTGTTTTCTACACATTTCCTCGTTATGCTAAAATACATTTCTGCGAAAGTTTTTGTTTAATTACATCATACAATAAAAACGTTATGCTAAAATACATTTCTGCGAAAGTTTTTGTTTAATTACATCATACAATAAAAACGTTATGCAATGTTTTCTTAGTGTTACCTTAATTTTGTCAAGCACTGTGTATAGTCAGCTTGGTCACCGCACATTAATTAATCTACTGGATTACTTTCTGAGGGATCATTTAAAAGGTTTTTTGTAAGAAATAGACGTTTAGGACCTCGCATAACTTTAGAAATGAGTTGTAGCTGCCTGTGAAACGATTAGAGTCACTCCTGGAATCGGAATTTGTTTGATAATCATTATCATGATGGTCATCGGCATTCTAGTCCTAACTGGTGTTTTCTTTTTTTTTCTGTGGAAATAGATTAAGCATATTATCGAATAGTTTATAGATTAACCTAGGCTTTTACGAAGTTGGTGTTAGAAAAATAACACTTGGCAAAAGTTTGGTTCTAGCGTCCCATAGCCGAGTGGTTAGCGCGCTTGGCTAGTGATTCCCGCAATCCTCCCAGACCTTCTATTATGACATATAAACTGACAGGCTTCTGTCAGACCTCTGTGGCAAGCAGCTGCGTGAGGGGTATTTATTTTTTTTATTTAAAAGTTTGATTCAGCCAAAAACGTTTGGGAATCACCATTCTAGGATTACACTTCGAACAATTGTTGTAACCTAACTTGTATGTGACATAACTTCCAAAGAAAACGTTTCAGGACATATATTTATAAGATATATTTTGTTCTTTTGAACCATATAATAATAACAATAATTAATAATCATATACCCTGAAGCAGTGCTTACCTCTCTAAATTTATGTCGAATATTTATGTTATGTCCTGTATAACTTTCGAAACTAGATAATCCCCATCGTAAAGGAATTTCAACAGTTTTAAAACTTTGGCTTAATAATATTTATATTTCAGAAGAAAATTGCACACTACATTTCACGCACTGTGCAATTTTTAGCCATTTAAGCCACTTAGTACAAAAAGTGCCAATAGGAGATAAAACAACACAACGCTTTTCCTGCTCAAATTTCAAGGAAATTTTGTAACGGAAGAATTTAAAAATATATATTAAAAGAGAAATAATAATGTAAAATATTATGTCTCAATTAATTAAATAGAAAAACTAGCTGTTTAATGTTTTAACAGTTAGACAATAACAAAGATTTTCATTATTGTTATTTTTAAATAGCAATATATAAAATGTAAAATCAAAATTTCATTTTTTCTCGGTATATATCAAAAGTAGAAATTTCTGACACAATAAAACAACTCTAGGAAAGCAAATCCCCTGGACATCTACCAAATGATCAACTATACATTTTCAGAAGATGCTTTTCCTAATGTCCTCAATACAACATTATGTTTCCAGTGTTTAAAGGGCGAACTCCAAGTCAGTTGAAAATTATTAACCACTCTCCTTGTTATCTGTATTCTCCAAGATAAAACAAAAAATTGCGAAAAAATTAATCAATTTCTGGGAAAAGCATACTGTTTTGGCTCTAATCAGTTTCGATTCAGAATATGGTTAAATGCTGAAAATACAGTGTCAGAAATGACAAGTAAAATATATTCAAACAGAAATCAAAATAGAAAGACAGTAGTTATTTTTTTATTTTTTTTGGATCTAAAAAAAGCATTTGATTTAGTTCCTCTTAATTTATTAATAAAGAAATTAAGAATTTGTGGAATAAAGGGACAAATGTTGCTGCGGATTGAAAGCTACCTAGCAAACAGAAAACAAAAGTAAAAATTGGTGATTTTATAAGTATAGAGACTGTTGTCCAAGTTGGTGTTCCGCAAGGGTCAGTATTGAGACCTCTGTTTTTCCTAATATATATAGAAACGATTTTTGCACATTGAATCTACATGGGGATATGATATCTTTTACTGATGATGATGCACTAATATATTCAAAGGATGAAACAGAAAGTTTAGAGTACATAGAAAATGATTTCATTGAAATAATGAAATTGCCTAAATTAAATACATTGTTTTTCAATGTAAAACAAAACGAAATATATATATATATGTATTTCAGATCTAGATCAAATTCAGTTGATGTTTTCAAAAATTAGATTATATTTCACTCTGAAAAATGTAATGGGAAAAACTGTAAATGTTATAAAATTGAAAGAGTGGAAAGTTATAAATAATTAGGTGTGTATATGGATAGGAAAATGAGATGGAAACTTTATATAAATTATGTTATTAAAAACTAAATCTTATTACTCAAAAATTTATCGTATTAGAAACTTTGTTAATTTATCATTACTGAAAATAATTTATTTCTCGTGGATTAAATCGTACTTATTATATGGCATATTATCTTGGGGAAGGGTTTATTTTTAAACTTTGAAACCTCTTCAATATGCAATATGCACAAAACAATATAATTAAATGTATGTTGAAAATAAGAAGTTACGAGGATTGGTCAATATATATATTCAGACGGGTATTTTACAAGTTAAATATATATCTATCGGGTATTGAAGCACCTAAAAAGAGATTTCCATTCTCAAACTTGCAAATTACCTGAAAAAACACGCGTTTGTCGAAAAACATTATCTTACCTGATCTCTTCACTCGTAAAACAGCTGTACAGAAACACTATATACAGGGTGATTAAGTTAAGCGTGTACAAACTTCTGGAAAGAGTAGTTTGCAAAAAAACGAATCAGAATCATATAGCAATGCAGGGTCGATAACGGCATCTTCACGCAGTAGATGGTGTTGTTCGACACGGTAGATGGCATTGTATGGCCACGGTACTGCACAACGTCCTCGCAGGTAACCGTCATTCGCGAACCGCCCGCAGAGGTAGTAGGATGGCCGATTACACAAACGCGGAGTTGTCCGATATGCATCTCGCATACGGGGCTGCAGACTGCAACGGACGAGCCGCTGTGCCCGTTTACCAGGAATGATACCCGATGAGGCGTACTCCCAACCACCAGATGTTTGCACGGCTGCATCAGAGGTTATGTGACACTGGTTCCTTCCAGAGACCTGCCAGGAGTCGGGAACGTTGGGCACGGACCCCTGACATGGAGGAGAATGTGCTACGTCACACAGAAGACACTCCAAGTGCCGGTACTCGAGCAATCGCCCACCGGGTCGGTCTTTCCCAATCCACCGTATGGAGGATTATGCACGATAACCAGTTGCATCCGTATCATGTGCAGCACGTCCAAACATTGTAGCCTGAGGATTACCCACAGCACATTGCATTTGCGCAATGGTACCTGCAGAAGAGTGGGGAAGAACCCCAATTTCATGCTTCTGTGCTGTTCACAGACGAGGCATGCTTTATACGGGAAGGTAGCTTCAATGCAATAACGCGCATGCATGGGCGGTGGAGAACCCCCATGCTACACGAACACCTGCAGCACAAAACCGTTTTGCTGTAAATGTTTGGTCCGGCATTGTCGGGGACCACTTAATAGGCCCATACCTCATGCCTGTTCGTCTGGACGGAAGAGGTTACCAGATATTCTGGAGGACGTCTTGTCAGAACTTTTGGATGAACAACAGGTCCCTCAGTCGCTGCGCCGTGCAATGTGGTTACAGCACAATGGAGCCCCCGCTCATTTCAGCCATGAAGTTCGTCAGCACTTTAACGTTACATTTGGACAACAGTGGTTCGGGCGTGGTGGTGCAAGATCGTCGGACCTATCATGACGTGATTGCTTCTTCTGGGGTTACATCAAAGGACTGGTGTTCATACCCCCGTTGAAAGTGCTGAGACCTTGTCGCACGCATCTCCGTAGCTGCCTCGGAATCCGAGACACGCCAGGAATCTTCCACAATGTACGTGATTCCATGTGCCGACGATGTCAGGCCTGTATTACAGCTCGTGGTCGCAACTTCGAACACCTTCTGTGACCTCTGTGCATTTCTCAAATGTACCTATTTTGATTAATAAAAAGCATTTTGTTTACTTACGTGCTGCTTTTTCATTCACGTCCTCTCTGTACACTAGCACACGTTGATGCCATTACCGACCCTGCATTGCTGTATGATTCCGATTCGTCTTTGTGCAACGGTACCTGCATTTTTTTAATGCTTTATCTGAAAATCTTAAAATAATAAATGATGATAGGCATTTTCTGAAAGAATGAAGACTATGGTTGTTAAAAAATCAGAACATAAATAACTTTCTTAATTTACTTTCCTCAGTTAAGTTTTATGTTACTTTCTCCTTTTGTTACATTTTTTCATTAAAAAATTGTCGATTTAAATTGCTTATTTGTTAATTATAAATTCTGTGCTTCTTAAGGAAAATGTGAAATTAAATGAATGATGGTCTTTTCAAAAATTAATGTGTTTTCAATTTCATTTTCCCTTTACATATGGGGGCGGGGGTGGCTCAGTCGGTAGCGCGCCAGGCTCGTAATCTGTAGTTCCCAGGTTCGAGTCCCAGCTGGTCAGCGTTGAGAGTTATCTCCGCAAAATTCACCGCCCTGCCCGCTTTCAGTAGGGGACACCGATGGGCTTGGAAAGGCCGCCGTCCGTCGGATGGGACGTTAAGTCGTGGCCCCGTGTGCGGGAGAGCCATACCCTGTGCACGTTAAAGAACACGCTGGATGGCCTTGACGGGAGGATACCATCTGTCCCCCAACAGCTGCTCCAGTGAGTCCCCTCTCCCAACCTTCTCTGAGCCTTCGGGGTCCATGTGACCTGGCCATTTAGCCCATGGTGTGCAAAAAAGTGCCGCTCAGAGGTAGAACAACCCAACCCTTTACATATGAGTTTTAACTCTCGTGGAGTTTCAATTTATTATCGAAATTCATTATGCAAAATATATGAATATTCCAAAAATTGTTATCAACTTCAAGACTCCAAATGGTATTAACTCTTTTTTCACTAATATTGGTGGTTAAAAATTTAATTGTATAACTATAAAATGATGCCAATAAATAATTCATCGTTGCATATTTGTATTTGAATACTTAAACTTGAATTCGTAATTAATAAACAGACTGCAAATGAACAGTCATCAATACTGAACTTACTGATAAACCAATAAGAACATTCGAAAACCGATTCCTAAATCAAGGGTAGAACGTTTAGGAGTCACGTTACCACTAATTATACATAAAATATGAAAGGAAGGATGATCTCTACACTGATACAGATGCACGAGTATTTTGCTATCAAGCCAAAACTCTTTTACCATCATAAATCGGCAATATTTTTTAATCGTCTCCGCGCACATATGAAAGGAAACTCTTTCTTTACATATTATTACCAACTTTTTCTTAATGTATTCTCCTGCTTTGAAATCAATCGTGTTCCAATACATTTATGACGTAATTACACTATGTGCGATATCTCGTGTGTATAGTAGTAAGCGATCACGCTTTCACTGTTGCACGTTCATAGTCAGCTGCAATATGTATATATAATTGTTGAAGAATAATATACAATACTATTCCTTAATTAACGAAACAGAAAAGGGTGCATTTTAATGATTGTACAATAATAAATAAATTTTTTCAGATTCACTGCTAGAAGGAAATTCTTGTTTTAAAAAAGTCTCGCGAAAAAATTTCATAGATCTAAAAAAAGTCCTACATATATCGGATAAAGCAAATAAACGAAATGCCATAGGATAAAAAAAAAGCCCTTATAACCATATTGAAAGAAGAGTTGTTGAGAAAAACATGCTGAGAACTGAAAAACTACATAGCTAAACTAAAAAAAAAACATAAAATATTCAGCTTTTTTTGTTCAAGTGATGATGCTCGTGCTGTTGCCAGAATTACACGTCGATTCTGGATAAGGAGTCGATACCAAGAGAAAGATCAGTATATGTTCCTCTGAAATACAGAATCTCGGTTCCCTCTCTCTAGACTCTTGTCCCGATGCAGCTGAGTTCACATTCTTCAAGACCTCCTTTTTTTCTCCAACAGATTTGCAGCCACGCTTGATTCTGATCACTTGGTTCCAACTTCGCGCCTCTTCCTCTTGCATCCAGCATCAGTTCTTTATGTTTTGTTTTCGGATTCCCTTGCGAGGATGCTTCCTGTCACAACAAATAGATTCCCATCAGTTTCCTTCTCTTCCCAAATATCGATCTTTTTTTTTTCTTTGCCTTCGGTTTTTTAATCTTTGTGAAACGATGAGAATTTCCTTCTCTCTCTCAGGTAGAAAGTTTTTTTGGGAGAAAAACGTTACCTTTTGAATTCCACGATCAGTCTCAAGAATTTTGTTTGCATTCGTTTCTGACTGAACGTAACAATAGTCTATGCTGATGATGACAATCTTTTTCGCGCTTTTTTTCGAAGTAAAAGTTCTTTTTGTTTATATTGCTGCATACTGAAAAATGTTGATTCCTCCTCTGGAAAAATTTATCGAAAAATTAATTTATGATGAAGGAATTAACGATTTTTTTAAACATGATAATAAAAGATAAAAATTATTTGTGATAATAAATTAATAAGATATGCAAAATATTAATATTAATTTTTTAACAAATTGAATCTGTTTTTCCCGTTTGCTTCTGTTTTTGAAGGTATGTTATTTAGTTTCACTTATTAATGTAAAGAAATAGTTTTACGTGTTTTTTTTAACAGTAAGTTTACTTTTCTCCATTTGTTCGGTCTTATTGCTTTTTATTTTTTAAGATTTTATAGTTTATTTTATTGAGATTTTATAGTTTGTTAATTTATTTATAGTTGAAGTTTTTTATTTTTTTTTGAGATTTAATAGTTTGTTATTTTTTTGAGATTTTATAGTTTGTTATTTTTTTTGAGATTTTATAGTTTGTTATTTTTGTAACGTAATCTTATTATGGTATGATATATGCATGATTGCTGTCAGGGACGTACCCAGGATTTAGTTTCGGGGGAGGGGGGAGGAGGTTAGAATTCAATTTCGGCAAGGCTCCTAGAATTTTGCTTTCGGTGTGGGGGGAGGGGGATTCTGAGAATAAGGCTTGAGTAGGGTTTCCTAATTGCTAAAATATTCCACCGAACAGAAAAGGCTAAAATTATATTCTACTAGCAGAATTACCCGGCGTTCCTTGTGTCTTAAACTTTTCAGAATATATAGTAGATGGCACTCCCCACGCCGCAAGCTTTCATTTGTCTTAAAAAACATTACGATCGATCTTTTCCCCTTTCGGGTAAACTTTTCTCCATCTCTTTTAGGGCACGAAAGAAATGGACCTATTTCGAGGCACCCATCCTCCCCACGTCAGAAATTTCTAAACCAAAAACCGGAATTTCTTCGCTCAATTCAAGTTTATTATCATAGAAATTCTGCATTAAAATCAATCAACATATAAGCTACCCAAGCGCAAAAGCTTTACTAGGTTGTTGTAACACACATTACATTTGAAAGTACAATAAATAAATTAAAAATCAGTTTTAAGAATGAAAAAAATTATAAAAGACAATAGTGGTAATTAATTAGCAGATGAAGTAAATAGTTAACGACTACAAAGATCAGTATAGCAGCCACAATCTAATTAACATGAAACATTACAAATATTCAGTATGCATAATGTAGCTCAGTAGGTAAAAAAAAAAACAATATTTTTTGTTATCTATGAACTGTAAACATATGTTCATTATCACTTATAGCCAAGAAATACTTGTTTAATAATCGAACTTTTCAAATCACTTCGTACCCACCAGAGTTCCTCGGATACAATTTGCCAGGCTTTGTGGCAAATCGGATACAATTTGCCACCTTATGGCAAAAGAAAATTAAGTATGGTCTGAGGTGCTTAAAAAATGCAAAGTGCTAAAGAATTATTACTATTAAACAAAATTATTTATTTCTTAACATAATTTTTAAACATTTATTTGTATATACTTTTATTAACTTTTGCATATTTTTTCAAATCAAGTTAATGATTTTAACTTCCTATATGAATTCAGTTTTGAAGGTTTTATTTCAGCAAAGAATCTCGTGTTCCGCTCGTACCTAATTAGAACGACTTCAATATCCACGGACGTTCGCGCTTGTGACCCAACAAAGTTCATCACGCGAATTCAGAAAGAAATTAGTTTCATGCATTCATTATTTCAAATTCATTGGTGGCAACAGTTATTTTGAAAAACTTACAACCATTAATTTTAAGAAATTCAACCCCACCCACCCTGTCATGTCCCCCGAATTTTATATTTATTTATTTATTGATGTATTTTTGTTGTATTTTATTGTTGTATATGTTTTTATAGCCGTCCCATGGCCGAGTGGTTAGCGCGCTTGGCTACTGATCTAAGGGACCTGGGTTCGAGCCCCGGGTAAGGCATGGAGTATGTGACGTTTATCTGCTGAGGTCCTGCCATCCTCTCAGATCTTCTACTATGGCATATAAACTGGCAGACTCCTGTCAGACCTCTGTGGCAAGTAGCTGCTTGAGGGGGTATTTATTTTTTATTTATATTTTTATGTATTGAGTGTGTTCGTGTGCTGGGAATGACTAACGAGGTTGTTTTTCGGGTCTAAAGCTACTCCATGCAAGTGGTGACGAATGTCAGCAGTCGTTTATGGCCGTAAATGACTAGCCTAGGGCGCTAGTGCAGCGAGGAGGCTAGGCGGGAGATTTGAAGCATTAGTTTGGTGTGAGCTTTCGAACGAAGGACTCAAAGGAAACCCTTGAAGTGAGGGTGCGATTCCAAAGGGGAATCGAGGTTCTTGTGTGAATCTGTTTTTATTCTTGTGGTTCAGTAGGAACCACAGTGTAGGCAAAGATTGGTTATCCTTTGGCCGAGTTTGAGGTCTGTAAAGTGAGGATTCGCGGAGTGTGCGATTCTCCACCTCACTGTTAATGTTTGCGGCATCAAGGCAGCAACGGAGTTGAGCAGTGAATCTGATAACAGTTTTGTGGATTTAGAGCCAACCACAGTGTAGGCAAAGGTTGGTTATCCTTTAGTCGAATTTTGAGGTCTGTAAAGTGAGGATTCGCAAAGCGTGAGATTCTCCACCTCATTATATTGTTGTTTGCAGCAGTGAAGTAGCAAAGGCCCACGGAGTTGAGCGAATTACCAGCACTTAGCTGTATATATTGTTAATAAACTGTGTCGTCCCTATCCAACTGTAGTTCCCAGGTTCGAGTCCCAGCTGGGTCAGCGTTGAGATTTATCTCCGCAAAATTCCCCGCCCTGCCCACGGTCAGTAGGGGACACCGATGGGCTTGGAAAGGTCGCCGTCCGTCGGATGGGACATTAAGCCGTGGCACCGTGTGTGGGAGAGCCATACCCTCTGCACGTTAAAGAACACGCTGGATGGCCTTGATGGGAGGCTACCATCTGTTTCCCAACAGCTGTTCCAGTGGGTTCCCTCCCCCAACCTTCTCTAAGCCTTCGGGGTCCATGTGACCTAGCCATTTAGCCCATGGTGTGCAAAAAAGTGCCGCTCAGAGGTAAAACAACCCAACCCTATCCAAGTCTCGTGCAGTTAAGCAATGGACTGTTATCATTCATCATTCAACACCAGTCTCTTCAAAGGCGTGCAGTGCCACAGGCCTAAAAAACCACGAACCTGTCTTTTCACCGAAGTGAGGGTGAAGTTCTCTAAGTACTAATCGAATCGTCCTCCGGTGGCCGCGACATCTGGCCCAGTCCCATCGCATTCCGAAATGGAGTACATCACATCTAGCTCAATCTGAAGGGATCAAATGCGCAAGTCATTAAATTTGCCAGAGTCGGACAGGATTCGAACCACGGGACACGACACACCCCAATTTCGGTTGACCCCAGGGGGGTTCGCAAATAGTCTGTATTCTTTCCCTTAGTGTAGAGAACATTCATGCAAAGTTTGAAGTCTCTAGCTCTTCTGGGTGCCAAGTGCATAAGCGGATGGACACACAAACAAATTTTTGTCTTTATATATTAGATATTATTTTATATATTAGATTATATTAGATAATTTTAACTGGCATTGTGGTTAGGGTGCTAGTTACTGTTCCAACAGGGCAAACTTTGTGCATTGTGTTAACTCAAATTGAGGCAGTGCTCAGCAGTGGCTTCTGTCTTAGTGAGGTATGTCCTTGTGGGAGAAGGCTTGTAAAAGTTAGGAGTAACTTCTAGGATTCTTCTCTGTCCTACATGTCATGAAAAAAAAAGATATGGAGTGGGATTTTATGGTGTGTTTTTTTTTTTAATCTATTTTTACTGTCATTCTATTTTGTGTGTATTTTTAGTGTGTATACGGGGCTAAAATAAAATTATACTAAGAAAACTGTATTGAGTTTCAAAGTAGGTAGACAAGTTTGAGATTTAGTATATGACCACATGATATTTGGGGGCGGACCCCTCCCTCCGGGTACGTCCCTGAATACTACATTCCTAACTGAGCTCATTAAGAAACTGTTTGGCCTAAATATTTCTATCTTGAAACACTGATTTGTTTTTGTCCCCAGCCTTTCTCACTTAAAAAATTCCTACCGGATCACACGATTATAACAAACACCATAAAGGATAGGCGTATATGTATGGTGTGCAGCAACAGCTGGCTTTCTGTCTGCCTGTAGTTGGATTGGGTTGGGTTGTTTTACCTCTGAGAGGCAGTTTTTTGCACACCATGGGCTAAATGGACAGGTCACATGGACCCCGAAGGCTCAGAGAAGGTTGGGGAGGGGACCCACTGGAACAGCTGTTGGGAGACAGATGGTAGCCTCCCGTCAAGGCCATTCAGCGTGTTCTTTAACGTGCACAGGGTATGGCTCTCCCACACACGGGGCCACGGCTTAACGTCCCACCCGACGGACGGCGGCCTTTCCAAGCCCATCGGTGTCCCCTACTGACCATGGGCAGGGCGGGGAATTTTGCGGAGATAAATCTCAACGCTGACCCATCTGGGACTCGAACCTGGGAACTACAGATTACGAGCCTGGCGCGCTACCGACTGAGCCACCCCAGCCCCCTGTAGTTGGAATGGCTCTCTTAAGAGTCATATAAGTACTGACTAAAAATGCACATTTTTCTACATATTATGTGTATACCACATTGTTCTAGTTAAGTGCTTGTAGTTATTTGTAGTTATTTCAGCAACGTTTAATATAACGATATGTTATTTCGCCTTCACCTGTCTGAATAAAGTTTTCAGATCAGTTGCGACTAGTATTGCTGTTGTTAAATATTTCAGCTTCTATAACTCTCGTTAAAATACTGAAAGATTACTGTTGAAAATCTAAATTGAGAAAGATTGCAGTGAGATATTTAATTTATATTTTTTCACACTTTTCCACAAAAGGTGTCGTCTTAATAAAATTGTAAAATTATCAGTCAACGACTCCGGATCTAGAAGAAAAAGAAGAGGGGAAGAGGGAAGTGACTGGATCGAGCCTGAAATATAATAAAAGCCAAATAACTGAATCTTTGTTCCAGCATGAAAGTTTTCTCCTGGCCTTACGGTCTCTAAAGTTTTTCTTTAAAAATACATGTTTAATTTTTTTTTCGCTTCTATTCCGGCTACTAACGTTCTCAAAAAGTGGGGGAGAACACCTCCACCCACCCACCCTATTCTCATTTGCTATGGCAGTGGTTCTCAAACCTTTTATGCTTCACGTGCCCCCTGGAAACGTGTATGTAACTGGCGTACCTCTTATATAGATAGATAAAACTATAATTATAGAATAATAATGCCAACTTAGCGACTTTTTTACTAGATCTAGCAACTTTTGAGCTCTCACGGTGTACCCCAAAATATTTTTGCCCGTACCCCACGTTGAGAAACCCTGCTCTATGGAATTACTGCGCCATTCCACTGAGTAGTTAGGTCCACTAATGGTCAGGTTAAAAACACTACCAATCTGGAGAAAACTTTAGGAAATAAAATTGACCTCAGCTTAGAAACAAGAGTTGTTGCAGGGTTTGAGCTTCGAATCGAGGAACGGAGCCCTTTCCAACGACTCTCGATGAAAGTGTGCCAGGCTCGTAATCTGTAGTTCACAGGTTCGAGTCCCAGCTGGGTCAGCGTTGAGATTTGTCTCCGCAAAATTCCCCGCCCTGCCCACGGTCAGTAGAGAACACCGATGGGCTTGGAAAGGCCACCGTCCGTCGGATGAAACGTTAACCCGTGGCTCCGTGTGCGGGAGAGCCATACCCTGTGCACGTTAAAGAACACGCTGGATGGCCTTGACGGAAGGCTACCATCTGTCTCCCAACAGCTATTCCAGTGGGTCCCCTCTCCCAACCTTCTCTGAGCCTTCGGGGTTCATGTGACCTGGCCATTTAGCCCATTGTGTGCAAAAAAAAGTGCCGCTCAGAGGTAAAACATCCCAGCCCAACTCGATGAAAGTAGATTCAGTTCGGAAGAAACCTGCCTGCTTCACGTTATTGTGATGAAGTTCTAAATACAGCATGGCTTCGCACCCATATTCGGACAAATGGGCGCAGAATTTGATTTCGGCGAAATAACCATTCGATACTGAAGAAACTGAAGTCAGACAATTTTCCACGATGTAAAAATATTCGCAAAGGAAACAAAGGCATAAGGATAGAGAAATAACAGTAAGCAAAGAAGAATAAGAATAATGATTGTCAAAAGAACTTCTCTATTTACTGAATCGTGAAGCACAGCGCAAACAGGCTCTGATTTCGTATTCTGGAAAGCACAGCAGTGCATTCTCGTGTTAGCTCCAAGAAAGCTCTTTTGCTTCAGATTCATTTGCAAACACCTCTTGTCCCCGAAAATTTCGAAATGACCCACTCAAAACACCCACGACATTTTACTCTTTTCCTTTAAGCAAACAACTTGCACATCCTACATCCTTAACTGCTTTTCAGATTTTTTTTCCATCGACAAACTTTCTAACTGAAGCCAACGCATTCCCGACTTCTCTATCAACCATTATTTGTGAAGGAAAAACTTTTTAATTGGACCTAGTGCATCTTCATTTTTATCTCAGTCATAATTTATGATCATTAAAGTTTCCAATTGTCCCTGATCCGTTCTCTGATCCGTTTCAGTTATATATATATATATACTAGAAATCAGGTCTTGATCTAGAAAAAAATCGCAGAGAGGGGGGGGCAAGAAATACAATGGAGCCAACAAATGTAAAAGGGGAGGGGGGCAAGACTTTTTTTTCCAATGCATAGAACCGGCCAGGCCTAAGACCTAATATCCGACCACGCCTTCTCGTGGTGCAGACCACTAGTACCTTTCAAAAGAGATACTCTCTTATGGAAGTGAACGAAAGGGCAGGGCTTCCAGATTAGTGTGGCCTACTGATCTGGACAACTATGGCTACTTTTCTTTTTTTTTCTACCCTTCTGAGGAGTGGTCAACCACACAGGGTCCTGGTGCTGACCATATGAACCCACTGGACTGGACAGATATATGGCTCTGAGCTTGATTACGGATCCTGATTTTACTGCACTGGTGAGCTTCTGTGGAGGGAAAATCTTTCGCTGTGTTTTCTGTTTGTTTTTGGGTTGACAGCCCCAAGTGAATAGATTCACAGGATATGTTATCAGCTGGTGGATAATCCTGAGCAGAAGTCATCGCAGGCACCTGAACTCTTTGCTTCTATTGGCATCGTCAAATTCTACATTGAAGAAAGTCTTCCAGTGTAGATGGCTTCAGCCTTTAGTAGTGGGGGAACGGGTCTTTGCCCCATGTCTGCGATTAGGGGGCTGTTTAATATTGTCGGCATTCCCTCTCTCAATAAACATAGTTCTTTTAAACATCCCACTAACCATTTTCTCTCCATAGGTAGTTGGAATGTGAGGACTCTGCACAGAGCTCTTTCTCTTGATGTCCTCACACAAGAATTCCACCATTATAATTTAGATATTCTCGGCTTGCAAGAGACCAGATGGACAGATAAAGGTCAGATTCTTAAAAATAATCTTAAATTTCTCTTTTCAGGGAGGGACGACAATAAGCATCACCAAAGCGTGGGTCTGCTTCTCAGCAGACACGCTAGTGATGCTCTTCTAGGATATGAGTGCATTAATGAAAGGTTTCTTACAGCAAAATTTCAGACAAGCGTTAAAGACTTGAATGTTATATGCTGTTATGACCCCCACTGAGGATGCCGATGAGGATGAGAAGGATAGGTTTTATGAACAACTTCAGGATATTTTGAATTCTGTCAAGAAAGGAGATATTACCCTTGTTCTTGGTGACTTCAATGCCAAAGTTGGTACTGACTCTGACCTTTGGGGAGGGATGATAGGCCTTTTTGGCATTTGTAGCTGCAATGGCAATGGGTAACATCTCCTACAGGTAAGTAAACTCAATGGTTTCAGAATAACTAACACTTATTACAAACACCGCGACATACATAAGTACACATGGGTTTCACCTGATGGGCTGCATAAGAATATGATTGATTATATATTAATTAACAGCAAATGGGCTAGTTCTGTTAGGAATACCAGGGGCATATAGGGGAGCTGAAATAGGATCTGACCATTACCTTGTTAAAAGTGTCTTGCAATTTAAACGTAAAAAGTGTTGTGCTAAGGTTAAAAACTTTACTTTTAATACTGAAGCTCTCAAAGACCCAATTATAGCCAAAGCTTACCATGATACGTTACTTAGTCATTATGACAGTCATGGTATGCTTACTACCGAAGTTGAGGAAGAATGGGATCATTTTAAACAGGCTTTTTTGGACACTAACAGTACTCGTTTAGGAAAAAAGGAGAAGAGGAGGCAGAATTATCTGAGTGATAAGGCACTTGAGCTTATTTCGGAAAGAAAGAACTGTAGGAATGTCCTTAATCAATACCCTACTAGTCCTAATAGAAAGCATTACAGAGAACTTAATAAACGTGTTAAAGATCAGTTAGCTGCTGATAAGAATCTTTGGCTTGATGGTTTGGCTGACAAAGCAGAGGAAGCAGTTAGACAGCACAACAGCAGAGAGCTGTACCAGACTGTTAATGTTTTGTGTGGTAGAAAACGGACAGGCATACAAGGATTGAAGGATAAAAAAGGTAAGGTTATTGAAGGGGAGGATTCTGTCATGGCTAGGTGGGCTGAGCATTTCAGTTATGTTCTAAACAATGTAGTTAGTTCTACTCCCATTGTTTGCAATGATGATAGATGCATTGGTGGCTTTAATGTTGGCCCTATAACACAATCTGAAGTTGTTTCGGCTGTTTCTAAACTTAAACTATATAAATCCCCAGGGGTAGATGAAATTACTACCGAAATGCTTACAGCGTGGAATGTTTCGGTTACCACTTGGATGACTGAAATTCTGAATATATTTTTTGATAAAGGCATGGTTCCTAAGGATTTTACCAGAGCTATTGCTATCCCTATTTTCAAAAAAGGTGATCGCAGTTCTTGTGATAATATAGGGGTATCAGCCTACTCTCTGTTCCAGGTAAAGTTCTTTCCATGATTGTGCTTAATAGAATTAAGAATCTGGTTGACAGTCAATCACCTGATGAGCAATGTGGATTCAGAAGTGGTAGGGGATGTGTGGATCAGATATTTTCACTTAGGCAGGTTCTTGTGAAATGTTTAGAGTTTCAGAAACCTTTGGTTGCTAGCTTTGTTGATTTCAAAAAGGCTTTCGACTCTGTTGATCGCCATAATTTGTGGTTGATTGTGAGATCATATGGTATACCTGACAAGTTAGTTAACATAATGAAAGCTCTCTATAATAACACTGAGTTGTGTGTGAGAGTTGGTAAGGCTTGGAGCAATTGGTTTAGCATTACTTCTGGTGTTCGACAAGGGTGCATTTTGTCTCCTTTCCTCTTTTGCTTGGTAATTGATTATGTTATACGAAATTCACTTCAAGGGAAAGATATTGGTCTTAAATTAACTGGAGATACGAAAACTTCTGATTTAGATTATGCTGATGATTTAGCCCTTTTAGCAAATGATGTTGATGGGATGAACTCTTTCATTCGAGCTGTTGATGAGACTGGTAGTAGAGTAGGTTTGGTTATAAACAGAGAGAAAACTAAAGTGATGAAAATTGGTCAGGCAGGCTGTGATTCAGTTAATCTGAATGGTTGCAGTCTTGAGCAGTTGTCACAGTTTAATTATCTTGGGAGCTATGTAACAGATAATGGTGATGTGCGGCATGAGATTAACAGACGAATAGGGATTGCTGCCGGGACTTTTAAGAATCTATGGAGAATGTGGAGAAATAGGCGTATACACCTAAAGACTAAAATTAGACTGTATAATAGTTTGGTTCTTTCTAGGATTAGTTATGGTAGTGAAACTTGGACACTTTGTAAACAAGATAACAGGAAACTAGATGCTTTTGATTCCAGATGCTTACGCTGTATCTTGGGCATTAGGTGGTTCAACTTTGTAACTAATGATGAGGTTAGGCAAAGGAGTTTGCAACCTCCTTTAAGCAGCATATTGTGCAGAGAGAGACCCCGTTGGTTTTACCATGTTGCCCTTATGGATAATTATAGATTGGCGAATAGGGTTATGAACAGTGTGCCTAAAGGCTTCAGAAAGAGGGGGAGACCAAGGATGCGGTCGGCAGACAATGTCAAACAGGACCTTGTTAGAATTGGTGTGCAGTGGCCAGATGCAGTAGATGTAGCTCAGGATAGACTTGCTTGCAGAACTAAATTGCACGGTCTGGTTGGACCTCCGTAGCCCATGGCTGCTTGAGGATGATGTTGATGATCATGATAATATTTCCCCCTACCTTTTACGTTTTTTTAAAAAATTTCTTGAAAAATGCTTGAAATATGAATAAGTTCGATAATTTTTGCTTCTTTTTCCCTTACTCGCATTCAAAAACAGACGTTTAAAGAATGGCCCCCTTATCACCCCCTAGATCCGGCACTACTGGAAATCAATGGGTGTCTTCGGTACCTCTTGATTTCTAGCCCGTCACTATGACCCGTATGAGGCCTTGAATGAGACAGCGGATCTGAAAATTATTCTTATTTCTTAGTTCTACTTTCCGAAATAACCGCATTCACCAATTTTTAGCATTTTTTACACCGACTTTGAAGGATCCATGGCATACAAATTCCGTCATAATTTGACAAATCTACGACTCAAAATACCCCAAGGAACCAATTCTTAGCTTTCTAGCACCGATAGATCTATATTTGACCTTTGACCTCGCAGAACCCTCCGAATCCAAAATTTCGTAAACTTTTCCAGTATCTGTAGTCACGCAACTTCCCAAGACACCAATTTTCACATTTGTAGCACTCGTAGATCATGGTTTAACCTCTACGTAACATCCATTTGACCTTGAAGGACACGTCCCAGTTAAATTTAGGATTTTGCCCGAAATCTATGAGCCGGATTACCTCTAATCCACCCTGTCAGTCAATCAGTCACTCAGAATCGTCTATATATATTTGATATGAGTATCAGATTCTCTGATTTTGTTCAATGTATTCTCAAACTAATCTCAGTCATTTCTTTTAAGCATCAATGCATTCTCAAATTAATATCAGTCATTTCTTTTTAAGCATTAATGCATTTAAAAATGTCTAGCCTATTCTCAAATTAATCTGTCATTTCTTTTGAGCATCAATGCATTCTCAAACTAATCTCATTCATTTCTCTTGAACATCAATGCACTCTGAATTAACCTCGGTCATTTTTTAAGCATCAATGCATTCTCAAATTAATCTGTTATTACTTTTAAGCATCATTGCATTCTCAAATTAATAGCAGTCATTTCTTTTAAGAATCAATGCATTCGCAAATCAAGCTATCATTTCTTTTGAACATCAGTGCATTCTCAAATTAATCTCAGGTATTTCTTTTAATCATCATTGTATTCTCACACTAATCTCAATCATTTCTTTTGAGCATTATTGCATTCTCAAATTAATAGCAGTCATTTCTTTTAAGCATCAATGCATTCTCAAATTAATATCAGTCAGTTCTTTTGAACATCAATGCACTCTCAATTAACCTCGGTCATTTCTTTTAACCATCAATGCATTCTCAAATTAATATCAGTCATTTCTTTTAAGCATCAATGCATTCTCAAATTAATATCAGTCATTTCTTTTAAGCATCAATGCATTCTCAAACTAATCTCAGTCATTTCTTTTAAGCATCAATGCATTCTCAAACTAATCTCAGTCATTTCTTTTAAGCATCAATGCAACTCAATTAACTTCGGTCATTTCTTTTGAGCATCAATGCATTCTCAAATCTCAGTCATTTCTTTTAAGCATCATTGCATTCTCAAACTAATCTCAGATATTTCTTTTAAGCTTCTTGCATTCTCAAACTAATCTGTCATTTCTTTTAAGCATCATTGCATTCTTAATACATTAACATCATTGCCTCTTAATACAATTCTTTCTTATTCCTTATTTTTCAGTTAAGTTTTTTGTTCGAAGTCGTTGGTGACGTAATTCTCACGCTTTAGTTCACGCGAGCATCAAGACGACACATCACATCACGGTTCATTGTAGCACGTTTATCTGTTGTAACAATATATATATAAAGAGAATATAAAAGACACAACATATTATATCCTGTGTGTTCAAAAGACATTTTATCAAATAAAGCAAATTCTGATTTTTGTTTCCCCAAGAAAGTTTCCTTCTTAATTGCTGTAAGCGAATTATCTTTCAGTTGTCTCAGGAGAATTTCTTGTTTTTCTATCCCATTCAAATTTCCTCTTTGGCAAAAACAGAGAGATTCGTTTTCCACTGTTTAAAAAAAATATTCGAAAAGAATCTTCAGGAAAAATCTCGTTTGCCATCGAAAGAGGATTTCTCTCCATGGCACATAAAACAGTTTTCCAAGAGAGAGAAAAGAATCTCCCTTCTATTTAATTAAATTTTCTTAATTTTTTTACTATATAATAGGTATTTAAAAACTTTAAATATCCAAAATTACATTAATGGAATAATAACTATTACACTACAGTAATTAAGTATTGAAGATTTAAACACCCACCATTTCTCACAGTTCTGAAAGTGAAATATATGTGAAACAGATCGCCTATTGAAACAAGGGAATCGGGGAACCCTGGCACAATCAAACGAGATAATCTGGGGTATTCGTCGACTAGTCAGAATGATAATCTGGGATACTCATCGCCTAGTCAGAAAAGGGAAACTGGGAAAATGCAACTGCATTGACATATGAAACAAGGGAATGTAGAAAATCCACGATAAATGAAACAAAAAAATTAGGAACAATAACTTAATGTAACAAGAGAATCTGGGAAACATTCCCCAATGGGACAAATAGAATATAAGATCCCTCGACACATAAAGAATGAAATCTGAGAAATCCCGTCCACATCACACGGGAGAATCTGGAAACCCTCACTTTAGGAAACAAGAGGATTTGGGAACCCTTCTTTCCATGAAACAAAATAATTTGGAAAATCCCTCGCCAAATGAAACAATGAGCAGAAAAAGCTCTCATAATCGAACAAGGGAATTATGTAATCATGCACCCCACCAATGAAAAATGGAGCTTTGGGAAAAACTTGCCCAATAAAGGAAAGAAATATTTGGTAAACCCACAACCAATGAAACAATAAATCTGAAACCCCTCGCTTTATGAAACATGGAGATTTCTACGCTCGAAGATATGAAGACTGCTTCGTCAAATTCACAAAGTATTCCCTTTGATTTATTCAATTCTGAAAAGAAGACAAGGGGATTTGTGAACTAGACAAAAAAGAGATCTGTATCACTTCCTGAAAGATTGTCATCACTCTCTGAAACAAGTGAAGCTGGGAACTCATCACCCCATGAGGGAAGTGAATCTGAGAACCCATCACCCAAAAGAACAATAGAAATCGGAACTCTCCAGCGATTAAACAAAGGAATTCGAGAACACGTCACTCAATGAAGCAAGAGAATCTAGAACTCTTGCTAACAATTTTTGAACAGTGGTATCTAAAAACCCATCACCGATCTGGGAACCCCCTCACCCAACTAAACGATAGAATTTGGAACAGTTTGCCCATTAAGCAATGGGATCTCGGAACCCATCACCCAACGAACAACAGAATCTGGAACTCTTCGCCTAAAAGACAATGGATCTGAGAACCCATTACTCAATGGAACTGAGAAATCTGAGACTCCTCTCTTCATGAAACAACGGTATCTTTGAATCCCGCCCACCTGGGAGAATTAAATGGACCTGGTACTTCGAATACGACATGAGTCAAAAGCCTACGGATTTGCACACAAGCTTAGATTTCCACAAACACACATTACTTTAACTCCTCACACTTCAAAAACAACTGAACCGAACCTAATTCCACCAAAAGCTATTTTTCAAAACTTGTTCTCAAGCAAATCGAATTTTATGCAAAAGGCAAAATGAAATAGTTCTCTTTGAAATTCCGAAAACGCAATCTGGAAAATTCTGTTGCAAATTGAATTTTTCAACTGAATGTAAGGAAGCCGATTAGACGGAGCGAAATGAGCTCTGCGTAGCTTCACAGGCCATTACAAGGATGAAGCGTTGGAACTTTGCCGTAAATAAAAAACAGCTGATTTCGAAAGCGACGGAAAGTTCATATTCAGAATAAAGGCATTAAGTTCCTGAGAAGTCTGAGCAAACTTTCGAAATGAAAGAGAGATAATAAAAATCCGCAGCAGCGTTTCTGGTTTTAAAACGCCAAAAATCGAAAGAAAAATATGCGAACTTCGAAAGCAAGTTCAACTGCTTAATTTCCTCTTAAATGGAAAAAAGAAGCTTTTAAAAGCTTTCCTAGACAGCATTTATTCCAGGTGAATGTATCAGACGATATTATTGCAATGAATTAAAAGAAGAAAATAAATCCATTTGCTCTTAATCTAAGTCTTCTGAAAATGTTTCAAATCAGATAATATTACTTTGAGCATCTACGAAAATTACCCAACTCAAGAACGCGTTATTCTGATGTCACCGAAGTCATACTGTCATAAATTCAAAATTAAGATTTTTCTTCGCTTAAGGTTCCTAAACTGATTTTAAAGAATAGTTAGATTAGTTAAAAACTAAACACAGTTCGAAGTTAACAAGAGTATAAACGTTACCGCTAAAGTGCAGAAATCAGTTATTCTACAGATTATCTAGGTATTGTGTAGATTAACTAGGGTGATCCGTTAACGTGCGGAAAATTGTTTCATTTCTCAAATTACCTAGGTAATCTGCAAATTACCTGGATAACCTGCACATTACCTACTAGGCACTCGTTAAAGTGAAAATAAGATCTTTGCTGGAACAACAGGAACGTTTCTGTACGCTTAAATTAACATAATGTTATTTATCTAGTGTCCGAGAGTAGAGTCGAAACCAGGGTAATCCGTCTGTCAACATGAATCAGTCGTCCGAATTATAAAAAACGCCCCCAAAATGAGCAGGCCAAGTGAGAACAAATCATTTTAGTGATTCGTTATCAAGAATGAATCACTTTACCGATTCGTTCTCATTGGCCTCCGCTCATCCGGGGCGTTTTTTATAATGTGGACGAGTGAATCACGTGACACGAAGATTCATATTCAAGAGATTCACCACTATGAGAGAAACAAACTTTTGAACTTTAACGATACGGAAGCCGTTAATGTGCACATTACCTAGGTAAAATGCGGAAAACTCTTGATTCCGCACTTTAACGGAGCAAATCAGTTAATCTGCAGATTAGCTACGTAATGTGCACATTAACGGCTTTCGAGCTTTAGCGGTAACGTAAACAAGGATTATCAATTGCCTTCGGGTATTGATTCAGACCAGGGCTATCAACTGCTAAACCGCCAACCCACAATTCCATACAGGGGTGATTTTCTAGGGGAGAACAAGAGGGTCATGCTAATCCCCCCCTTATGAATGCCACTAAGGGTAATGGAGGCAAAAAATTATTAAACCTTTGCACATTTCACGCTTTTTTTCAAGATATTTTTTAAAGGCAACTAACGCGGAGGGTAAATCGTTATTCCACGATGCAAATTCGGTTACTTACCCCTCTTTACATTTTTCTGGCTCGATTGCGTCATTTTCCCATCTCTTTATTTATTTTCTTTAAGATTCTAGCCAGGCCCAATTCAGCAAACATAATATGTTTCTATTAACCCCTAATTTAAGTAATGCTACTTACATTGCCTCTGCTGTTAATCGAAATTTCAATTACCTCTTTTGACCAATTTTAAGAATCGTGTGACGTTCTTTGAAAAACCATTTTACTACCAGTCCGGTGTATCATAAATAGGTAAATCGTGTCTGTGAATAAAGTGCACCCATTATTTCTGGCCTCATACACTTTCATAAATCCATAGTCTATATCGGTTCCACGTCAATTCATCGCGCTCAATTCATCACAGCATAAATTCATCGCAACGTCAATTCATCGCGACATCAGTTCATCGCGACGTTTGTTCATCGCAGCGTCAATTTATCGCGACATCTGTTCATCGTAGCATCAATTCATCGCGACGTCCGTTCAACGCAGCGTCAATTCATCGCGACATCAGTTCATTGCAGCATCAATTCATCGCTACGTCTGTTCATCTCAGCGTCAATTCATCGCGACGTCTGTTCATCCCAGCGTCAATTCATCGCGACGTCTGTTCATCTCAGCGTTAATTCATCGCGACGTCTGTTCATCGCGACGTCTGTTCATCGCAGCTTCAGTTCATCGTGACGTCTGTTCATCGCAGCGTCAATTTATCGCGACGTCTGTTCATCGCAGCATCAGTTCATCGTGACGTCTGTTCATCACAGCATCAATTCATCGTGACATCAGTTCATCGCATCATCAATTCATACCGACATCTGTTCATCGCGATGTCTGTTCATCGCAGTGTCAATTCTTCACGACGCCTGTTCATCGCAGCGTCAGTTCATCGTGACGTCTGTTCATCGCAGCGTCAATTCATCGCGACGTCTGTTCATCGCAGCGTCAATTCATCACGACGTCTGTTCATCGCAGCGTCAATTCATCGCGACGTCTGTTCATCGCGATGTCTGTTCATCGCAGCGTCAATTCATCGCGACGCCTGTTCATCGCAGAGTCAATTCATCGCGACGTCTGTTCATCGCAGCATCAATTCATCAAGACGTCTGTTCATCGCAGTGTCAATTCATCGCGACGTCTGTTCATCGCAGCGTCAATTCATCGCGACGTCTGTTCATCGCAGCGTCAATTCATCGCAATATTTGACATACCGTTTTATTGATTTTCTACATATTTGTATATATGAATTCTCTAAAGATATTAATTTACACTTTGAAAGGTTAAATATGCGTCAGAATAATTTGCCTCAGAAATTAATTAAACCTTAATAACAAATATTTTTTTTTTTTTTTTTTTTTTTTAGAATATAATTTTTATTCATAAGAGTAAAGAATACAAATACATTTACACTTTGACCCGCAAAGCTAAATAGCTTATCTGCAGGAAAATGAATAAATTATATTAACATAAGTCATTCAGCCACAAAAATGGTGTACATCAAATAAATCCACAAAACACAACACATAAAAATCAGCTAACTAGAAAATACCAAATAATTTTTTAATTCCATTTTAAGTCTTCTAAAAGAATCTATATTTAGTAATTCTTTTGGAATAGCATTAAATATAAGTGGTACTTGATATTCGGAGGTATGTTTCCCGTAATTATTTCGAAAATTTGGCAATTTGTAATAACCCTGGTTTTGAAGTCTTGTATTTTTATTATGTTGAATTTTTAGTTTGTAAGTTTCGTCAAAAAAATTTTTAATTATTATATTATATTTATATAAATTGCTGTAGGACAAAAGATTTAAAAATTTTAATCTATCGGTAGAAGTTTTATAAATTTTTTGCAAATGAAACGGAATAATATTTTTAGCTATTATAGACTGCAGTTTTTCTATTTTATTTATGTTAGTTAAGTTAGTTGTTCCATGCACAATTATTCCATAATTTAAAATAGATTCGCATATTGCTTTATAAAATAGGACACATGTTTCCATATTTAATACGTATTTCAATTTTTGAATTTTTATCGCCGATATTCTCAAGCTTTCATATATGTGGGATATATGGGCATTCCACCTAAAATATTCATCAAAAATGATTCCTAAGTAATTTATTTTATTTACTTGCTCAACAAGTAGACAGGTGCATAATGATTCACAATTCGAAGCATCCTTTTTTCTGCAATTTATTTTATGAGTTTTGATAAAGAGGTTTTGATGAATATGAAATCCTGGTGAATGAATAATCATCAGTTTTGTTTTTTTCTCATTTAAATAGATTTTATTATAATTTAACCATCTAATAATATTAATGTAATCTGTTTGAACCTCTGAAATGCTATCATTTAAATATTTCTGACTGTTTATTAAAACAATGTCGTCAGCATATAGATAAATAGCACTATTTAATTTTGTATTGAACAAATCATTTATGTATACTAGGAATAATAAAGGACCTAAAATTTAGCCTTGAGGAATTCCACATCGTGTAATTACTTTTCTGCTGTAGCAGTTTTTTATTTTAGTAATTGTGTATCTGTCTGATAAATAATTTCTAAACCAATCTAACAATATACCGCGAATACCGTAATTTTCCAATTTCTTTAATAAAATGCTATGATCTATTGTATCGATGGCTTTCTTTAAATCTAAGAACATAGTTACAATTTTTTCCCTATTATTCAATGATTTATTAATATTATTTGCAATTTTGGAAATTAGTTGAATTGTGTTTTTTCCGTTTTGAAAGCCAAACTGATATTTATTAATTATGCTGTGTTTAAGTAAAAAGTTAAAAACAGTATTATAAATATATTTTTCCATTATTTTCGAAAAAATAGGCAGAATTGTTATTGGTCGACAGTTAGAAAAATCCTCCTTAATACCACCTTTAAAAATAGGTCTTAAAATACCTGTTTTGAGTTCAGTAGGTATATTCCCAGTAAATATAATCTGATTTATAATTTTTGATATAATATTTAGTAGTGTCTCTTTATTAAATTTTATATGATTAATGCAAACATTATCGTAACCAGGTGGTCTAATGAAGTATTGGTGTCTAATGAAGTAATTATTTCATCAGTTTGTTTTTCAGTGATTTCATGTATATAGATAGATTTCAAAACTCTTTGTATCATGGTTGGAACATAAATTATATCGTCTTGGTGATTTGTATTTCATATCTGTCAAATTAGTGTATTATAAATGTCATTGTAATTATTTGCTATTTCTTCACAGATAATTTCTTTTTGGTCATATTGTCAATTATTACATCGTCTGATGATTTTTTCTGTTTTCCTTCTAATATTTCATATATTAATTGCCAGGTAGCCTTCATATCATTTTTTTTCATTATATGTTTATTTCTATAATAAAGTTGTTTCTGATTTCTAATCTGAATATTAAACCTATTCCTTAATTTTTTATAGTTATTTTTATAAGCATCACTTTTATCATTGCTTTTAAATTTAATCCAAGCATTATCTCTTTCTTCAATTAATTCTATCAAGTTCGGTGTTATCCAATTTTTGCTATGATTTCTTTTTACTTTTCCACCTCTCCTCATATATATTCTATTTTTTCCTAAAATTCCATCATAAATGTCTTTAAATACTTTATATAGGTTTAATTCATCCTTTGAGTTGTCTCCATAATTTTCTAAATTCCAATTCGTTTCAGAGATAGCTTTGTTTATATTGTTATGGTTAAATGACCAATTCTTATTTTCCTGGGCTGTTTCATTATAATTAGTATTATTCAAATTGTTATTGGTGTTGCTAATCAGTGTTAAAATCATATAGTGATCTGCTATTTTGCTTGATTGAATTATTGAATTTGCTGACATATTTTTAATCAGTTTAATATTAATATGGTCTATACAGGTTTTGGTAATTTTATTTTTTACTATTTCTTCTCTTGTAGCTTTCCTTATTAATCATTCAAAATTCATTTCAGCCAATAGTGTGATATATTTTTCTGTGCCATGTTTTTTAGTATTCATTGCATCGATATTAAAATCACCTATTAAAATCTGATTTTGGTCTTTTTCTGTATTTTCCATCCAGTTTCGGAAATTCAACAGAAAAGAGTTCACATCTGTACTAGGCGATCTGTATAGTGCTAAAACATGATATATTATATTATTTTTTTTTACTTTTATATATATAGTTTCCGCTGGAAGTGTTTGTTGTGAAATAATTTCAATATCTAGATTTGCTTTATAGTATACTGAAATCCCCCTAATATTTTTATTTGTATTATCATTTGTGATTTTATTAAATTTATCAATGTTATATAAGTGATTTTCATATTTATTTACATTCGTTTCAGTTAAAACAAGCAAATCAATGTGTTTCATGTAATGGTTAATACTTAATTTTAATGAATCCCAATGTTTTCTTTGAATTCTTATATTAACATGAACAATTCCTAATCTATTTTTGTGAATAAATTTACTATAATTATTTTCGAACCAAGCCTCCACTTCTAAACCTGTAGTTACATAAGCAACATCATAGTTACTATCAAAACCTTCAAAATTCAAATCACACATAGCTAACAAGAATATTCATAAAAAAAAAGCAAAAGAAAAGAGCAAAAAAAAAGAGAGAAAAAAAAAGCAAGGTTTATCGGACATATCTAAAAGTTCAAAAATCATCAAAATTGGTGACCATATCCACATTGATAATTCTTTCGAACCATTTAATAAAATATGCATTTTAAAGAGCGCGATGAATTGACGTGACACCGTCGATATCTGTGGTTCCTAAACGTTTTGTTTCTCGTAACACCAAATACCTAGCTATTTTTTAAATACCTGTACTAGATAAACATTAACTTCCCAAACATCGTATGCTAACGAAAATTAATGGTTATCAAATAAGATATATGAATAAAATAGGCAGCAATGAAAAATGATTTAATTCTTCCTACGATATTGGGCAAATCCCCGTGTGAATGAATGCTGGTATTTAACTCGCATACTAGAGTTTCGGTTATTGCTTTATCTCTGAGCGGCACTCTTTTCCAACAATGGGCAGAATGGCCAGGTCAGAAGCACCCCGAAGGCTCAGATAAAGCTAGGGGATAAGACCCACTGGTAAGAGAACAGATGGTAGCCACCCTTCAAGGCCATCCAGTTCTTTCTTTAACGTGCACAGGGTATGGCTCGGCAGGGAGGAGAGGTTTACAGAGATAAATCTCAACCCTGACCCAAGGGGAGAATCGAACTTGGAAGCTGCGGATTACGAATCTGGGTCGTTATCAACCGAACCCCTCCCCCCTCACGCCCTCCTCTTGTTTGAAAATCGATTATCTTTATCATCGTGTGTTACAAGATTTCAAATATATTTTTCGGTAGCTGACATAGCGTAACCTCTACATTAGAGATGCAGGCTCAATCGCACAAACATTCTCATTTGTTCAGTTTGCTAATCCACAGAAAGTGCACTCCCATAGTTCAAATTTTCACTAAGCCTTCAGACAAGGGAATCTCTAACGGATGAACGTATCAGGCGGTTCTTTACAGTGAACTATACAAGAGTAGCATATGCTGGATGGCTTTCCCGATATCCTTACATAATTGACAAACGGAAAACGCAGTCTTGCAGTTCAAATTTCTCACTAAGTTTACAGACAAAGAAATCTGTAAGATTAACGTAACATGTTGTCCTTTAATATAACCTGGAGGTAGCACAGATTTTCCCATATGCTTAGATATTTATCAGCACGCAATACGGTTTCAAAATTACAAGGTATTTAACCACAATTATGATCTCGAAATATGTTAACAATGGGGGTAGAAGAAAAATTGTCTTGAGCTTCATGGGATCCGAACCCACGACCTCCTGATGACATGACATCTCCTCATGACATCTCCTCTGACAGCTGACCTATCGGCGGTTGATAAATCTCACCGCTGATGGTGATATTAAATCCATATTATGGGTTAGGGTGGGCTTACTCATTTCCCAGGTTCGCCCTGGCTAGTTCAGCGTTGAGATATATCTATTAAACGTTGAGAATATCTCCGTCCTGACCACAGAGAGTACGGGACACTGATAGGCTTGCAGAGGCTGCCACTCGTTGGATGGGACGTTAAACCGTGGCCCTGTGTGCGGTAGAGCCATACCCTGGGCATGTTAAAGAACACTGGATTGCCTTAACTGGAGATTATCATCTATCTCCCAAGAACTGTCTGTTGTATCCCCTCCCCCAAGCTCGTCTGAATCCTTGGGGCCCTTGTGACATGCCATTTAGTCCATTGTGTGAAAGTAAAATGCCGCTCACAATTAAAATATCCCAACCAACACTGTCGTAAGGGTCTACGTATTATAACTACAACTGAAGACTCCCTTCACGAGAGTTCTCACAGGAAGAACGCGGTTAAGTTCTCGTACTGTGACCCCTCCCCTCCTAGTTGCTGGAGAACGTGTCACCCTTAACTTTCTCCAGCGACTTAATAGGGTTATTTTGGAGCAGATCTCAATTTACAGGCACTGCAGTGCTGTTAGTAGGTATTGTGAGTTCAGATCTCACCCTCCCCGATTCAAGACAATTTTTCCTCTATACCCACTGTCAACATGATACTTCAGCGTCATTATAATAGTTAAATTAATAAATTCAACAATTATGGATTACGAAAAAGGAAATTAGCATAATATTAAGAATCAAAGCCAACCTAGCACTAACAAAAAACCATGCTCCTTAAAATGAATAAAATAAATTCACCAAACTGTCTAAAATGTAATGAACCACAAACAATAGAACACTTAATTTTTCAATGTAAAGAATTTACAGACGAAAGAAATAAATACTTCCAAAAACTCAGAAAACATAAAACTAAGCAATTTAACTTTCAATCAATCCTTGAACCAACCCTTTCTAAAGAGCATAGACTGTTTAAATTCCTTATAAAAATAAAAAAAAATTAATATTAATATTAATATGAAAAAAAGAAATGAAATCTGTCAAAAGTGCCTGAATGAGACTTCGGGGAAACGAGACTTTACCTTGAAGGAATATTCAATTGTTGATGTGTGATATGTATCTTACAAATATAAAATGCTGTGAATAAAAACGCCATAGTCTCGTAGTCCAATTTTTCGGTAGTCATCGGACAAGAGTATCTATAATGAATGAGCATAACACGTAGTTCCATAAAGCAAAAGACTACCAAGAAATTAAATTTCAATGGACGTATCTACTTTTATTTTTACCCTGAGGTTTTTGCAGAAATCTCTTAACTTTTTCTTCACAAGATTCATTGCCATAAGACCTCTAGTCCAGATGGAAATATACCAAAAGTTAAATTTTGCATTGAATAGGCTGAAACGTTCCTATTTTACTGGACTTCACATTTAGCTGTTGGTTTGGTCGGGTTTTATGTAACACTGGACAGTGGCAGATCCACGGAGGAGCGATCAGGACGATAGATCGCATCCCCTCCTTCTCTTAGAGCTCGAAGACGAATGTGGAAAAAAATTTAAATTTATTGGCATTTACTAATCTATCGAATGCATTTGGTATAAGCTCGTGAGGCACAGAACTCTGATCAGACAGGTAAAAATACCTCAAGATCATCAAAAAACCATCAAGAGGCTGATGCGTTTGGTCATTTGATTTCTCCAAATATTATCAGAACAATAATCTTTTAAGCGAGAGAGTTTTGAATTCCCTATAATTAAAGATTCTAAATATTAATCTTTAATTAAAGACTCCCATATTTTATTAATATAATAGATAAGGTTCCAATTTTGATTCTTATTTATTTTGTTTCCCCTTTAGATCAGGACCGTTCAACCTGGCGCATATTCATGATTTAGTTTTTTTTTTTTGTTTGTTTGTTTCTTTTTTTGAGAGGAAGGTGTCCACGAATGCAATTTCGGGGAGACTCCAAGAATTGACTAAAGATATTTCTTTTTTTTTTATATAAATATCTTGTCGTTGTATAATTTCATTTTATCCCCATAGTATATGTTAGACAACCATGATGTAAAAATGGATTAAAAAAACAACTATAAGATCTTATTCCATACAGAATATCCCAACCGAAACTAAATCTTGGATACGTGCCTGGAAGATAATAAAACTTAAAAATTTAGCTTAGACACCAACTCTAAATGTGCATGTCTCTTCGATAGAACACTGAATGAAATTATTGCATGGTGGGAATCACGAAACGAAAGGAATCACTCAAAACCTGAACACGCTTTCACCATGTGCCTTTTACCATGAATCCTGTGATTTCACCATACACCGATAAGAGACTTCCGAAATAAAAGATTTTGTTTTCTCTTACAAGTATCGCAAAAGTAAAATTATCCAACTTACAATTCCATTATTCATAATACGTATTTAATATCATTTCAGCGTTTTCAAATTGAAAACATTGAAGCTTCAAATTAGTGACATCAGGTCATCACGATTTAGTTCAAACTACTACTTTACAAAATAGAAAACGCTACTTATTGAGAAGCGTCCTTATGATAGAAGTCGAGATATAAGTTGAAATAAGAACCGGGTACTTGATGCAAAGGCCAAAATTGTGACTCCTTTAGCTGATTAACCGCTGTATGTATATTAATAGAATTAGAACTAAAATCACCACTCATCAAGTCAAAAAATTGCACTCATATTCATACCATTACACGGGAACAATCTAGCATATGTAAAATAAAAATAGAAGGTAATCCCACGGGAACATCGTTAGCAAAATCATTATGCAGAAATGCCAAAGCAAGATAAACTCTGATCTACAAATTGTTTCTCTTTCTCGGTTGTTTTTAAGAATTGTTCTAAGAGCCAAATCGATTTTTCCTTTCCATTGTTCTTCCAGTGAGTAAACTTCTGTAGAAGAAGACAGGGCTACTTGGTGGTATTTGGAGAAACGTCTTACGTGCAAAATTTCAAGTGAACTACTTTCCATTTCCGCAAAAATATATGTCCTAAGATGTTTGCGTCGATGCAAGCCTCGTTAATTTTGAAATCAGTTGAACTAAAGAGCCTTTTGAATTTTGCTCGCTGTATCCCCTAACAGGAATTTACTCTGCTAGAGCAGATTATAAATATTCCTACTGTAAACAACATTAAATTTAAAATTCTATCTCTGATGTTTCCTTTTCAGACATTTGCGTTCTTTTAAGAACCTGGGATCCTTAGAGAACATCTGTTGTCATGGAAACCGTGACTATTTTTCCTAACTGTCTGCTAAGTGCTTTCGATCTGACGACAGCCTCACTCTGTGCGTTAGTGAATTATACGTTTTGCGAGAAGTTTGAATCAATTTGCAGCTCTGCTTTGAAATTTAAAACTAAATATTTATCTAATAAGATTCAAAGTGCAATTTAATCCTGCTTCGCAAATAAACCGAGTTCAAGAGTTGAAGAATGGTAAACTCTGTCAGTCTAAACTAGAATTAAAAAACAAATAAAAACATTGAGTATGCTTGCAACCTGCCTGAAAGTCTTGTAATTAAATGTTCATAGTACTAATAAAACTGATTAGAATTCTAATAAGCCATAGGGATTGGTTCTCTCTAGCAATGGACCACCATTCGGACCACATTACATGTCCTAAATATATTACTAGTTTCATACTAATGAAATTTATTTACTTGATTCAAAGCAAACTGTATTCCACCTTAAGAGAAATCTAGTCTCAAAGTTCTCGAGAGGAGTTCCTGGAAATCCATTTGGTGGTTAAATGTACAACATCGTAATTGCAAAACATCAAAACGTGTTTCACTTTATTTTGTAAACTGCCCAACATGTCAAAATGGGGCGGTGATGGCTCAGTCGGTAGCGCGTCAGACTCATAATCTGTAGTTCACAGGTTCGAGTCCCAGCTGGGTCAGCGTTGAGATTTATCTCCGCAAAATTCCCCGCCCTGCCCACGGTCAGTAGGGGACACCGATGGGCTTGAAAAGGATGCCGTCCGTCAGATGGGACGTTAAGCCGTGGCTCCGTGTGCGGAAGAGTCATACCCTGTGCACGTTAAAGAACACGCTGGATGGCCTTGACGGGAGGCTACCATCTGTCTCCCAAAAGCTGTTCCAGTGGGTCCCCCCCCCCAACCTTCTCTGAGCCTTCGGGTCCTTGTGGCCTGGCCATTTAGCCCATGGTGTGCGAAACAGTGCCGCTCAGAGGTAAAACAATCCAAAACAATCCAATGGTAAGCTTTAGTTATAACTGGGTTTTTCAGAGCTTCAGATATAAAGGTAAACATTTTAACCTTAGCACAACTCTTCTTAAATTTAAGTTGCAAGTCACTTTTAACAAGGTTACGGTCAGATCCAATTTCAGCTCTCCTATATGGCTCAGACGTTGCCCAGACGGAGCCACGAACACCAAAAGAGACACGCGATATTCCTAAGAGAACTTGCCCATTTGCTGTTAATTAATACACAGGATGTTTCAAAACTCCCTCTCTACATATTTCAATGAGAGTTACGGAACACCAAGGCAAACTTTTTCGTCTGTGAATGTATGTCCGCTGACGTAACCCTTCGGTGCTAGACGGAGCTGACAGAAATATCTGTAGAGCTGGTACATAAATAAATGGAAACAAGTCTGAGCAACATGTTTATTTAAAGAAAAGGCTCAAAGTTGCGACCGGCAACGGGCACTGCATGCATAACAGCGTTGAAGCTTTAAATGCGGTACATGTTGAAAGACTCCCGGAATTTCGCGAACAGTTGAAGCGGTGACAGCGATTCTTGCGACATTGGGTTAGGTTGTTTTACCTCTGAGCGGCACTTTTTTGCACATCATGGGCTAAATGGCCAGGTCACATGAAACCCGAAGGCTCACAGAAGGTTGGGGGAGGGGACCCAATGGAACAGCTGTTGGGAGACAAATGGTAGCCTCCCGTCAAGGCCATCCAGCGTGTTCTTTAACGTGTACAGGGTATGTCTCTCCCGCACATGGGGACACTGCTTAACGTCCCATCCGACGGGCGGCGCCCTTTCCAAGTCCATCGGTGTCCCCTACTGACCGTGGGCAGAGCGGGGAATTTTGCGGAGATAAATCTCAAAGCTGACCCAGCTGGGACTCGAACTGGGAACTACAGATTACCAGCCTGGAGCGCTACCGACTGAGCCACCCCCGCCCCATTCTTGCGACGAGGTCTTCATCTGAGTCAATGAGAGTCTCGTATACGAGGTTCTTCCTGTGTCCCCAGAGAAAGAAATCGATGCATAGTAAATCGGGCGATCTTGGTTTCCAGGCGACGGGTCCACCCCGGCCTATCCATCGATCCCCGAAAGTGGCGTTAAGATAATCCCGCACATCACTGTTGAAGTGTGTTGGCGCTTTTTGTGTGTTGAAACCACATTTGTCTGCAAATAGCCATGAGAACAACTTCCAGCAGTCCCAGCAACATTTCTTCAAGAAATTCCCGAGAAATCTTCCCGTTGAGTTGGTGAGGCAGCAGGTATGGTCCAATCAAAATGTCAGGGACGATCCCGCCCAAACATTGACAGCGAACCGTTGTTTAATGAACCATGCGCCTTTGTGTTATGTGGATTTTCGTGCGCCCAAACATGAGAATTATGTGGATTTTCATGCGCCCAAACATGAGAATTATGTGCATTAAACACACCCTCACGTGTGAAAGAGACCTCATCTGAGAAGAGCACATTAGCCCGAAAATCAGTCTACACCGTGGTCTGCTGCAGACCACGGTGTAGGCGTGATTCACACCGAGGCTGCATGCAACACAGCTTGCGTGCTTGTGCCTGGATTTATCCTCAATCCGCCATAGAATTTCTTCTTCCATGTCAGGAGTGCACATGATTCTCTCCCAACCAGAGTCATGCATGTTTGCATGAAAATTTCCAGTTTCTCACAGTTGCATGTGCAAACGCTCAAATGTTTGGTGGTTTGGCACACGTCTGTTTGGGAAACGCTGTCAGTACAACCTCACAGCAGCTCTTCCATTTCCATGGGCAGCCCCATAAGCCACATGCATGTCAACCATCTCAGCAGTCGTGAAACACTCCATGTTACACGTAATGTGTCTGATTTACGAGTGGGGTGTATGTACAGACGTGTGCCAAACCACCAAATATTTGCACGTTTGCACCGGCAACTACTGAATACCAAACTCCTCTCCAAAGGTCACAATACTTTGGCATTGAAATCCCCTAGAACAAGGGTAATATCTCCTTTCTTGACAGAATTCAAAATATCCTGAAGTTGTTTGTAAAACCTATCCTTCTCATCATAATCGGCATCCTCAGAAAATATTCAAGTCTTTAATGCAGTCTGAGGCAGAACACATTCAAGACTTTAATGCAGTCTGAAGCAGAACACATACAAGTCTTTAATGCTTGTCTGAAATTTTGCTGTAAGAAACCTTTCATTAATGCACTCATATCCTAGAAGAGCATCACTACCGTATTTGCTGAGAAGCAGACCTACGCCTTGGAAATGGTTGTTATCTTCCCTCCATGAAAAGAGAAATTTAAGATTTTTTTTAAGATTCTGACCTTCATCTGTCCATCTGATCTCTTGAAAGCCGAGAATATCATGGTTATAATGGTGGAATTCTTGTGTGAGGACATCAAGAGAAAACTTTTTGTGCAGAGTCCTCACATTTCAACTACCTATGGAAAGAAAATGGATATTGGGATGTTTAAAGAAACTATGTTTATTGAAAGAGGGAATGCCGACAATATCAAACAGCCCCCTAATTGCAGACATGGGGCAAACACCTGTTCCCCCACCACTAAAAGCTGAAGCCATCTACACTGGAAAACTTTCTCCAATGTAGAATTTGATGATGTCAATAGAAGCAAAGAGTTCAGGGGCGTGCGATGACCTCTGCTCAGGATTATCCACCAGCTGATAAACTTATCCTGTGAATCTATTCACTTGGGGCTGTCAACCCACAAACAAGCAGAAAACACAGCGGAAAATTTTCCCTCCACAGAAGCCCACCAGTGCAGCAAATTCAGGATCCATAATCAAATTCATATCATTAATCCAAGTCAGTTTGGTAAGTTTATGTGGTCAGCACCAGTACCCTCTGTGGTTGACCACTCCTCAGCAGGGTAAAATAAAAGGAAAATTAGCCATAGTTTTCGCGATCAGCAGGCCATACTAATCTGGCAGCCCTTCTCTTCTGTTCCCTTACACAAGAGAGTATCTCTTTTGAAAGGTACTAACGACCTGCAGCACGAGAAGGTGAGGACAAACATTAGGTGACGGGTCTGGCCTTTGTAGGCATCATCACAGGGGACTGACTAAAAATTTTTGATTAAATAAAACAACAGTCTCATTTTAATTGGTAATGCAATGATGATTACTCTATCAACTTTTTCTGGAAATTCGTCGATTCTCGAAATGCAAAAGTAAAAGCGATTTTAAATGCCAACTCGGGTTCTGTCAAAGAAAGAGACTAGAATTTTTAATATTGCACCAGGTGACTAGGGGCGGGGGTGACTCAGTCGGTAGCGCGCCAGGCTCGTAATCTGTAGTTCCCAGGTTCGAGTCCCAACTGGGTCAGCGTTGAGATTTATCTCCGCAAAATTCCCCGCTCTGCCCACGGTCAGTAAGGGACACCGATGGGCTTGGAAACACCGCCGTCCGTCGGATGGGACGTTAGCCGTAGCCCCGTGTGCAGGAGAGACATACCCTGTGCACGTTAAAGAACACGCTGGATGGCCTTGACGGGAGGCTACCATCTGTCTCCCAACAGCTGTTCCAGTGGGTCCCCTCCCCCAACCTTCTCTGAGCCTTCGGGGTCCATGTGACCTGCCCATTTAGCCCATGGTGTGCAAAAATGTGCCGCCCAGAGGTAAAACAACCCAACATAAAACATTTCTTCTTGAGACCATCTTATCGTGCACAAACTGAGACTAACTACGTTTCTTTTCACACTCCAACTCCTCTTAATACAATTCTTTCTTATTCCTTATTTTTCAGTTAGGTTCTTTGTTCGAAGTCGTTGGTGACGTAATTCTCACGCTGTAGTTCACGCGAGCATCAAGACGACACATCACATCACGGTTCGTTGTAGCGCGTTTATCTGTTGTAACAATATATATATAAAGAGAGTATAAAAGACACATCGTATTATATTCTGTGTGTTCAAAGGACATTTTGTCAACTAAAGCAAATTCTGATTTTTGTTTCCCCAAGAAAGTTTCCTTCTTTATTGCTGTAAGCGAATTATCTTTCAGTGTTGTCTCAGTAGAATTTCTTGTTTTTCTATCCCATTCAAATTTCTTCTTAGGCAAAAAAAACAGAGATATTCATTTTCCTTTGTTCAAAAAAAATATTCGAAAAGAATCTTCAGGAAAAATCTCGTTTGCCATCGAAAGAGGATTTCTCTCCATGGCAAATAAAACTGTTTTCCAGGAGAGAGAGAAAAGAATCTCCCTTCTATTTAATTAAATTTTCTTAATTTTTTTACTATATAATACGTATTTAAAAACTTTAAATATCCAACATTACTTTAATAGAATAATAACTAATATACATCAGTAATTAAGTGTTGAAGATTTAAACACCCACCATTTCTCACAGTTCTCAAAGTGAAATATATGTGAAACAGATCGCCTATTGAAACAAGGGAATCGGGGAACCCTGGCACAATCAAACAAGATAATCTGGAATATTCGTCGCCTAGTCAGAAAGATAATCTGGGATACTCATCGCCTAATCAGAAAAGGGAAACTGGGAAAAATGCAACTGCATTGACCCATGAAACAAGGGAATGTAGAAAATCCACAACAAATGAAACAAAAAAAACTAGGAACAATAACTTAATGTAACAAGAGAATCTGGGAAACACTCCCCAATGGGACAAATGGATTAAAAGATCCCTTGACACATAAAGAATTTAATCTGAGGAATCCCGTCCTCATCATACGGGAGAATCTGGAAACCCTCACTTTAGGAAACAAGAGGATTTGGGAACACTTCTTTCCATGAAACAAAATAATTTGGAAAATCCCTCGCCAAATGAAACAATGAGCAGAAAAAGCTCTCATAATCGAAAAAGAGAATTATGTAATCATACACCCCACCAATGAAAAATGGAGCTTTGGGAAATCCTTTCTCAATAAAGGAAAGAAATATTTGGTAACCCCACAACCAATGAAACAATAAATCTGAAACCCCTCGCTTTATGAAACATGGAGATTTCTACGCTCGAAGATATGAAGACTGCTTCGTCAAATTCACAAAGTGTTCCCTTTGATCCATTCAATTCTGAAAACAAGACAAGGGGATTTGTGAACTAGACAAAAAAGAGATCTGTATCACTTCCTGAAAGATTGTCATCACTCTCTGAAACAAGTGAAGCTGGGAACTCATCACCCCATGAGGGAAGTGAATCTGAGAACCCATCACCCAAAAGAACAATAGAAATCGGAACTCTCCAGCGATTAAACAAAGGAATTCGAGAACACGTCACTCAATGAAACAAGGGAATCTGGAACTCTTGCTAACAATTTTTGAACAATGGTATCTAAACACCCATCACCGATCTGGGAAGCCCCTCACCCAAATAAACGATAGAATTTGGAACAGTTTGCCCATTAAGCAATGGGATCTCGGAACCCATCACCCAACGAACAACAGAATCTGGAATTCTTCGCCTAAAAGACAATGGATCTGAGAACCCATTACTCAATGGAACTGAGAAATCTGAGACTCCTCTCTTCATGAAACAACGGTATCTTTGAATCCCGCCCACCTGGGAGAATTAAATGGACCTGGTACTTCGAATACGACATGAGTCAAAAGCCTACGAATTTGCACACAAGCTTAGATTTCCACAAACACACATTACTTTAACTCCTCACACTTCAAAAACAACTGAACTGAACCTAATTCCACCAAAAGCTATTTTTCAAAACTTGTTCTCAAGCAAATCGAATTTTATGCAAAAGGCAAAATGAAATAGTTCTCTTTGAAATTCCGAAAACGCAATCTGAAAAATTCTGTTGCAAATTGAATTTTTCAACTGAATGTAAGGAAGCAGATTAGACGGAGCGAAATGAGCTCTGCGTAGCTTTACAGGCCATTACAAGGATGAAGCGTTGGAACTTTGCCGTAAATAAAAAACAGCTGATTTCGAAAGCGACGGAAAGTTCATATTCAGAATAAAGGCATTAAGTTCCTGAGAAGTCTGAGCAAACTTTCGAAATGAAAGAGAGATAATAAAAATCCGCAGCAGCGTTTCTGGTTTTAAAACGCGAAAAATCGAAAGAAAAATATGCGAACTTCGAAAACAAGTTCAACTGCTTAATTTGCTTTTAAATGGAAAAAAGAAGCTTTTAAAAGCTTTCCTAGACAGCATTTATTCCAATTGAATGTATCAGACGATATCACTGCAATGAATTAAAAGAAGAAAATAAATCCATTTGCTCTTAATCTAAGTGTTCTGAAAACGTTTCAAATCAGATAATATTACTTTGAGCATCTACGAAAATTACCCAACTCAAGAACGCGTTATTCTGATGTCACCGAAGTCATACTGTCATAAATTCAAAATTAAGATTTGTTTTTCGCTTAAGGTTCCTAAACTGATTTTAAAGAATAGTTAGATTTGTTAAAAACTAAACACAGTTCGAAGTTAACAAGTGTATAAATGTTACCGCTAAAGTACAGAAATCAGTTATTCTACAGATTATCTAGGTATTGTGTAGATTAACTAGGGTGATCCGTTAACGTGCGGAAAATTGTTTCATTTCTCAAATTACCTAGGTAATCTGCAAATTACCTGGATAACCTGCACATTACCTACTAGGCACTCGTTAAAGTGAAAATAAGATCTTTGCTGGAACAACAGGAACGTTTCTGTACGCTTAAATTAACATAATGTTATTTATCTAGTGTCCGAGAGTAGAGTCGAAACCAGGGTAATCCGTCTGTCAACATGAATCAGTCGTCCGAATTATAAAAAACGCCCCCAAAATGAGCAGGCCAAGTGAGAACAAATCATTTTAGTGATTCGTTATCAAGAATGAATCACTTTACCGATTCGTTCTCATTGGCCTCCGCTCATCCGGGGCGTTTTTTATAATGCGGACGAGTGAATCACGTGACACGAAGATTCATATTCAAGAGATTCACCACTATGAGAGAAACAAACTTTTGAACTTTAACGATACGGAAGCCGTTAATGTGCACATTACCTAGGTAAAATGCGGAAAACTCTTGATTCCGCACTTTAACGGAGCAAATCAGTTAATCTGCAGATTAGCTACGTAATGTGCACATTAACGGCTTTCGAGCTTTAGCGGTAACGTAAACAAGGATTATCAATTGCCTTCGGGTATTGATTCAGACCAGGGTTATCAACTGCTAAACCGCCAACCCACAATTCCATACAGGGGTGATTTTCTAGGGGAGAACAAGAGGGTCATGCTAATCCCCCCCTTATGAATGCCACTAAGGGTAATGGAGGCAAAAAATTATTAAACCTTTGCACATTTCACGCTTTTTTTCAAGATATTTTTTAAAGGCAACTAACGCGGAGGGTAAATCGTTATTCCACGATGCAAATTCGGTTACTTACCCCTCTTTACATTTTTCTGGCTCGATTGCGTCATTTTCCCATCTCTTTATTTATTTTCTTTAAGATTCTAGCCAGGCCCAATTCAGCAAACATAATATGTTTCTATTAACCGCTAATTTAAGTAATGCTACTTACATTGCCTCTCCTGTTAATCGAAATTTCAATTACCTCTTCTGACCAATTTTAAGAATCGGGTGACGTTCTTTGAAAAACCATTTTCCTACCAGTCCGGTATATCATAAATAGGTAAATCGTGTCTGTGAATAAAGTGCACCCATTATTTCTGGTCCCATATATTTTCATAAATCCATAGTCTATATCGGTTCCACGTGAATTCATCGCGCTCAATTCATCACAGCATAAATTCATCGCAACGTCAATTCATCGCGACATCAGTTCATTGCGAGGTCTGTTCATCGCAGCGTCAATTCATCGCGACGTCTGTTCATCGCAGCGTCAATTTATCGCGACATCAGTTCATAGCAGCATCAATTCATCGCGATGTCTGTTCATCGCAGCGTCAATTCATCGCGACGTCTGTTCATCGCAGCGTCAATTCATCGCGACATCAGTTCATCGCAGCGTCAATTCATCGCGACGTCTGTTCATCGCAGCGTCAATTCATCGCGACGTCTGTTCATCGCAGCGTCAATTCATCGCGGCATCAGTTCATCGCAGCGTCATTTCAACGCGACGTCTGTTCATCGCAGCGTCAATTCATCGCGATGTCTGTTCATCGCGACGTCTGTTCATCGCAGCGTCAATTCATCGCAATGTTAGACATACCGTTTTATTGACTTTCTACATATTTGTATATATGAATTCTCTAAAGATATTAATTTACATTTTGAAAGGTTAAATATGCGTCAGAATAATTTGCCTCAGAAATTAATTAAACCTTAATAACAAATATTTTTTTTTTTTTTTTTTTTTTAGAATATAATTTTTATTCATAAGAGTAAAGAATACAAATACATTTACGCTTTGACCCGCAAAGCTAAATAGCTTATCTCCAGGAAAATGAATAAATTATATTAACATAAGTCATTCAGCTACAAAAATGGTGTACATCAAATAAATCCACAAAACACAACACATAAAAATCAGCTAACTATAAAATACCAAATAATTTTTTAATTCCATTTTAAGTCTTCTAAAAGAATCTATATTTAGTAATTCTTTTGAATAGCATTAAATATAAGTGGTACTTGATATTCGGAGGTATGTTTCCCGTAATTTTTTCGAAAATTTGGCAATTTGTAATAACCCTGGTTTTGAGGTCTTGTATTTTTATTATGTTGAATTTTTAGTTTGTAAGTTTCGTCAAAAAAATTTTTAATTATTATATTATATTTATATAAATTGATGTAGGACAAAAGATTTAAAAATTTTAATCTATCGGTAGAAGTTTTATAAATTTTTTGCAAATGAAACGGAATAATATTTTTGGCTATTATAGACTGCAGTTTTTCTATTTTATTTATGTTAGTTAAGTTAGTTGTTCCATGCACAATTATTCCATAATTTAAAATAGATTCGCATATTGCTTTATAAAATAGGACACATGTTTCCATATTTAATACGTATTTCAATTTTTGAATTTTTATCGCCGATATTCTCAAGCTTTCATATATGTGGGATATATGGGCATTCCACCTAAAATATTCATCAAAAATGATTCCTAAGTAATTTATTTTATTTACTTGCTCAACAAGTGGGCAGCTGCATAATGATTCGCAATTCGAAGCATTCTTTTTTCTGCAATTTATTTTATGAGTTTTGATAAAGAGGTTTTGATGAATATGAAATCCTGGTGAATGAATAATCATCAGTTTTGTTTTTTTCTCATTTAAATAGATTTTATTATAATTTAACCATCTAATAATATTATTGTAATCTGTTTGAACCTCTGAAATGCTATCATTTAAATATTTCTGACTGTTTATTAAAACAATGTCGTCAGTATATAGATAAATAGCACTATTTAATTTTGTATTGAACAAATCATTTGTGTATACTAGGAACAATAAAGGACCTAAAATTGAGCCTTGAGGAATTCCACATCGTGTAATTACTTTTCTGCTGTAGCAGTTTTTTATTTTAGTAATTGTGTATCTGTCTGATAAATAATTTCTAAACCAATCTAACAATATACCGCGAATACCGTAATTTTCCAATTTATTTAGTAAAATGCTATGATCTATTGTATCGAAGGCTTTCTTTAAATCTAAGAACATAGTTACAATTTTTTCCCTATTATTCAATGATTTATTAATATTATTTGCAATTTCAAAATTAGTTCAATTGTGTTTTTTCCTTTTTGAAAGCCAAACTGATTTTTATTAATTATGCTGTGTTTAAGTAAAAAGTTAAAAACAGTATTATAAATATATTTTCTCATTATTTTCGAAAAAATAGGCAGAATTGTTATTGGTCGACAGTTAGAAAAATCCTCCTTAATACCACCTTTAAAAATAGGTCTTAAAATACCTGTTTTGAGTTCAGTAGGTATGTTCCCAGTAAATATGATCTGATTTATAATTTTTGATATAATATTTAGTAGTGTCTCTTTATTAAATTTTATATGATTAATGCAAACATTATCGTAACCAGGTGATTTTTTGGTGTCTAATGAAGTAATTATTTCATCAGTTTGTTTTTCAGTGATTTCATGTATATAGATAGATTTCAAAACTCTTTGTATCATGGTTGGAACATAAATTATATCGTCTTGGTGATTTGTATTTCATATCTGTCAAATTAGTGTATTATAAATGTCATTGTAATTATTTGCTATTTCTTCACAGATAATTTATTTTTGGTCATATTGTCAATTATTACATAGTCCGATGATTTTTTCTGTTTTCCTTCTAATATTTCATATATTAATTGCCAGGTAGTCTTCATATCATTTTTTTTCATTATAAGTTTATTTCTATAATAAAGTTGTTTCTGATTTCTAATCTGAATATTAAACCTATTCCTTAATTTTTTATAGTTATTTTTATAAGCATCACTTTTATCATTGTTTTTAAATTTAATCCAAGCATTATCTCTTTCTTCAATTAATTCTATCAAGTTCGGTGTTATCCAATTTTTGCTATGATTTCTTTTTACTTTTCCACCTCTCCTCATATATATTCTATTTTTTCCTAAAATTCCATCATAAATGTCTTTAAATACTTTATATAGGTTTAATTCATCCTTTGAGTTGTCTCCATAATTTTCTAAATTCCAATTCGTTTCAGAGATAGCTTTGTGTATATTGTTATGGTTAAATGACCAATTCTTATTTTCCTGGGCTGTTTCATTATAATTAGTATTATTCAAATTGTTATTGGTGTTGCTAATCAGTGTTAAAATCATATAGTGATCTGCTATTTTGCTTGATTGAATTATCGAATTTGCTGACATATTTTTAATCAGTTTAATATTAATATGGTCTATACAGGTTTTGGCAATTTTATTTTTTACTATTTCTTCTCTTGTAGCTTCCCTTATTAATCATTCAAAATTCATTTCAGCCAATAGTGTGATATATTTTTCTGTGCCATGTTTTTTAGTATTCATTGCATCGATATTAAAATCACCTATTAAAATCTGATTTTGGTCTTTTTCTGTATTTTCCATCCAGTTTCGGAAATTCAACAGAAAAGAGTTCACATCTGTACTAGGCGATCTGCATAGTGCTAAAACATGATATATTATATTATTTTTTTTTTACTTTTATATATATAGTTTCCGCTGGAAGTGTTTGTTGTGAAATAATTTCAATATCTAGATTTGCTTTATAGTATACTGAAATCCCCCTAATATTTTTATTTGTATTATCATTTGTGATTTTATTAAATTTATCAATGTTATATAAGTAATTTTCATATTTATTTACATTTGTTTCAGTTAAAACAAGCAAATCAATGTGTTTCATGTAATGGTTAATACTTAATTTTAATGAATCCCAATGTTTTCTTTGACTTCTTATATTAACATGAACAATTCCTAATCTATTTTTGTGAATAAATTTACTATAATTATTTTCGAACCAAGCCTCCACTTCTAAACCTGTAGTTACATAAGCAACATCATAGTTACTATCAAAACCTTCAAAATTCAAATCACACATGGCTAACAAGAATATTCATAAAAAAAAAAAGCAAAAGAAAAGAGCAAAAAAAAAGAGAGAAAAAAAAAGCAAGGTTTATCGGACATATCTAAAAGTTCAAAAATCATCAAAATTGGTGACCATATCCACATTGATAATTCTTTCGAACCATTTAATAAAATATGCATTTTAAAAGAGCGCGATGAATTGACGTGACACCGTCGATATCTGTGGTTCCTAAACGTTTTGTTTCTCGTAACACCAAATACCTAGCTATTTTTTAAATACCTGTACTAGGTAAACATTAACTTCCCAAACATCGTATGCTAACTAAAATTAATGGTTATCAAATAAGATATATGAATAAAATAGGCAGCAATGAAAAATGATTTAATTCTTCCTACGATATTGGGCAAATCCCCGTGTGAATGAATGCTGGTATTTAACTCGCATACTAGAGTTTCGGTTATTGCTTTATCACTGAGCGGCACTCTTTTCCACACAATGGGCAGAAAGGCCAGGTCAGAAGCACCCCGAAGGCTCAGATAAAGCTAGGGGATAAGACCCACTGGTAAGAGAACAGATGGTAGCCACCCTTCAAGGCCATCCAGTTCTTTCTTTAACGTGCACAGGGTATTTCTCGGCAGGGAGGAGAGGTTTACAGAGATAAATCTCAACCCTGACCCAAGGGGAGAATCGAACTTGGAAGCTGCGGATTACGAATCTGGGTCGCTATCAACCGAACCCCTCCCCCCTCACGCCCTCCTCTTGTTTGAAAATCGATTATCTTTATCATCGTGTGTTACAAGATTTCAAATATATTTTTCGGTAGCTGACATAGCGTAACCTCTACATTAGAGATGCAGGCTCAATCGCACAAACATTCTCATTTGTTCAGTTTGTTAATCACAGAAAGTGCACTCCCATAGTTCAAATTTTCACTAAGCCTTCAGACAAGGGAATCTCTAACGGATGAACGTATCAGGCGGTTCTTTACAGTGAACTATACAAGAGTAGCATATGGTGGATGGCTTTCCCGATATCCTTACATAATTAACAAACGGAAAACGCAGTCTTGCAGTTCAAATTTCTCAGACAAAGAAATCTGTAAGATTAGCGTAACATGTTGTCCTTTAATATAACCTGGAGGTAGCACAGATTTTCCCATATGCTTAGATATTTATCAGCACGCAATACGGTTTCAAAATTACAAGGTATTTAACCACAATTATGATCTCGAAATATGTTAACAATGGGGGTAGAAGAAAAATTGTCTTGAGCTTCATGGGATCCGAACCCACGACCTCCTGATGACATATCAAGTCCTCTGACAGCTGACCTATCGGCGGTTGATAAATCTCACCGCTGATGGTGATATTAAATCCATATTATGGGTTAGGGTGGGCTTACTCATTTCCCAGGTTCGTCCTGGCTAGTTCAGCGTTGAGATATATCTATTAAACGTTGAGAATATCTCCGTCCTGACCACAGAGAGTACGGGACACTGATAGGCTTGCAGAGGCTGCCACTCGTTGGATGGGACGTTAAACCGTGGCCCTGTGTGCGGTAGAGCCATACCCTGGGCATGTTAAAGAACACTGGATTGCCTTAACTGGAGATTATCATCTATCTCCCAAGAACTGTCTGTTGGGTCCCCTCCCCCAAGCTCGTCTGAATCCTTGGGGCCCTTGTGACATGCCATTTAGTCCATTGTGTGAAAATAAAATGCCGCTCACAATTGAAATATCCCAACCAACACTGCGTAAGGGTCTACGTATTATAACTACAACTGAAGACACCCTTCACGAGAGTTCTCACAGGAAGTACGCGGTTAAGTTCTCGTACTGTGACCCCTCCCCTCCTAGTTGCTGGAGAACGTATGTCACCCTTAACTTTCTCCAGCGACTTAATAGGGTTATTTTGGAGCAGATCTCAATTTACAGGCACTGCAGTGCTGTTAGTAGGTATTGTGAGTTCAGATCTCACCCTCCCCGATTCAAGACAATTTTTCCTCTATACCCACTGTCAACATGATACTTCAGCGTCATTATAATAGTTAAATTAATAAATTCAACAATTATGGATTACAAAAAAGGAAATTAGCATAATATTAAGAATCAAAGCCAACCTAGCACTAACAAAAAACCATGCTCCTTAAAATGAATAAAATAAATTCACCAAACTGTCTAAAATGTAATGAACCACAAACAATAGAACACTTAATTTTTCAATGTAAAGAATTTACAGACGAAAGAAATAAATACTTCCAAAAACTCAGAAAACATAAAACTAATCAATTTAACTTTCAATCAATCCTTGAACCAACCCTTTCTAAAGAGCATAGACTGTTTAAATTCCTTGTAAAAATAAAAAAAAATTAATATTAATATTAATATGAAAAAAAGAAATGAAATCTGTCAAAAGTGCCTGAATGAGACTTCGGGGAAACGAGACTTTACCTTGAAGGAATATTCAATTGTGGATGTGTGATATGTATCTTACAAATATAAAATTCTGTGAATAAAAACGCCATAGTCTCGTAGTCCAATTTTTCGGTAGTCATCGGACAAGAGTGGCTATAATGAATGAGCATAACACGTAGTTCCATAAAGCAAAAGACTACCAAGAAATTAAATTTCAATGGACGTATCTACTTTTATTTTTACCCTGAGGTTTTTGCAGAAATCTCTTAACTTTTTCTTCACAAGATTCATTGCCATAAGACCTCTAGTCCAGATGGAAATATACCAAAAGTTAAATTTTGCATTGAATAGGCTGAAACGTTCCTATTTTACTGGACTTCACATTTAGCTGTTGGTTTGGTCGGGTTTTATGTAACACTGGACAGTGGCAGATCCACGGAGGAGCGATCAGGACGATAGATCGCATCCCCTCCTCCCTTAGAGCTCGAAGACGAATGTGGAAAAAAATTTAAATTTATTGGCATTTACTAATCTATCGAATGCATTTGGTATAAGCTCGTGAGGCACAGAACTCTGATCAGACAGGTAAAAATACCTCAAGATCATCAAAAAACCATCAAGAGGCTGATGCGTTTGGTCATTTGATTTCTCCAAATATTATCAGAACAATAATCTTTTAAGCGAGAGAGTTTTGAATTCCCTATAATTAAAGATTCTAAATATTAATCTTTATTAAAGACTCCCATATTTTATTAATATAATAGATAAGGTTCCAATTTTGATTCTTATTTATTTTGTTTCCCCTTTAGATCAGGACCGTTCAACCTGGCGCATATTCATGATTTAGTTTTTTTTTTTGTTTGTTTGTTTCTTTTTTTGAGAGGAAGGTGTCCACGAATGCAATTTCGGGGAGACTCCAAGAATTGACTAAAGATATTTCTTTTTTTTTTATATAAATATCTTGTCGTTGTATAATTTCATTTTATCCCCATAGTATATGTTAGACAACCATGATGTAAAAATGGATTAAAAAAACAACTATAAGATCTTATTCCATACAGAATATCCCAACCGAAACTAAATCTTGGGTAAGTGCCTGGAAGATAATAAAACTTAAAAATTTAGCTTAGACACCAACTCTAAATGTGCATGTCTCTTCGATAGAACACTGAATGAAATTATTGCATGGTGGGAATCACGAAACGAAAGGAATCACTCAAAACCTGAACACGCTTTCACCATGTGCCTTTTACCATGAATCCTGTGATTTCACCATACACCGATAAGAGACTTCCGAAATAAAAGATTTTGTTTTCTCTTACAAGTATCGCAAAAGTAAAATTATCCAACTTACAATTCCATTATTCATAATACGTATTTAATATCATTTCAGCGTTTTCAAATTGAAAACATTGAAGCTTCAAATTAGTGACATCAGGTCATCACGATTTAGTTCAAACTACTACTTTACAAAATAGAAAACGCTACTTATTGAGAAGCGTCCTTGTGATAGAAGTCGAGATATAAGTTGAAATAAGAACCGGGTACTTCATGCAAAGGCCAAAATTGTGACTCCTTTAGCTGATTAACCGCTGTATGTATATTAATAGAATTAGAACTAAAATCACCACTCATCAAGTCAAAAAATTGCACTCATATTCATACCATTACACGGGAACAATCTAGCATATGTAAAATAAAAATAGAAGGTAATCCCACGGGAACATCGTTAGCAAAATCATTATGCAGAAATGCCAAAGCAAGATAAACTCTGAGCTACAAATTGTTTCTCTTTCTCGGTTGTTTTTAAGAATTGTTCTAAGAGCCAAATCGATTTTTCCTTTCCATTGTTCTTCCAGTGAGTAAACCTCTGTAGAAGAAGACAGGGCTACTTGGTGGTATTTGGAGAAACGTCTTACGTGCAAAATTTCAAGTGAACTACTTTCCATTTCCGCAAAAATATATGTCCTAAGATGTTTGCGTCGATGCAAGCCTCGTTAATTTTGAAATCAGTTGAACTAAAGAGCCTTTTGAATTTTGCTCGCTGTATCCCCTAACAGGAATTTACTCTGCTAGAGCAGATTATAAATATTCCTACTGTAAACAACATTAAATTTAAAATTCTATCTCTGATGTTTCCTTTTCAGACATTTGCGTTCTTTTAAGAACCTGGGATCCTTAGAGAACATCTGTTGTCATGGAAACCGTGACTATTTTTCCTAACTGTCTGCTAAGTGCTTTCGATCTGACGACAGCCTCACTCTGTGCGTTAGTGAATTATACGTTTTGCGAGAAGTTTGAATCAATTTGCAGCTCTGCTTTGAAATTTAAAACTAAATATTTATCTAATAAGATTCAAAGTGCAATTTAATCCTGCTTCGCAAATAAACCGAGTTCAAGAGTTGAAGAATGGTAAACTCTGTCAGTCTAAACTAGAATTAAAAAACAAATAAAAACATTGAGTATGCTTGCAACCTGCCTGAAAGTCTTGTAATTAAATGTTCATAGTACTAATAAAACTGATTAGAATTCTAATAAGCCATAGGGATTGGTTCTCTCTAGCAATGGACCACCATTCGGACCACATTACATGTCCTAAATATATTACTAGTTTCATACTAATGAAATTTATTTACTTGATTCAAAGCAAACTGTATTCCACCTTAAGAGAAATCTAGTCTCAAAGTTCTCGAGAGGAGTTCCTGGAAATCCATTTGGTGGTTAAATGTACAACATCGTAATTGCAAAACATCAAAACGTGTTTCACTTTATTTTGTAAACTGCCCAACATGTCAAAATGGGGCGGTGATGGCTCAGTCGGTAGCGCGTCAGACTCATAATCTGTAGTTCACAGGTTCGAGTCCCAGCTGGGTCAGCGTTGAGATTTATCTCCGCAAAATTCCCCGCCCTGCCCACGGTCAGTAGGGGACACCGATGGGCTTGAAAAGGATGCCGTCCGTCAGATGGGACGTTAAGCCGTGGCTCCGTGTGCGGAAGAGTCATACCCTGTGCACGTTAAAGAACACGCTGGATGGCCTTGACGGGAGGCTACCATCTGTCTCCCAAAAGCTGTTCCAGTGGGTCCCCCCCAACCTTCTCTGAGCCTTCGGGTCCTTGTGGCCTGGCCATTTAGCCCATGGTGTGCGAAACAGTGCCGCTCAGAGGTAAAACAATCCAAAACAATCCAATGGTAAGCTTTAGTTATAACTGGGTTTTTCAGAGCTTCAGATATAAAGGTAAACATTTTAACCTTAGCACAACTCTTCTTAAATTTAAGTTGCAAGTCACTTTTAACAAGGTTACGGTCAGATCCAATTTCAGCTCTCCTATATGGCTCAGACGTTGCCCAGACGGAGCCACGAACACCAAAAGAGACACGCGATATTCCTAAGAGAACTTGCCCATTTGCTGTTAATTAATACACAGGATGTTTCAAAACTCCCTCTCTACATATTTCAATGAGAGTTACGGAACACCAAGGCAAACTTTTTCGTCTGTGAATGTATGTCCGCTGACGTAACCCTTCGGTGCTAGACGGCGCTGACAGAAATATCTGTAGAGCTGGTACATAAATAAATGGAAACAAGTCTGAGCAACATGTTTATTTAAAGAAAAGGCTCAAAGTTGCGACCGGCAACGGGCACTGCATGCATAACAGCGTTGAAGCTTTAAATGCGGTACATGTTGAAAGACTCCCGGAATTTCGCGAACAGTTGAAGCGGTGACAGCGATTCTTGCGACATTGGGTTAGGTTGTTTTACCTCTGAGCGGCACTTTTTTGCACATCATGGGCTAAATGGCCAGGTCACATGAAACCCGAAGGCTCACAGAAGGTTGGGGGAGGGGACCCAATGGAACAGCTGTTGGGAGACAGATGGTAGCCTCCCGTCAAGGCCATTTAGCGTGTTCTTTAACGTGTACAGGGTATGTCTCTCCCGCACATGGGGACACTGCTTAACGTCCCATCCGACGGGCGGCGCCCTTTCCAAGTCCATCGGTGTCCCCTACTGACCGTGGGCAGAGCGGGGAATTTTGCGGAGATAAATCTCAAAGCTGACCCAGCTGGGACTCGAACTGGGAACTACAGATTACCAGCCTGGAGCGCTACCGACTGAGCCACCCCCGCCCCATTCTTGCGACGAGGTCTTCATCTGAGTCAATGAGAGTCTCGTATACGAGGTTCTTCCTGTGTCCCCAGAGAAAGAAATCGATGCATAGTAAATCGGGCGATCTTGGTTTCCAGGCGACGGGTCCACCCCGGCCTATCCATCGATCCCCGAAAGTGGCGTTAAGATAATCCCGCACATCACTGTTGAAGTGTGTTGGCGCTTTTTGTGTGTTGAAACCACATTTGTCTGCAAATAGCCATGAGAACAACTTCCAGCAGTCCCAGCAACATTTCTTCAAGAAATTCCCGAGAAATCTTCCCGTTGAGTTGGTGAGGCAGCAGGTATGGTCCAATCAAAATGTCAGGGACGATCCCGCCCAAACATTGACAGCGAACCGTTGTTTAATGAACCATGCGCCTTTGTGTTATGTGGATTTTCGTGCGCCCAAACATGAGAATTATGTGGATTTTCATGCGCCCAAACATGAGAATTATATGCATTAAACACACCCTCACGTGTGAAAGAGACCTCATCTGAGAAGAGCACATTAGCCCGAAAATCAGTCTACACCGTGGTCTGCTGCAGACCATGGTGTAGGCGTGATTCACACCGAGGCTGCATGCAACACAGCTCGCGTGCTTGTGCCTGGATTTATCCTCAATCCGCCATAGGATTTCTTCTTCCATGTCAGGAGTGCACATGATTCTGTCCCAACCAGAGTCATGTATGTTTGCATGAAAATTTCCAGTTTCTCACAGTTGCATGTGCAAACGCTCAAATGTTTGGTGGTTTGGCACACGTCTGTTTGGGAAACGCTGTCAGTACAACCTCACAGCAGCTCTTCCATTTCCATGGGCAGCCCCATAAGCCACATGCATGTCAACCATCTCAGCAGTCGTGAAACACTCCATGTTACACGTAATGTGTCTGATTTACGAGTGGGGTGTATGTACAGACGTGTGCCAAACCACCAAATATTTGCACGTTTGCACCGGCAACTACTGAATACCAAACTCCTCTCCAAAGGTCACAATACTTTGGCATTGAAATCCCCTAGAACAAGGGTAATATCTCCTTTCTTGACAGAATTCAAAATATCCTGAAGTTGTTTGTAAAACCTATCCTTCTCATCATAATCGGCATCCTCAGAAAATATTCAAGTCTTTAATGCAGTCTGAGGCAGAACACATTCAAGACTTTAATGCAGTCTGAAGCAGAACACATACAAGTCTTTAATGCTTGTCTGAAATTTTGCTGTAAGAAACCTTTCATTAATGCACTCATATCCTAGAAGAGCATCACTACCGTATTTGCTGAGAAGCAGACCTACGCCTTGGAAATGGTTGTTATCTTCCCTCCATGAAAAGAGAAATTTAAGATTTTTTTTAAGATTCTGACCTTCATCTGTCCATCTGATCTCTTGAAAGCCGAGAATATCGAGAATATCATGGTTATAATGGTGGAATTCTTGTGTGAGGACATCAAGAGAAAACTCTTTGTGCAGAGTCCTCACATTTCAACTACCTATGGAAAGAAAATGGATATTGGGATGTTTAAAGAAACTATGTTTATTGAAAGAGGGAATGCCGACAATATCAAACAGCCCCCTAATTGCAGACATGGGGCAAACACCTTTTCCCCCACCACTAAAAGCTGAAGCCAATGTACACTGGAAGACTTTCTCCAATGTAGAATTTGATGATGTCAATAGAAGCAAAGAGTTCAGGGGCGTGCGATGACCTCTGCTCAGGATTATCCACCAGCTGATAAACTTATCCTGTGAATCTATTCACTTGGGGCTGTCAACCCACAAACAAGCAGAAAACACAGCGGAAAATTTTCCCTCCACAGAAGCCCACCAGTGCAGCAAATTCAGGATCCATAATCAAATTCATATCATTAATCCAAGTCAGTTTGGTAAGTTTATGTGGTCAGCACCAGTACCCTCTGTGGTTGACCACTCCTCAGCAGGGTAAAATAAAAGGAAAATTAGCCATAGTTTTCGCGATCAGCAGGCCATACTAATCTGGCAGCCCTTCTCTTCTGTTCCCTTACACAAGAGAGTATCTCTTTTGAAAGGTACTAACGACCTGCAGCACGAGAAGGTGAGGACAAACATTAGGTGACGGGTCTGGCCTTTGTAGGCATCATCACAGGGGACTGACTAAAAATTTTTGATTAAATAAAACAACAGTCTCATTTTAATTGGTAATGCAATGATGATTACTCTATCAACTTTTTCTGGAAATTCGTCGATTCTCGAAATGCAAAAGTAAAAGCGATTTTAAATGCCAACTCGGGTTCTGTCAAAGAAAGAGACTAGAATTTTTAATATTGCACCAGGTGACTAGGGGCGGGGGTGACTCAGTCGGTAGCGCGCCAGGCTCGTAATCTGTAGTTCCCAGGTTCGAGTCCCAACTGGGTCAGCGTTGAGATTTATCTCCGCAAAATTCCCCGCTCTGCCCACGGTCAGTAAGGGACACCGATGGGCTTGGAAACACCGCCGTCCGTCGGATGGGACGTTAGCCGTAGCCCCGTGTGCAGGAGAGACATACCCTGTGCACGTTAAAGAACACGCTGGATGGCCTTGACGGGAGGCTACCATCTGTCTCCCAACAGCTGTTCCAGTGGGTCCCCTCCCCCAACCTTCTCTGAGCCTTCGGGGTCCATGTGACCTGCCCATTTAGCCCATGGTGTGCAAAAATGTGCCGCCCAGAGGTAAAACAACCCAACATAAAACATTTCTTCTTGAGACCATCTTATCGTGCACAAACTGAGACTAACTACGTTTCTTTTCACACTCCAACTCCTCTTAATACAATTCTTTCTTATTCCTTATTTTTCAGTTAGGTTCTTTGTTCGAAGTCGTTGGTGACGTAATTCTCACGCTGTAGTTCACGCGAGCATCAAGACGACACATCACATCACGGTTCGTTGTAGCGCGTTTATCTGTTGTAACAATATATATATAAAGAGAGTATAAAAGACACATCTTATTATATTCTGTGTGTTCAAAGGACATTTTGTCAACTAAAGCAAATTCTGATTTTTGTTTCCCCAAGAAAGTTTCCTTCTTTATTGCTGTAAGCGAATTATCTTTCAGTGTTGTCTCAGTAGAATTTCTTGTTTTTCTATCCCATTCAAATTTCTTCTTAGGCAAAAAAAAACAGAGATATTCATTTTCCTTTGTTCAAAAAAAAATATTCGAAAAGAATCTTCAGGAAAAATCTCGTTTGCCATCGAAAGAGGATATCTCTCCATGGCAAATAAAACTGTTTTCCAGGAGAGAGAGAAAAGAATCTCCCTTCTATTTAATTAAATTTTCTTAATTTTTTTACTATATAATACGTATTTAAAAACTTTAAATATCCAACATTACTTTAATAGAATAATAACTAATATACATCAGTAATTAAGTGTTGAAGATTTAAACACCCACCATTTCTCACAGTTCTCAAAGTGAAATATATGTGAAACAGATCGCCTATTGAAACAAGGGAATCGGGGAACCCTGGCACAATCAAACAAGATAATCTGGAATATTCGTCGCCTAGTCAGAAAGATAATCTGGGATACTCATCGCCTAATCAGAAAAGGGAAACTGGGAAAAATGCAACTACATTGACCCATGAAACAAGGGAATGTAGAAAATCCACGACAAATGAAACAAAAAAACTAGGAACAATAACTTAATGTAACAAGAGAATCTGGGAAACACTCCCCAATGGGACAAATGGATTAAAAGATCCCTTGACACATAAAGAATTTAATCTGAGGAATCCCGTCCTCATCATACGGGAGATTCTGGAAACCCTCACTTTAGGAAACAAGAGGATTTGGGAACACTTCTTTCCATGAAGCAAAATAATTTGGAAAATCCCTCGCCAAATGAAACAATGAGCAGAAAAAGCTCTCATAATCGAAAAAGAGAATTATGTAATCATACACCCCACCAATGAAAAATGGAGCTTTGGGAAATCCTTTCTCAATAAAGGAAAGAAATATTTGTTAACCCCACAACCAATGAAACAATAAATCTGAAACCCCTCGCTTTATGAAACATGGAGATTTCTACGCTCGAAGATATGAAGACTGCTTCGTCAAATTCACAAAGTGTTCCCTTTGATCCATTCAATTCTGAAAACAAGACAAGGGGATTTGTGAACTAGACAAAAAAGAGATCTGTATCACTTCCTGAAAGATTGTAATCACTCTCTGAAACAAGTGAAGCTGGGAACTCATTATCCCCTGAGGAAAGTGAATCTGAGAACCCATCACCCAAAAAAACAATAGAAATCGGAACTCTCCAGCGATTAAACAAAGGAATTCGAGAACACGTCACTCAATGAAACAAGGGAATCTGGAACTCTTGCTAACAATTTTTGAACAATGGTATCTAAACACCCATCACCGATCTGGGAACCCCCTCACCCAAATAAACGATAGAATTTGGAACAGTTTGCCCATTAAGCAATGGGATCTCGGAACCCATCACCCAACGAACAACAGAATCTGGAATTCTTCGCCTAAAAGACAATGGATCTGAGAACCCATTACTCAATGGAACTGAGAAATCTGAGACTCCTCTCTTCATGAAACAACGGTATCTTTGAATCCCGCCCACCTGGGAGAATTAAATGGACCTGGTACTTCGAATACGACATGAGTCAAAAGCCTACGGATTTGCACACAAGCTTAGATTTCCACAAACACACATTACTTTAACTCCTCACACTTCAAAAACAACTGAACTGAACCTAATTCCACCAAAAGCTATTTTTCAAAACTTGTTCTCAAGCAAATCGAATTTTATGCAAAAGGCAAAATGAAATAGTTCTCTTTGAAATTCCGAAAACGCAATCTGAAAAATTCTGTTGCAAATTGAATTTTTCAACTGAATGTAAGGAAGCCGATTAGACGGAGCGAAATGAGCTCTGCGTAGCTTCACAGGCCATTACAAAGATGAAGCGTTGGAACTTTGCCGTAAATAAAAAACAGCTGATTTCGAAAACGACGGAAAGTTCATATTCAGAATAAAGGCATTAAGTTCCTGAGAAGTCTGAGCAAACTTTCGAAATGAAAGAGAGATAATAAAAATCCGCAGCAGCGTTTCTGGTTTTAAAACGCGAAAAATCGAAAGAAAAATATGCGAACTTCGAAAACAAGTTCAACTGCTTAATTTGCTTTTAAATGGAAAAAAGAAGCTTTTAAAAGCTTTCCTAGACAGCATTTATTCCAATTGAATGTATCAGACGATATTACTGCAATGAATTAAAAGAAGAAAATAAATCCATTTGCTCTTAATCTAAGTGTTCTGAAAATGTTTCAAATCAGATAATATTACTTTGAGCATCTACGAAAATTACCCAACTCAAGAACGCGTTATTCTGATGTCACCGAAGTCATACTGTCATAAATTCAAAATTAAGATTTGTTTTTCGCTTAAGGTTATTAAACTGATTTTAAAGAATATTTAGAATTGTTAAAAACTAAACACAGTTCGAAGTTAACAAGTGTATAAATGTTACCGCTAAAGTACAGAAATCAGTTATTCTACAGATTATCTAGGTATTGTGTAGATTAACTAGGGTGATCCGTTAACGTGCGGAAAATTGTTTCATTTCTCAAATTACCTAGGTAATCTGCAAATTACCTGGATAACCTGCACGTTACCTACTAGGCACTCGTTAAAGTGAAAATAAGATCTTTGCTGGAACAACAGGAACGTTTCTGTACGCTTAAATTAACATAATGTTATTTATCTAGTGTCCGAGAGTAGAGTCGAAACCAGGGTAATCCGTCTGTCAACATGAATCAGTCGTCCGAATTATAAAAAACGCCCCCAAAATGAGCAGGATAAGTGAGAACAAATCATTTTAGTGATTCGTTATCAAGAATGAATCACTTTACCGATTCGTTCTCATTGGCCTCCGCTCATCCGGGGCGTTTTTTTATAATGCGGACGAGTGAATCACGTGACACGAAGATTCATATTCAAGAGATTCAACACTATGAGAGAAACAAACTTTTGAACTTTAACGATACGGAAGCCGTTAATGTGCACATTACCTAGGTAAAATGCGGAAAACTCTTGATTCCGCACTTTAACGGAGCAAATCGGTTAATCTGCAGATTAGCTACGTAATGTGCACATTAACGGCTTTCGAGCTTTAGCGGTAACGTAAACAAGGATTATCAATTGCCTTCGGGTATTGATTCAGACCAGGGTTATCAACTGCTAAACCGCCAACCCACAATTCCATACAGGGGTGATTTTCTAGGGGAGAACAAGAGGGTCATGCTAATCCCCCCCTTATGAATGCCACTAAGGGTAATGGAGGCAAAAAATTATTAAAACTTTGCACATTTCACGCTTTTTTTTCAAGATATTTTTTAAAGGCAACTAACGCGGAGGGTAAATCGTTATTCCACGATGCAAATTCGGTTACTTACCCCTCTTTACATTTTTCTGGCTCGATTGCGTCATTTTCCCATCTCTTCATTTATTTTCTTTAAGATTCTAGCCAGGCCCAATTCAGCAAACATAATATGTTTCTATTAACCCCTAATTTAAGTAATGCTACTTACATTGCCTCTCCTGTTAATCGAAATTTCAATTACCTCTTCTGACCAATTTTAAGAATCGGGTGACGTTCTTTGAAAAACCATTTTCCTACCAGTCCGGTATATCATAAATAGGTAAATCGTGTCTGTGAATAAAGTGCACCCATTATTTCTCGTCTCATATACTTTCATAAATCCATAGTCTATATCGGTTCCACGTGAATTCATCGCGCTCAATTCATCACAGCATAAATTCATCGCAACGTCAATTCATCGCGACATCAGTTCATTGCGAGGTCTGTTCATCGCAGCGTCAATTCATCGCGACGTCTGTTCATCGCAGCGTCAATTTATCGCGACATCAGTTCATAGCAGCGTCAATTCATCGCGACATCTGTTCATCGCAGCATCAATTCATCGCGACGTCTGTTCATCGCAGCGTCAATTCGTCGCGACATCAGTTCATTGCAGCATCAATTCATCGCAACGTCTGTTCATCGCAACGTCAATTCATCGCGACGTCTGTTCATCGCAGCGTCAATTCATCGCGACGTCTGTTCATCCCAGCGTCAATTCATCGCGATGTCTGTTCATCGCAGCGTCAATTCATCGCGACGTCTGTTCATCGCAGCGTCAATTCATCGCGACATCAGTTCATCGCAGCGTCAATTCATCGCGACGTCTGTTCATCGCAGCGTCAATTCATCGCGACGTCTGTTCATCGCAGCGTCAATTCATCGCGGCATCAGTTCATCGCAGCGTCAATTCATCGCGATGTCTGTTCATCGCAGCGTCAATTCATCGCGACGTCTGTTCATCGCAGCGTCAATTCATCGCAATGTTAGACATACCGTTTTATTGATTTTCTACATATTTGTATATATGAATTCTCTAAAGATATTAATTTACATTTTGAAAGGTTAAATATGCGTCAGAATAATTTGCCTCAGAAATTAATTAAACCTTAATAAAAAATATATATTTTTTTTTTTAGAATATAATTTTTATTCATAAGAGTAAAGAATACAAATACATTTACGCTTTGACCCGCAAAGCTAAATAGCTTATCTGCAGGAAAATGAATAAATTATATTAACATAAGTCATTCAGCTACAAAAATGGTGTACATCAAATAAATCCACAAAACACAACACATAAAAATCAGCTAACTAGAAAATACCAAATAATTTTTTTATTCCATTTTAAGTCTTCTAAAAGAATCTATATTTAGTAATTCTTTTGGAATAGCATTAAATATAAGTGGTACTTGATATTCGGAGGTATGTTTCCCGTAATTTTTTCGAAAATTTGGCAATTTGTAATAACCCTGGTTTTGAAGTCTTGTATTTTTATTATGTTGAATTTTTAGTTTGTAAGTTTCGTCAAAAAAATTTTTAATTATTATATTATATTTATATAAATTGATGTAGGACAAAAGATTTAAAAATTTTAATCTATCGGTAGAAGTTTTATAAATTTTTTGCAAATGAAACGGAATAATATTTTTAGCTATTATAGACTGCAGTTTTTCTATTTTATTTATGTTAGTTAAGTTAGTTGTTCCATGCACAATTATTCCATAATTTAAAATAGATTCGCATATTGCTTTATAAAATAGGACACATGTTTCCATATTTAATACGTATTTCAATTTTTGAATTTTTATCGCCGATATTCTCATATGTGGGATATATGGGCATTCCACCTAAAATATTCATCAAAAATGATTCCTAAGTAATTTATTTTATTTACTTGCTCAACAAGTGGGCAGCTGCATAGTGATTCGCAATTCGAAGCATCCTTTTTTCTGCAATTTATTTTATGAGTTTTGATAAAGAGGTTTTGATGAATATGAAATCCTGGTGAATCAGTTTTGTTTTCTTCTCATTTAAATAGATTTTATTATAATTTAACCATCTAATAATATTATTGTAATCTGTTTGAACCTCTGAAATGCTATCATTTAAATATTTCTGACTGTTTATTAAAACAATGTCGTCAGCATATAGATAAATAGCACTATTTAATTTTGTATTGAACAAATCATTTGTGTATACTAGGAACAATAAAGGACCTAAAATTGAGCCTTGAGGAATTCCACATCGTGTAATTACTTTTCTGCTGTAGCAGTTTTTTATTTTAGTAATTGTGTATCTGTCTGATAAATAATTTCTAAACCAATCTAACAATATACCGCGAATACCGTAATTTTCCAATTTATTTAGTAAAATGCTATGATCTATTGTATCGAAGGCTTTCTTTAAATCTAAGAACATAGTTACAATTTTTTCCCTATTATTCAATGATTTATTAATATTATTTGCAATTTCAAAATTAGTTCAATTGTGTTTTTTCCTTTTTGAAAGCCAAACTGATTTTTATTAATTATGCTGTGTTTAAGTAAAAAGTTAAAAACAGTATTATAAATATATTTTCTCATTATTTTCGAAAAAATAGGCAGAATTGTTATTGGTCGACAGTTAGAAAAATCCTCCTTAATACCACCTTTAAAAATAGGTCTTAAAACACCTGTTTTGAGTTCAGTAGGTATGTTCCCAGTAAATATGATCTGATTTATAATTTTTGATATAATATTTAGTAGTGTCTCTTTATTAAATTTTATATGATTAATGCAAACATTATCGTAACCAGGTGATTTATTGGTGTCTAATGAAGTAATTATTTCATCAGTTTGTTTTTCAGTGATTTCATGTATATAGATAGATTTCAAAACTCTTTGTATCATGGTTGGAACATAAATTATATCGTCTTGGTGATTTGTATTTCATATCTGTCAAATTAGTGTATTATAAATGTCATTGTAATTATTTGCTATTTCTTCACAGATAATTTCTTTTTGGTCATATTGTCAATTATTACATCGTCCGATGATTTTTTTCTGTTTTCCTTCTAATATTTCATATATTAATTGCCAGGTAGCCTTCATATCATTTTTTTTCATTATAAGTTTGTTTCTATAATAAAGTTGTTTCTGATTTCTAATCTGAATATTAACCCTATTCCTTAATTTTTTATAGTTATTTTTATAAGCATCACTTTTATCATTGGTTTTAAATTTAATCCAAGCATTATCTCTTTCTTCAATTAATTCTATCAAGTTCGGTGTTATCCAATTTTTGCTATGATTTCTTTTTACTTTTCCACCTCTCCTCATATATATTCTATTTTTTCCTGAAATTCCATCATAAATGTCTTTAAATACTTTATATAGGTTTAATTCATCCTTTGAGTTGTCTCCATAATTTTCTAAATTCCAATTCGTTTCAGAGATAGCTTTGTGTATATTGTTATGGTTAAATGACCAATTCTTATTTTCCTGGGCTGTTTCATTATAATTAGTATTATTCAAATTGTTATTGGTGTTGCTAATCAGTGTTAAAATCATATAGTGATCTGCTATTTTGCTTGATTGAATTATTGAATTTGCTGACATATTTTTAATCAGTTTAATATTAATATGGTCTATACAGGTTTTGGTAATTTTATTTTTTACTATTTCTTCTCTTGTAGCTTCCCTTATTAATCATTCAAAATTCATTTCAGCCAATAGTGTGATATATTTTTCTGTGCCATGTTTTTTAGTATTCATTGCATCGATATTAAAATCACCTATTAAAATCTGATTTTGGTCTTTTTCTGTATTTTCCATCCAGTTTCGGAAATTCAACAGAAAAGAGTTCACATCTGTACTAGGCGATCTGTATAGTGCTAAAACATGATATATTATATTATTTTTTTTTTACTTTTATATATATAGTTTCCGCTGGAAGTGTTTGTTGTGAAATAATTTCAATATCTAGATTTTCTTTATAGTATACTGAAATCCCCCTAATACTTTTATTTGTATTATCATTTGTGATTTTATTAAATTTATCAATGTTATATAAGTAATTTTCATATTTATTTACATTTGTTTCAGTTAAAACAAGCAAATCAATGTGTTTCATGTAATGGTTAATACTTAATTTTAATGAATCCCAATGTTTTCTTTGACTTCTTATATTAACATGAACAATTCCTAATCTATTTTTGTGAATAAATTTACTATAATTATTTTCGAACCAAGCCTCCACTTCTAAACCTGTAGTTACATAAGCAACATCATAGTTACTATCAAAACCTTCAAAATTCAAATCACACATAGCTAACAAGAATATTCATAAAAAAAAAAAGCAAAAGAAAAGAGCAAAAGAAAAGAGAGAAAAAAAAGCAAGGTTTATCGGACATATCTAAAAGTTCAAAAATCATCAAAATTGGTGACCATATCCACATTGATAATTCTTTCGAACCATTTAATAAAATATGCATTTTAAAAGAGCGCGATGAATTGACGTGACACCGTCGATATCTGTGGTTCCTAAACGTTTTGTTTCTCGTAATACCAAATACCTAGCTATTTTTTAAATACCTGTACTAGGTAAACATTAACTTCCCAAACATCGTATGCTAACGAAAATTAATGGTTATCAAATAAGATATATGAATAAAATAGGCAGCAATGAAAAATGATTTAATTCTTCCTACGATATTGGGCAAATCCCCGTGTGAATGAATGCTGGTATTTAACTCGCATACTAGAGTTTCGGTTATTGCTTTATCTCTGAGCGGCACTCTTTTCCACACAATGGGCAGAAAGGCAAGGTCAGAAGCACCCCGAAGGCTCAGATAAAGCTAGGGGATAAGACCCACTGGTAAGAGAACAGATGGTAGCCACCCTTCAAGGTCATCCAGTTCTTTCTTTAACGTGCACAGGGTATTTCTCGGCAGGGAGGAGAGGTTTACAGAGATAAATCTCAACCCTGACCCAAGGGGAGAATCGAACTTGGTAGCTGCGGATTACGAATCTGGGTCGCTATCAACCGAACCCCTCCCCCCTCACGCCCTCCTATTGTTTGAAAATCGATTATCTTTATCATCGTGTGTTACAAGATTTCAAATATATTTTTCGGTAGCTGACATAGCGTAACCTCTACATTAGAGATGCAGGCTCAATCGCACAAACATTCTCATTTGTTCAGTTTGCTAATCCACAGAAAATGCACTCCCATAGTTCAAATTTTCACTAAGCCTTCAGACAAGGGAATCTCTAACGGATGAACGTATCAGGCGGTTCTTTACAGTGAACTATACAAGAGTAGCATATGTTGGATGGCTTTCCCAATATCCTTACATAATTAACAAACGGAAAACGCAGTCTTGCAGTTCAAATTTCTCACTAAGTTTACAGACAAAGAAATCTGTAAGATTAACGTAGCATGTTGTCCTTTAATATAACCTGGAGGTAGCACAGATTTTCCCATATGCTTAGATATTTATCAGCACGCAATACGGTTTCAAAATTACAAGGTATTTAACCACAATTATGATCTCGAAATATGTTAACAATGGGGGTAGAAGAAAAATTGTCTTGAGCTTCATGGGATCCGAACCCACGACCTCCTGATGACATATCAAGTCCTCTGACAGCTGACCTATCGGCGGTTGATAAATCTCACCGCTGATGGTGATATTAAATCCATATTATGGGTTAGGGTGGGCTTACTCGTTTCCCAGGTTCGTCCTGGCTAGTTTAGCGTTGAGATATATCTATTAAACGTTGAGAATATCTCCGTCCTGACCACAGACAGTACGGGACACTGATAGGCTTGCAGAGGCTGCCACTCGTTGGATGGGACGTTAAACCGTGGCCCTGTGTGCGGTAGAGCCATACCCTGGGCATGTTAAAGAACACTGGATTGCCTTAACTGGAGGTTATCATCTATCTCCCAAGAACTGTCTGTTGGGTCCCCTCCCCCAAGCTCGTCTGAATCCTTGGGGCCCTTGTGACGTGCCATTTAGTCCATTGTGTGCCTTTAGTCCATTGTGTGAAAATACATTGCCGCTCACAAGTAAAACATCCAAACCTACACTATTGGTCAGTCTTAAGGGGCTACGTATTTTAACTACAACTGAAGGCTCCCTTCACGAGAGTTCTCACAGGAAATACGAGGTTAAGTTCTCGTACTGTGACCCCTCCCCTCCTAGTCACTGGGGAAAGTAGGTGACCTTTAACTTTCTCCAGCGACTTAATGGGATTATTTTGGAGCAGATCTCAATTTACAGGCACTGCAGTGCTGCTAGTAAGTATTGTGGGTTCAGATCTCACCCTCCCCGATTCAGGACAATTTTTCCTCTATTCCCACTGTCAACATGATACTTCAGCAGCATAATAATAGTTAAATTAATAAATTCAACAATTATGGATTACAAAAAAGGAAATTAGCATAATATTAAGAATCAAAGCCAACCTAGCACTAACAAAAAACCATGCTCCTTAAAATGAATAAAATAAATTCACCAAACTGTCTAAAATGTAATGAACCACAAACAATAGAACACTTAATTTTTCAATGTAAAGAATTTACAGACGAAAGAAATAAATACTTCCAAAAACTCAGAAAACATAAAACTAATCAATTTAACTTTCAATCAATCCTTGAACCAACCCTTTCTAAAGAACATAGACTGTTTAAATTCCTTATAAAAATTAAAAAAAATTAATATTAATATTAATATGAAAAAAAGAAATGAAAACTGTCAAAAGTGCCTGAATGAGACTTCGGGGAAACGAGACTTTACCTTGAAGGAATATTCAATTGTTGATGTGTGATATGTATCTTACAAATATAAAATTCTGTGAATAAAAACGCCATAGTCTCGTAGTCCAATTTTTCGGTAGTCATCGGACAAGAGTATCTATAATGAATGAGCATAACACGTAGTTCCATAAAGCAAAAGACTACCAAGAAATTAAATTTCAATGGACGTATCTACTTTTATTTTTACCCTGAGGTTTTTGCAGAAATACTCTTAACTTTTTCTTCACAAGATTCATTGCCATAAGACCTCTAGTCCAGATGGAAATATACCAAAAGTTAAATTTTGTATTGAATAGGCTGAAACTTTCCTATTTTACTGGACTTCACATTTAGCTGTTGGTTTGGTCGGGTTTTATGTAACACTGGACAGTGGCAGATCCACGGAGGAGCGATCAGGACGATAGATCGCATCCCCTCCTCCCTTAGAGCTCGAAGACGAATGTGGAAAAAAATTTAAATTTATTGGCATTTACTAATCTATCGAATGCATTTGGTATAAGCTCGTGAGGCACAGAACTCCAATCAGACAGGTAAAAATACCTCAAGATCATCAAAAAACCATCAAGAGGCTGGTCATTTTGGAGAGGCTGGTCATCAAGAGGCTGGTCAAACGTTTGGTCATTTGATTTCTCCAAATATTATCAGAACAATAATCTTTTAAGCGAGAGAGTTTTGAATTCCCTATAATTAAAGATTCTAAATATTATTCTTTAATTAAAGACTCTCATATTTTATTAATATTATAGATAAGGTTCCAATTTTGATTCTTATTTATTTTGTTTCCCCTTTAGATCAGGACCGTTCAACCTGGCACATATTCATGATTTAGTTTTTTTTTGTTTGTTTGTTTCTTTTTTTGGGAGGAAGGTGTCCAAGAATGCAATTTCGGGGAGACTCCAAGAATTGAATAAAGATATTTCTTTTTTTTTTATAAACATCTTGTCGTTTTATAATTTCATTTTATCCACATATGTTAGACAACCATGATGAAAAAATGGACTGAAAAAACAACAACTATAAGATCTGATTCCATACAGAATACCCCAACCGAAACTAAATCCTGGGTACGTGCCTGGAAGATAATAAAACTTAAACATTTAGCTTAGACACCAACTCTAAATGTGCATAAGTCTCTTCGATAGAACACTGAATGAAATTATTGCAGGGTGGGAATCACGAAACGAAAGGAATCACTCAAATCCTGAACACGTTTATGATTTCACCATGTGCCTTTTACCATGAATCCTGTGATTTCACCATACACCGATAAGAGACTTCCGAAATAAAAGATTTTGCATTCTCTTACAAGTATCGCAAAAGTAAAATTATCCAACTTACAATTCCATTATTCATAATACGTATTTGATATCATTTTCAGCATTTTCAAATTGAAAACATTGAAGCTTCAAATTAGTGACATCAGGTCATCACGATTTAGTTCAAACTACTACTTTACAAAATAGAAAACGCTACTTATTGAGAAGCGTCCTTATGATAGAAGTCGAGATATAAGTTGAAATAAGAACCGGGTACTTCATGCAAAGGCCAAAATTGTGACTCCTTTAGCTGATTAACCGCTGTATGTATATTAATAGAATTAGAACTAAAATCACCACTCATCAAGTCAAAAAATTGCACTCATATTCATACCATTACACGGGAACAATCTAGCATATGTAAAATAAAAATAGAAGGTAATCCCACGGGAACATCGTTAGCAAAATCATTATGCAGAAATGCCAAAGCAAGATAAACTCTGAGCTACAAATTGTTTCTCTTTCTCGGTTGTTTTTAAGAATTGTTCTAAGAGCCAAATCGATTTTTCCTTTCCATTGTTCTTCCAGTGAGTAAACTTCTGTAGAAGAAGACAGGGCTACTTGGTGGTATTTGGAGAAACGTCTTACGTGCAAAATTTCAAGTGAACTACTTTCCATTTCCGCAAAAATATATGTCCTAAGATGTTTGCGTCGATGCAAGCCTCGTTAATTTTGAAATCAGTTGAACTAAAGAGCCTTTTGAATTTTGCTCGCTGTATCCCCTAACAGGAATTTACTCTGCTAGAGCAGATTATAAATATTCCTACTGTAAACAACATTAAATTTAAAATTCTATCTCTGATGTTTCCTTTTCAGACATTTGCGTTCTTTTAAGAACCTGGGATCCTTAGAGAACATCTGTTGTCATGGAAACCGTGACTATTTTTCCTAACTGTCTGCTAAGTGCTTTCGATCTGACGACAGCCTCACTCTGTGCGTTAGTGAATTATACGTTTTGCGAGAAGTTTGAATCAATTTGCAGCTCTGCTTTGAAATTTAAAACTAAATATTTATCTAATAAGATTCAAAGTGCAATTTAATCCTGCTTCGCAAATAAACCGAGTTCAAGAGTTGAAGAATGGTAAACTCTGTCAGTCTAAACTAGAATTAAAAAACAAATAAAAACATTGAGTATGCTTGCAAGATTTCGTTGTCTAACCTGCCTGAAAATCTTGTAATTGAATGTTCATAGCACTAATAAAACTGATTAGAATTCTAATAAGCCATAGGGATTGGTTCTCTCTAGCAATGGACCACCATTCGGACCTCATTAATGGTCCTAAATACATTACTCGTTTTATACTAATGAAATTTATTTACTTGATTCAAAGCAAACTGTATTCCACCTTAAGAGAAATCTAGTCTCAAAGTTCTCGAGAGGAGTTCCTGGAAATCCATTTGGTGGTTAAATGTACAACATCGTAATTGTAAAAGATCAAAACGTGTTTCACTTTATTTTGTAAACTTCCCAACAAGTCAAAAATAAAGATGGTGGAGGGAGAAACTCAATCGAGTCGTAAAAAAGTAAAAAGGAGGGAACAAGAGATTGGATTTCAATTGTAGTAGGAAACTAGATGATTTTGATTCCAGATGCTTACGCAGTATCTTGGGCATTAGGTGGTTCAACTTTGTAACTAATGATGAGGTTAGGCAAAGGAATTTGCAACCTCCTTTAAGCAGCATATTGTGCAGAGAGAGACTCCGTTGGTTTGGCCATGTTGCCCGTATGGATAATTATAGATTGGCGAATAGGGTTATGAACAATAGGGTTTCTGAGGCCTACTGTTCATAACCCTATTCGCCAATCTATATATAATCCTATTCGCCAATAAATGAGGGTTATGAACAATAGGGTTCTGAACAATAGGATTTCTGAATAGGGTTTCTGAGGCCTAAAGGCCTCAGAAAGAAGGGGAGACCTAGGATGCGGTGGGCAGACAATGTCAAACAGGACCTTGTTAGAATTGGTGTGTAGTGTCCAGATGCAGTAGATGTAGCTCAGGATAGACTTGCTTGGAGAACTAAATTGCACGGTCTGGTTGGACCTCCGTAGCCCATGGCTGCTTGATGATGATGATACCATTTCTCTCTTCCGTTTTAAATGTCTTTAAAATATTTCTTGAAAAATGCACAAAATGTACATAAGTTTAATAAGATTTTGCCTCCATTACTCTTACTAGCATTCTCAAAGGGTGAAAGATGGACCTCTCACCACGCAGATCGGGCCCTGTATGTAGATGTGATAAACTCTATGCATATTAAAAAACTTATTGAGACTTGTTAAAACATTTCATGCACACAATGAGCTGAGTGTTCTTTAGCATGCACAGGCTATAGCTCTTCTGCAAACAAAGCCACTGCTTAAAGTCTCACGCGACGGACGGCGGTCTTCCACGCCCATCATTTCCTCACTGAGTTCAAATTAGGGAGACTGCAATGAGAAATGGAATACTACATACACTAAAGTAGAGGTTCTCAACGTTGGGTACGGGGTAAAATGTTTTTGGAGTACGCCGTGAGAGCTCAAACGTCGCTAGAGCTAGTAACAAATTCGCTAAGTTCGAAACACTACTACTGATTAGTTTTTGAGAACTGAGTGACGAAGCGCGGCGCTGTAGTTCATGTCTGTACACGTTGGTCAATCCTCCATTCCCTACCTGAGAGCCGAACCTACCCGAACAGCTGATCGCCCATTCAAAAAATCCATTCTAAGTGAGTGAATGGGCCTTCTTACTGCTCTATGTATTTGTTGTGATTTATTTCACTTGCTGTGCTTAAAGTTACTTTTAGTCTTCAGTTTACTGTGAAGTTAAATGAACGTGTTTCTAAAATGCCTTGAAACATGGATAAATGGATAATTAAGAAGAAAAGTAACATGGAGCCGGAGCCGATTGCTTCTACATCTACGACTAGGTCATCATCCCATGTTAGTAAAGAGATGGATTCAGCAGTAACTAAAAAAATGTTAAATGTTAAACAATCAAGTGATAAAAAATTAAAAAACGTAAATTTCATGATTCATATTTACAATTTGGCTTTACATGGACAGGAAATTTAGTAGAACCAAATCCACAGTGCGTTGTTTGCTCTGAAGTCCTGTCACATAACTCTATAAAACCCGTCTCTTTTACGGCGACACTTTGAAACAAAACCTGAGCATTTAAAAAATAAGCCCTTAAGCTATTTTGAACATCTTTTGAAGACTTGAGTAGTAGAGAAACCGTAATTAAGCATTTTTCTGGTGTAGAAGAAAATGAAAGTACACTTACAAAGTAAGCCTTCAAATTGTCAAAGCCGGATAGGCGAATCACTCACTCTTCCAGCAGCGGAAGAAATAGCTTCTTGTACGTTTGGTCAAAAAGAGGCAAACCTTTTCAGAACCATTCCTTTGTCAAACGACACAGTTTCCAGGAGAATTAAAGATATGGCCTGTAATATTAAGGACCAACTCATTCAAGCTGTTCAATGTAGTCCGTGGTTTGCCATACAAGTGGATGAGTCGACAGACGTAACTGGGCTAGCTCAATTACTTGCTTTTGTGCGTGGAAAATTCTGAGATGCAATATTTGAAGATATTTTATTTTGTAAGTCTCTCAAAACTTCTACTACGGATGAGGATATTTTTAATATGATTGATTCATTTTTTGCCGAAAACAACCTTGAATGGAAAAATTGTATTTCTGTATTTACTGACGGAGCAAAAGCAATGAGTGGTTATATCACAGGACTAGCAGGTGGTATAAAAGAAGTTGCACCAGAATGTAAGTTCACTCATTATTGTCTTCACCGTGAGGCGCTGATAGCTAAATTTCTCCCTGATGATTTGAAAAGAGTTTGTGTTTCTCAAAACCCGACCATTGAAATCTCGACTTTTTTCAATTATGTGTGAAGAAATGGGTAGTCTGCATAAGAGATTACTGCTTCAATAGAAGTACGTTGGTTGTCACGAGGAAATATTCTTTGCCGTTTATTTGAACTCCACAATGAAGTACGCCTTTTTTTCATGGACCACTAGTTTCGACTTTCTTTGAGACTACAAGACATAGAATGGCTTCTACGATTAGCATATTTAGCTGATATTTTTTGAAAAAAATGAATATTTTGAACTTATCATTGCAAGGAGACAACGTTGATGTCTCCTATGTTGAGAAGAAAATAGAGATAATGATAAAAAAATTTCTCTCTGGAAAAACGGAATTAAAAAGAACAACTGTGGCTAATTTCCATCACTTTTTTCATTTCTTGAAGAAAATGAGCAAACGATCGCAGACAACAAATCAACACTGGGCAACAAATTTTCATAAAAGTCCTGCCTCTGAAATAAAAGTAACCATTTCTTAAAGATTTCAAAGTGCTGAACACAAATGTGACAATGAAAGTGCAAAAGTGGCTACGATTTCTGAGAAATCCACAATATTTTCTTATATATAGAGTAATACGTACATAGGGTATATATCGGTAAAACTCCGCTTCTTCTTCCGACGTCGCTTTGCCTATCGCTTGTACAGCAGCTCAGGATCATCTCTAGCGAGCGTCCAACTATAGTCAGCCAACATTGAAGTGGACCAATTTCCCCGGTATCGTTTCTCCATCGTTGCAATGTCCTGGTGAAAACGTTCATCGTGCTCATCACTAATCATGCCGCAGTTATCGGGGAAGACATCTAAGTGGGAATGGAGAAAGCGCATCTTTAAGGACATATTGCAGCCAAGTTTCTGATACAGAGACAACATGTTCTTAACCAGTTTCTTCCAGTTGTCTGTCGTGACATTCCCGAGGAATTAGTTCACGCTCCCAAAGCCTTTTTCACGCCACCCTCAAGCAGGTTGTCGAACATATGGTCTCTGAACAGCTCACGGATCTGAGGACCCACAACAATTCTCTCTTTGATTTTAGCTTCACTGAGTCGAGGGAATTTGTCAGCCAAGTACTTGAAAACTAATGCTTTCTGGTACATGGAATTTACCAAGTTTTTTCATCACACCGAGTTTGTTTTGTAGGAAGGGTAGCAGAATTTTGTGCGTTTCTGCCAGTGCTGGGTGTTCCACATTCTTCTCTCCGACCTTCACAGATTTCCTCTAAGTACAGTTTCTCTTCATATGGTGCAAAGTCCTTGCTCGGCTGTTCCATTAACATAAGAAACAGCAGTACTTCGTATATCCCAGCTGCAGACCCATCAACAGAGCCACTACTTTCGAGTCGCAACAGAGATGCCAGCCACACTTGCTGTATTGAAGACAGTTCAACAGCTTTTTTCAGTTGCCATAGGTTTCTCTCACGTAGACAGCATGTCCGACCGAAATGGATGGAAGTCGATTTCCGTTATGCAGCAACACTGCCTTGAGACTAAACTTCGAGGAGTCTATGAATAGTTGCCATTCTTGAGGATCATATTTGATTCTGAGAGAATTCACCAGGCTATCTACATCGGAGCAGAACACAAGGTCATCTTCCTTTCTGAAGTAAGGCACAAATTGCTCATGACGAGTTCGAAACGAAGTTACTCGGTCATTTTCCTTCAGAAGATTCCATTGTTTAAGGCTTGATCCAGTAAGTGTCTTTGGCCTTGGACAGCTCCAGATCGCAAACAAGCTCGTTCATTTCTTCTTCGGTGAGAATGTGTGGCACCGATGACGCACCATGGCAGACGTATGGATTATCATTAGACACCGAAGGCTGCGGAGCCCGACGTCCGTTCGCCGCCCTCTTCATCGTCTGAATCGATAGGAAATTCTTTTGGAGGTTCGGGAATGGGAAGGCCTTTGCCGTGCAGAACTGGTCGGGGAGCAGATTGTAATTCGGGTACGCCACTGTCCACTTCTTTTTCCTTGTGATGCCTTCAGAAACAGGTGGAACCATGAAGAAGTAGCAGTCATTTGCGTGATTACTTGGCTCTCTCCAAACCATAGGAACAGCAAACAGCATCGCCACTTTTTTGCCTTTTAGCCACTTTGGAGGATTTCTTGCACAAGTACTGCAGCATACGTGTGGGCCCAGACCTTGTCCTGGTCCCCTATCTCATATCCAAAATAATAATAATAAAGCTGCTTTCACTATTGAAGTGTGGGGCGGGGGTTGCTCATTCGGTAGCGCGCCAGGCTCGTAATCTGCAGTTTCCAGGTTCGAGTCCCAGCTGGGTCAGCATTGAGATTTATCTCCGCAAAACTCCCTGCCCTGCCCACAGTCAGTAGGGGACACCGATGGGCTTGGAAAGGCAGCCGTCCGTCGGATGGGACGTTAAGCCGTGGTCCCGTGTATGGGAGAGCCATACCCTGTGCACGTTAAAGAACACACTGGATGGCCTTGACGGGAGGCTACATTCTGTCTCTCAACAGCTGTTCCAGTGGGTCCCCTCCCCCAACTTTCTCTGAGTCTTCGGGGTCCTTGTGACCTGGCCATTTAGCCCATTGTGTGCAAAAAAGTGCCGCTCAGAGGTAAAACAACCCAACTATTGGAGTGATGGCCCTTTTCTGGCTTTCAAACGTCACTTCCCCACAATGTAGCAATATGTATCTGCACTATTAACACAGTTACGAGGCATCACTATTGCTAGATTAAAACTTCAAGGATCATTTGTGTTGTATTTATGACTCAGGGGTAAATGGGAGTCGCTCAAAAGACTTACTCACCTACGAGACGTCGCTTACAACTAACGATTGCCATCATCTTTTGTCCGCGATGTCATGACTCAACTACATTGCATCAGACAATGATGCAATACCTCCAGGGGTTGTGTGTATGATGGTCTGATGCAATACAACGCAATATGTTTCAATCTGGAATTTAAAATACAGCGTTGCGAAATGGTTACCTATGTACTCAATGCAGACTGAGTCGTTTATACATGACCATCTCTGTCTCTCCTAAACAAGAGCCAATCGACAAATTTTATTGTCATTTTCATTTTCAGCAGCTCGAAATTAGTAAGGATTGGCTATTTTCATTTCAAAGTTTTCTTGCGTGTTGCACAGTGTAATCATTCACTTAAGTACTCTTAAAACTCTTATAAGGCGGTACTTTCCACCCCCTGATGAAACGCAAGAATGGATTCGGCCGCAATTAACTGACCTTTTAACACTTCTTCTCTCTCAATGATTACAGAATCTACTTCCTTAAGATCATTTCTGTCTAAAAATCTCTCACCTACCTCCTTTAACATTTTCTCTTTATCACTATTATTTACCTAATCCTCTATATTACTGTCGTCCTTATATTTAAAACCTAATTCCTGTATATTTACATTTCCGATCTTACCTAATTTCTCAGTCAGATTCTCACTCTTTATTAACTGTCTAATTTCCTCTGATTTATTCTTATCCAATATTTCTTTACTATCTGTTACCACAGAATTACATATCTGACCTATTTGGTTCTTATCTTGCCTTACGTGGCTAATTCCTTCCGCCTTTTTAACGCAGACATCAATCTTTATTCTAGAATTAGGGTCCTCGTCTGACTGATAATTATTTCTAACATCCAATTCAAACACTTTATGCAACGGAAATTCACTCCTACTCTCCAAATTACATTTCCTTTCTATCGGAAGATCACATTTTACCTCAGGATTATTCATTCTATATATTTGACCGTGCTTACTGACCACAGAATCGGTCACCTTATTAAACTGCATTCTATCCTTCATCTCAGATCGATACAATGCCTTTATCTGAAAATCGTTGTGAGATTCGGACTTAATTAAATTTCTTACTACTAGATAATCAACCGCAGTTGCAAACCTATTTTTATTCTCTACAACCCTCATATCCTGATTTTTGCTCTCATTTCAGCTTCATTACGACTACAGTTTTCTCCACAAATATCAATTTTATTACCTGTGACTCTGCCTGCTATTACTGTGCTCTCTTCACAATTAATTTTATTTTTCTTCTCAATTTGCGTTAAAATAATCAACCGCTGTACCAGATAAATCCTTATTTAAATATATCATCACCTCATCCTTCTGACGTTTAATTTTCTCACTCTCTACGTTATTATTTACTTTGCTCTCAATTAAATCACTAGGCTCTAAATCTCTTTCTCTGATATTAACACACTTACTATCATCTTTGTCCTTATCAGGTACGTACTCTACGTAATATTTTACACTTATCATCTAGATCAGTGGTTCTCAAACTTTTATGCTTCAGGTACCCCCTGGAAATGTGCATGGAACTAGCATACAATTTCTATAGATAGATAAAACTATAGTTATAGTGTAACAATGGGAAGAAAATAAAACACTGACTTTGTTACTAGATCTAGCGACTTTTGAGATCTCACGGAGTACCCTAAAACGTTTTACCGCGTACGCCACGATGGGATACCCTAATCTAGATGAATATTTTCTTCACTAGATTTAGCCACATCTCTACTATACAAATTTTTATTTAAATCTATCTTGTCCTCAACCTCTAGATTTATCTCCGCAAAATTCCCCGCCTTGCCAACGGTCAGTAGGGGACACCGATGGGCTTGGAAAGGCCGCCGTCCGTCGGATGGAACGTTCAGCCGTGGCCCCGTGTGCGGGAGAGCCATACCCTGTACACGTTAAAGAACACGCTGGATGGCCTTGAAGGGAGGCTACCATCTGTCTCCCAACAGCTGTTCCAGTGGGTCCCCTCCCCCAACCTTCTCTGAGCCTTCGGGGTCCATGTGGGCTGGCCATTTAGCCCATGGTGTGCAAAAAAGTGCCGCTCAGAGGTAAAACAACCCAACCCAATCCTCAAGCTCCTCACATTTAATTTTATCACTCTCTACATTATTATTTACTTCTCTCTCAATGAAATCACTATGCTATAAACCTCTTTCTCTGATACTCTTACTCTTCTAAGTCTCTCTTTCTCTCTACTCTTACTATCATCTTTCTGCTTATCAGGTACATTACACAATATTTCACCCTTAACATCTATAGAAATATTTTCTTTACTAAATTTAGATACATTCTTCCCCACCTTAAATTTAATTGCATTAAGTGCATCGCTGCTACACTTCCCATTAGGTACTTCAAATTTAACCTTATTCTTAACCTTATTACTAAACATCTGATTTATATCATTTACTTCATTATCAAGGACTTATGCTGTCAACATGGAGACCCTGTAACGGAAAATTACTCCGATCTCTCCAGTTAGTTTTCGGCTTTTTAGTTGTTTTGTCAGCTGCATTAGGCATAAACAGGATTTCACCAGAAACCTTCTTACTTACTGGCTTCTCAACATTATCAAACCTAAGAAACTTCGGGCATTTGTCAAACTTCGACATAGCCTCATCACTAACTTTTCTGTTAGTTTGAATAATGCCATATTTATTTTCCTCCAAGCTACTAACAGCATGACTCTTAATAATATCTGCAGTATTACCTAATACTTTCCTCCTAGTACCTTTAGATTTATTGCATCATTTGCCTTTCTCAGGCATATAATTGTTTTCATCAAACGAAGATTTACCACTTTTAACAAACACTTTACTTCTATTATTCTTATTATTAACTCATTAAATTTACTCTCACTATCAGAGTTAGTATCACCTCCTCCATTATCTGCATTAAACCTTTGAAACCTATTCCTTCTTATAAGATTTTCCTGACAATCACTTACCCAGCTAAATTTTAATTTCTGCTGGAAATTATTTTTACTTGCAATTTTTGCAGAATTATCACCTTTGTTTTCCACTTTTGTCTTGCCTTCGACATTACCCATGTATTCTTTCTCTTGCCAAGCTAACCCCCTCGCTTCCCTTTCCTTTCCCAGCCTCCTCTTCTCTACAATACCAACCCGTTTCTCTTCTTCTAGAGCTGATCGTTTACGTTCTACCTCCCTATCTCTTTCTTCTTTCGCTCCTTTATATTTCCTAACTATTTCTTCTCTCTTCCTAGTTATTTCTTCTTTCTTTCTCTTATATTCCCTATCTCTTTCTTCTATCTTTCATTTATATTCCCTGTCTCTTTCTTCTTTCTCTCTTCTATATTCCATTTCCAATCTTCTTTCTTCCTTTCTTTCTTCCCTATCTCTTTCTTCTTTCTTCCCTTCTTTCTTCCCTATCTCTTTCTTCTTTCTGTCTTTGGTATTCCGTCTCCCTTTCCGAGACTGATTTCGGATTCGAAACAAGTGATTTTATATAAAATCACTTGTTTCGACCTGATTCGAGTCACATATGCTACCCCCCCCCCCTTTTTTTTTCCCAACATCGCTATCCATCCTATCAATTTCGCTAACTTCTCCACTTTCCCCAGCCTCAATGTGTCTGGTTAAATCAACGCTCCCGTCCTGCTCAGTTCCACTCATAGTTTTATCACGACTCCTCAACATCATTGGCAACTCAAATGGTACAAAAATAAAAAAAGAAGAAAAAACCACAGACCTTTCCTTCCGCGAAGATCGGCTCTGCTCACTTGCCTGCTGCACCTGAATTCTCCTTTCAAACCTAGGAACCTCTTGCACAGTGATGGACCGTGGCACACGAAACCTCAGCGAAGATCTAGATGACGTAGCATTCAGGGAAATTACACTCTGTAGAACATTGCACTGGATGCGCCTTAGACCACTGAACTGCTTGCATCTTTCTCACTTTCACGGAATCACTGACACTGAATCACAAATTCTTTTAAATTTCTAGAATTTTTTTTTTCCTTCCTTCAATGGAAATTTTCTCCCTCTTTACTTTTAGAACCATGGGCATCATCTTCGGCATACGAAAGATAATGTTGTTGCAGACTGCGCCAAATGTCGTTGGCAGTCGTAAGGGGACGATAAATTAGTCCCTTAATTGCCTTCACCCATATTTTGGTGAAATAACATGCTCACGGGTACCCGTACCGATGTATGTCTCAGACTTGTTGTACCAAGTGATGTCTAGAAATATGTCCAATTCACGCACGAGAGTTGTATAGGAACGATACAGTTAATTCACACTTATGTAAAATAACGTGCTAGGGAAGCTCTCGACTCTGTAGTCCTTTATTGCTTTGAGGCTGCAAACAATTAGGCAATGAGGTGGTGTTATTGCAGCATGTTCTCCCGCACTTTGCAGATTCTCGCCTTAAATAAAAAAAAATAAATACCCCCTCAAGCAGCTGCTTGCCACAGAGGTCTGACAGGAGCCTGTCAGTTTATATGCCACCGTAGGAGATCTGAGAGTATGGCAGGACCTCAGCAGAAAAACGACACACACATCCATGCCTAATCCGGGGCTCGAACCCTTAGATCAGTAGCCAAGCGTGTTAACCACTCGGCCACGGGACCGCCTACCCCAAACTCGTGAAAGGATATTTAACCTTTGCCTACACTAAGGTTCAAGAAACCATTTCAGTTCCAAAGAACTGCATTTGAATCACCAAGAACCTCGATTCTCACACAGATTCGAACCCTCTGCTTAAGGGTTTTGTTTGAGTAAGGAGGGCATACCTTGACGCATGTTCAAACGTCCTTCCCAATTGACAGTGACGCTCAAGACTGTCGTTTCCTTATTGCCCGGCTAGTCTCCAGCGCTCTACTCATAACCAAGGCTAGTTGTAAAAGGCCAGAAAAGGGCTCTTTTGGACTCGTCGTATGCAGGCAGCCAGCTCAGATCCGAAAACAACAGCTATGAGTCACATCCCCACAATAGCACTTCAAGAACACACTAAATACATAAAAATATCTACAGCAACAAAAATACAATAAAAATGCAACAATAAATAAAAATAAATAAATGAGCGGGACATGACACCCGTCAAGTCCGGTTACGTGATGTCGACTGGGAATGCAAGAGTCCTTCAGCCAATGGGGTATGTCCACATCTTTTGTGCGCAGCTGAAACTTCCTGACCACCAGCAGTCCTTAGACACATTTCTCACCCCTTGCCCCCAACGCAACTGGCTCCAATGCTCTTGCTAGACGAAGAAGTCTGTCACAATAGCGCTCATGCCTTCCTTCCCCCTTCGTACTAGCTTGATCGAGCTCTTACACGCCCCCCCCCCCTGCTTTGAGAAATTCGAAGCAGACATCACCTGCCTCAATTTCTATCAACACCACTCAAGAGGCTCGAATATGTCTCTTCCAAATATCATTTTGACAGATGCAATTGGAACAGTCTTTAAAAATAATAGTTCAGCAAGTTAAATGCTGCCCAGGAAAGTCACCTTTTTTGTCGTTAATCACACATACATCAATGTCTGTGCTCTAATGAGAAGAAAAATTTTAAGAAAGGTCCGCAAAAACACTCGCACACAATGCAAGTAGCTTCGCTAATATCAATGGCATCACTTGTGAAATTGAAGTCCGTCCACTAAGAGATTTTTACGCACGACGCGAAGTCCTCATTCTGATGCTGTCACACAGAGTTCGACGTAAACAAACGCCACGTGACTTCCGTAACCTACCCAGAGGAGTTAGATGCCACCCAGAGAGGAGGTGGGAAGAGTTCGCTCCATCCTGAGAGAGTTCCACTGACTTTTGTTCAGTGCTGTGTAATCCCCCCCAACCTGTGAACCTCAAGTTCGCCTTCGTGGAAGCGCTGGTTTCCCGGATGGCCAAGAGTTCCCTCTGCATCGCTCGCTGCACGCAGCTGGAGAAACAATTTGTGACGAAACTTTTGTCACCCTTCTGCCACAGTCGCATCCTGAGTTTCTGCTGCTTTTATGCCGCTTTATGAAACGCTTTTCTGCTCCCCTCTCAGCACGTTGCTGGCTATATGTAGCTTTACTTACAACTTCCTTTGCATTTAGCACATTATTTAGGCTAATCTTAATATTACCTTTTCTCCACTGCAGCATGTTTCTGCCATTCATTCTTTGCCAACTATATCCTCTAGTCTCTTTACACCTAGCAATAGGCGGTATACAACCCTATATCTACTGATTTTACAATATTTCTCAATTTTATTTTTAATCAAGCACACATCTATTTCTGTGCTTTTAACTTTACCAAAGGAATAACCACTTCGCGTTATCTCTTCTTGTCTACCCAGCACTTTAGGGGTGGCTCAGTCGGTAGCGCGCCAGGCTCGTAATCTGTAGTTCCTAGGTTCGAGTCCCAGCTGGGTCAGCGTTGAGATTTATCTCCGCAAAATTTCCTCGCCCTGCCCACGGTCAGTAGGGGACACCGATGGGCTTGAAAAGGCCGCCGTCCGTCGGATGGGACGTTAAGCCGTGGCCAAGTGTGTGGGGGAGCCATACCCTGTGCACGTTAAAGAACACGCTGGATGGCCTTGACGGGAGGCTACCATCTGTCTCCCAACAGTGGGTCCCCTCCCCCAACCTTCTCTGAACCTCTGGGGTCCATGTTTCCTGGCCATTTAGCCCATGGTGTGCAAAAAAGTGCCGCTCAGAGGTAAAATAACCCTAACCCTAACCCAGCACTTCTCTGACATAGGCAGAGCTAATACTCGCCTCTTTCTTTCTTACTCTACTTCCGTGCTCTACTGGCTCAAATTCGCCAAAAGTATTCACTACTTAACATTCTCTATCTGACTCTATTTCTGATAATTCACAATTCACAATTTCCTTCCTGCAGATGTTAACTTCATAATATTTTTCACTTTGATCAGTTACATCTGGTTGATTTCTCTCTCTAACCTCTACCAATTCCCCAGCCAATTCCTCAGTTGCAGGGGCGGGGGTGGCTCAGTCGGTGGCTCGCCAGGCTCGTAATCTGTAGTTCCCAGGTTCGAGTCCCAGCTGGGTCAGCGTTGAGATTTATCTCCGCAAAATTTCCCCGTCCTGCCCACGGTCAGTAGGGGACACCGATGGGCTTGAAAAGGCCACCGTCCGTCGGATGGGACGTTAAGCCGTGGCCCGTGTGCGGGAGAGCCATACCCTCTGCACGTTAAAGAACACGCTGGATGGCCTTGACGGGAGGCTACCATCTGTCTCCCAACAGCTGTTCCAGTGGGTCCCCTGCCCCAACCTTCTCTGAGCCTTCGGGGTCCATGTGACCTGGCCATGTAGCCCATGGTGTGCAAAAAAGTGCCGTTCAGAGGTAAAACAATCCAATAACTTCAGTTGCATAACAATAATGAGAACGGTCATAAAATTCGAAAGGATAATTTTTTTTAATTTTACACTGAATCTTACCTGTCCTCATATCACAATCACTATCAACCTTTAAAGAGCATTAACAATTTTAATTTTCTTATTTTTAAACTCAGTAACACTTTATATATTAATTTCACATTCTATCTTATTCCCTCTCTTAACATCTAAAATCTCCCTCACAGGCACATTCTCATCTCTAGCTAAATTCAATTCCTCACAATAATCATTAACCATTTTCTTACCCTCTTCCTCCAGTGGACTTTCCATTTCATATCTCCGCGAGTTACAAACTCTTTAGAATGTAATTTCGCTTTTTTACATTCATCTCTAAGGTCTGCCACATAACATTTCTCATCCCTGCATTACATCTAAGGTCTGCCACATAACATCCCTGCATTTCTCATCCTGGCAATTTACCAGCTTCCCTTGCTCGTTAGCAATATCAGCTAGCGACGCACAGTTACTAATTCCTTATTTTTTAATGGCTTATCTGTTAGATGGTTCTCATTCTCTAACTTTCCATGCTCATTGGCAATACCGGCCGCTGACACATGACTACTTACCACATCCCCATGCTCGTTAGCCATATCGGCTAACAACACATGATCAGCCACTAAAATTCCATTATCTAGGGATCCTAAATATCTAGGGATCTTAAATGTAAATCTTCATGTTCAATAGGGATGCCGGCTAATGAACATGGCAAGATAACAAACATTTATCTTCAACTTGCTTATTCACTAGAAATCTTTCACCTGCTTAGTTTTCATGCTCATTCGCAATGCTGGCTAACGACACGTGACTAGATACTAAATTCCTACCTTCTATTGACTTATTCGCTACAGCATTAACATCTAAATTTTCATGTTCATTAGCAACGTTGGCAACAACACATGACTAGCCACTAAATTTCCAGTTTCTATTGTTTTATTCACTGAATACCTCATATCATTGTTGAACAATATATAACTTTGAAACCTACTTATTGGCCAAACATTAAATAACATTTTTCTCTATTGTACCAAACAGCTTTATAAGTTTCTTCAATATACTTATATGTCTCATCAGGTAAATTACTTAAAACATTTTACATATTCCAATACTCATGATTTAGTCTAGCCTTCTTTTCAATTTCAACTGGCCGTAGCATCTCAATATCACAATTAATTCGTTCAACATTTGCATCAAACTCATTAATTTCCTAAACGCCTTTTCTCAAGGCAAATTCGAGCATTACTTTCTCATGCTCCAACTTTCTTATTCTATCTCGCAAATGCAACAATACCAACCGCAGCACATGGCGCGGCTGCACATGTTCACGGGAACGCCGAGCTATTCCGCAAACCTGCGGTTTCCCACTATTGGCACGGGCTGCCAAACCAGATCCCCTAGCGTCCATGTTTTCCTATGATGGGGGGTGGCTCAGTCGGTAGCGCGCCAGGCTCGTAATCTGTAGTTTCCAGGTTCAAGTCCCAGCTGTGTCAGCGTTGAGATTTATCTCCGCAAAATTCCCCACTCTGCCCACGGTCAGTAGGGGACACCGATGGGCTTGGAAAGGCCGCCGTCCGTCGGATGGGACGTTAAGCCGTGGCTCCGTGTGCGGGAGAGAATACTCTGTGCACGTTAAAGAACACGCTGGATGGCCTTGATGGGAGGCTACCATCTGTCTCCCAACAGCCGTTCCAGTGGGTCCCCTCCCCCAACCTTCTCTGATCCTTCGGGGTCCATGTGACCTGGCGATTTAGCCTATGGTGTGCAAAAAAGTGCCGCTCAGAGGTAAAACAACCCAACCCAATTCCTATGATGTTCGAATGTTCCGTCGCGTTGTAACTTAATATCACTGTCGCGCGCCCACGCGTATTGTGTCAAATAGCACAGAACAAAAATCAAGCAAAACTGATCTACAGGCTAGCACTCACCATACCCAAGTGAAGTTATCGGAGATCTCGTGGCGATGGCTCAATATGATTCCTCACAGCTCAGAAGTAGACGGCACGTTACTCCTCGAATCCGCCAGTTCCAACCTGTAGCTGAAAGATGTTCCTGAGTCGTTTTATCGAAATCACAGTTCTTGTTTCGCCGAAATAGATTTTTAGAACAATAGTTATTGGTCACGTGTTATTTCACAGCGATGCCTCAGTCTTTCCTTCTTGCACTTGGAAGTTGGAAATTAACATACACAGTCCCTCAGTGGAACTCAGCTAAAAAGGCTTCTCTTTCACACACACATTCCACTTCCTGACACCAGTGTAAGATCTTTCTTCTTCCTTCTCCTCTGTATTCCCCCTGTGTGTGTGAGCCCTTCTGTCACACTCGCGGCATAAGAGCAGCAGAAACTCAGTATGCGAGTGTGGCAGAAGGGTGAAAAATTCTCGCTGTACGTGTGAGCTTTTACCTCTGGGTACTTTCGCTAATAATTATGTCAAGATGGCACTACTCATTCGTTCAGTACCTGAACTCACATGTATATTACATATCTACATTTATTCCCACTTCATAATCAATGCAGCGCACAGGCAAATATAATCCCAAAGTACAGCGATTGCTGCTCGGCAAATCACTCAAACAAGACAGCAGGAATCCCAATCCTACTTGCAAGGCTTTAACCAAGCCTTCCGGTGTTCCCAACACCGACACAGAGGAAAAATGCTAACAGGGCGATGTCTTCATTACCGTTCCCTACCCGAGTCCAAGACGCAACTCTCTCTCTCTGTTGATACTCTCCCGTCAAGTCCGGTCATGTGATGTCCACTGGGCATGCAAGAGTCCGTTAGCTAATGTGTATGTTGACATCTTCTGCGTGCGGCCGAAACTTCCCGACCGCGGCAGTCCTTAGCCATATATCTCATCCCTTGCCCCCAACGGAACTGGCTCCGATGCTCTTGCTAGACGAAGAGGTCTGCCACAATGGCGCTCATGGCTTCCCCCTTTGCCCTAGCTTGATCGAGCCCTTACAATGGCCCTAGATCACTAATCAACACAAAATGATATTTCATATGTGGGAAATCTCTAAAACTTGAGGAAAAGATATTTGTAATGGACGAACATACTATGTGGCCCCTTAATAGGATCTGGAGGTTACATCTAAAGCTTAAATTGTTAATCATCACAAAACGTAGTTTCGTAATTCAAATTTCCGTTAAGCCTGTAGATTAGAGAATTTCTTATAGTCGAAAAAAAAAAACATTCTGTCTCCTGAACTAAAATCCTTCAAAATGGTAGACTTTATTTCTGTCATCATGCATAGTTATTTTCCGAAATATACAAACTATATTAAAGCATTTGTAGGTCCTGCCATCCTCTCAGACCTTCTACTATGGCATAAAAACTGACAGGCTCCTGTCAGACCTCTGTGGCAAGCAGCTGCTTGAGGGGGTATTTATTTTTATTGAGTGCACTTTGTACAAATGGAAAATTTTAATGACAATGTTGAATTGCTTGAATAGTTCAAACGCCTTTCCAGACAGCATTTCGAAAAACACTGATACTCTTCGAAAATATAGATCAGTTGTTTTACACGATCACCGTACTTTATCAAATAGTTCGTATAAGAGAAATGTTTATCCGCATGTGGCATATCAATATTACTGTACGCATTATTTTCTCATGCTCCATTGTCTCTATTCCATCTCGCAAATGTTTTAAAACCATATCCTTCAAACGTTTACTAACTGTAACCTGTGAACATGGAAATATACGTTTGCTAAATATTATATACGTTTGCTAACTGTAACCTGTGAATATGGAATAGGTGATTTACTAAAAACAAATATAAATTTAAAAATTTTAAAATCATCTATCTTCCTATAGGGTCCTAAAAAGTAGAAAATAAACCTAAAGCATATCGAAGGTGCAATCAATCACTGAATTCGTATTCGCTTCACAGGAAGATACGACGATGATTTACCTAGTCAACAAGATTGTCGGCGCCCTATCTTCCTTTGATGTGAATACGAACTCAGTGACTGTTTACCCCATCGGTATGCTTTAGGTTTATTTTCTACTCTTTAGGGCCCTATAGGAAGATAGGTATTTTTTAATTTATGTTTTATTTTGTTGTTACTAAAAACACCTTCTTTCAAAACCTTTCATTTGTATATATGACTTATGACTGATATAGTATAAGTCAGTATAAGATAAGCATCGAGAACGTTTACCCCCCTTTTGGAATTTGAGGTAGACCACGACATTGCCCGCGTCACAAGCTTTCATTTGGCACATAAATCATTAAGTTTCTCCATCACGTTTGAAAGATATGGTGAACCAATATTTTGCCAAATCCACAGACTGACCAACAGACAAATGTCAGAGTCAAAAGCAATAGGAAGATGGGTAATAAAAATGGATTATAGTGTAATGCACAATAAAGAAGTGAAAAAGGGACACTTAGAAAGACTGCCTCCAAATATTAATATATTTGTTTTTTAGTGCACACACCCCTGTGCAAAGAATACGATGAACGGCCTTGATGGGAAGCTTCCATCTACCGTTTATCATGTGTTCAGTGAATCCCATTGGATTAATTGTGACCAGGTGATTTAGCACATTCTGTGCAAAAACATTCCGCTCAGAGGTAAAATACCCCATCCCAGATGCAACGAAAAGATTGTTTATTAAATGTAACACGGTTTTTTTTAAACAGGAATTGTTCCCTGTTTTTTTTACACAGGCCGTAATACAGGTTCAGTCATGAAATTCTCTCGTGGTCTCTCTATTGCACTACAGGACTATTGGATTACACGAAACACGGTTCGAAAACCCCTTAATGTTTGCCTATTCTATGCACAATGATGCTGCTGAGAGGTTAAAAACCATCAACTACTAGACTATCCCATTCTATCCTATAAAGGAACCAGTCAAAGCCATTACTTAAAAATAAAAGTATCCTTCCATTGCTTCAGCTTAAATTGAATCAAGACGAACTATCCAAGAGTTTTTCTATCGCATCCTGCAGATTGTTACAACAACAAAGAGACATTCCTTTCGACACGTGCATCATCAGACATTGCTAAAGCATCTCTATCTAGTGCTGATGGCAACTATCATTCCCGCTCCTTAAAACCTCTGGCGACAAAGTCTTCCAATTGCCACACATTTAATGCCCTCCGCTAACTGTCGCCACACTCTGTCCATCTCTCTATTTCCACTCCCAGACACGGTCGCAGTCACGTGACTTATCATGGCAATGTTCTCGGAAGGTCAGGTCGGCGTCTCTGGCAGCCATAATGCACACGGACACGACGCTAATAGTCCGGATAATGGAGGGTAATCTGGGAAATAATCCATTTTAGTGTCAGTTTCCCACGCTGTCTGAGGATTCGGCCACATAAGGAGCATGTTGACAGGTTTAGCGTTGTGAACGATCCCAAAGTTTTGTGGCGTCTTAAAACTATTTACCAATATCGCAAGGGGCCTCACGGGAAACTGGATCCTGTGCTATAATTGGTGTAAGAGCGAATCCGGGTGTATAGGTTTTAAGACAACACGAAATCTTCAAATGCTCATGGCGTTAAACGTTTAAGGCACTTTCTGTATGGATATATCCATATGTTTTCTATAGATGCTTAGAAAAGTTAAAGGGCAACCGTTTCAGCTGAGAGAGTTAAGGGGTCATCCTCGATTCAATTAACCCTGTCGGTAAATAACGACATCGTGTGGGGCGGGGATGGATTAGTCGGTAGCGCGCCAGGCTCGTAATCTGCAGTTCCCAGGTTCGAGTCCCAGCTGGGTCAGCGTTGAGATTTATCTCCGCAAAATTCCCCGCCCTGCCCACGGTCAGTAGGGACACCGATGGGCTTGGAAAGGCCGCCGTCCGTCGGATGGGACGTTAAGCCGTGGCCCCGTGTGCGCGAGAGCAATACCTTGTGCACGTTAAAGAACACGCTGGATGGCCTTGACGGGAGGCTACCATCTGTCTCCCAACAGCTGTTCCAGTGGGTCCCCTCCCCCAACCTTCTCTGAGCCTTCGGGGTCCATGTGACCTGGCCGTTTAGCCCATGGTGTGCAAAAAGTGCCGCTCAGAGGTAAAACAACACAACCCAACCCAACGACATCGTGTTCTCAGCATCAAGAACAGTAAATTTGTTTTTATTTGCGTACTTCGGAATTCGCTTACCGCAGTGTCACGCTCAATACCAATATCACAACTAGTCATTCTTGCACCCTGCGAAAGATTTTCTTTTTGCTGCCTGTCATTTTTGCGAAGATAACGCAACAAATCCGCCATCAAACAATTAACTGGCATAGTGGTTAGTTAGGAAGCAAGTGACTGTTCCAGCAGGGTAAACATTGTGCTGTGTTAGCTCTATAACTGGGGGAGTAGTCAGTAGTGACTTCGGGCTTAGTGGAGCATGTCCTTGTATGAAAAGGACTGTAAAAGCTAGAAGCAGCTTCTAGAATTCTTCTCTGTCCCATGTGTTGCAAAAAAAAAATATATAAATAAAAATGTATTTTATTAATATTTCAAATGCAAAAACAAACACTCCTATATTGTTTCATTTAATTTCAATACACGTATATGTTCACGTTTATGAGCATGCACAAGTCATTCCATGATCATGACCATCAGAGCTTCCCTGTAGTAAGAATCGGCCTTAATGATACTGGGGAATAAAAAATATTTTTTTGAATTTCGCTTTTCTTGTAGTCGACCTGTACTCGCAGTAATTTTGTGCATCAAAAATTATTTATTTTATAAGCATCTAATTATCAAAAAAGTTTTCCTTTTGTATTTTGCACCCTTACACGTAACGACCTGTGACACAATACACGTGGCACGATACACATAACGACCAGTGACACGATATGTAACACGTATCGTGTCATGTTACGTGTACAGTCGCTCAAAAAAATATCTGGCAACGATTTTTTTTAGAAATTAGTGATCTGGCAACCTTTGTGTCACGTGACACGAAGTTGCCAGATCACTAATTTCTAAAAAAAATCGTTGCCAGATATTTTTTCTGAATTCTGTAATCAACCATAGTGTTCGGATACATTTTTGAGCGACTGTACACGTAACACGATGTACGTAACGACCTGTGCCCGTGCACTTTCTTATCGTTATTGCCCAAATACAGATTGCAATATTAAGTTTGTTATACCACGTTTAATTTGACGCAGATTCTGGTAGTTTTTTTCATCAACTACGAAACCTCTTCAGCAATATTTTAGAATTCTGCCTTCAAGATGCATTGGAAACATCGTCGATGACAGAATTTGCTTCAAGGTTCATTGCTTGCAAGGTCATTTGCTTCAAGGTAATTCAAGTCAAAAATATTAATTTTAGTTGGTTCAAAGCATTTAAAGTTCGCTTTAGAAAGAAGAAATATTTATATGTGATTTTAAAGAAACAAGAAAACGATATTTAAATTTAATTTCTTTTCCTTGTTTTTCAAAAAATGGAAAGAGCTTAAATTTTCTTTTTAAAATGACAAAGATTTCAAATTTGTATTTAAGTGATAATGAAAGGAAATTTAATATCAGATGAGCAAAGCGTAGAATATTTTAATCCGAGAAAGAAAAACAGAAAAACTTGATTCTAGAAAGATAAATTTTTGATATTTATTACAGGAAAGCAAAACAGAGAAATTTAACTTACAAGGATAAATATTAGTATGTTTTGTTTGGATCGGATTGCGGAGAAATTCCATTTTAGGAAGGTAAAAAAAAGACTTCATTTAAAAAAGGAAGAATTTAAAAGAATTAAAGCGTGATTTTTTTATTGCACAGATGGCGAAATATAAAACCTCTTTCGTTCAAGATTAAATAATGAAATTTCGAAAGAAAGAAAACCTTATCTCAATATATGCAATCCAACTTTAATAATGATAAGATCAAATAATATTGCATTTCAAAACGTTGAAATATTAAAATTTTACTCGGTATCTCAAACCATCAAAATCAAAATGTAGGGCAATTGAATTCAAAAATGTTTAATTCAATTGCAGTTAAAAGTGTGGAAATTTTATCTTATTTTGGTCATTTAAAACAGGGGGACATAACCAAGCAAAAGTGTGAGGAACCACTACTTTAATGGTTGAAAACATCGCAAGGATACCGAGAAAGTTGAAACCTTCAGTTACGAGTAGAAGGTTAGTTGATTGTTTTGGGTCTTATGGCGCATGGGCAACTAGGCCATAATGCGCCAAACAAATGATAATATAATATAAAAAAGTCGTGCATACCCGCAACCAAAGTTAAAATCAGAACACTACAATATAAAATAGTAAAAGAATAGAAGTAACAAAATACTCGAAGTAAAACAATAGAAGTAACGAAGTACTCGAAGAAATACAATAGAAATAATAGAAGTACTCGAAGTAAAACAATAGAAGTAACGAAGTACTCGAAGAAATACAATAGAAATAATAGAAGTACTCGAAGAAAACGAGTAGAAGGAGTTAAAGACAATACGTAAGAGTAACAATACATTGTTAAAAAACTGCTTTGTACAATAGGGATCTAAAAATAGAAAGCTTTTTATGCAGTGTGTCGGCATTTTATTACTTTCAATATTTGTCTTCATTTCAATCATTGTTGCTTTCAATATTTATCATTTTCAATATTTATTAATATAAGAACATCGTTTAGGCTATATGAAAATAAATATTTTGTTTTGAAATATTTTAAATTAAACTGTGTCAGACTACAACTGCAAAATATAATCGCTTAAAAAATTGGGGTGATTTTCTTCGATTTATTAATCCGTATATACTCGTGGTATACATTGTGCAATCTGCTTTAAGAGGATGTTTGGAAACAGTGAAGACACTTTCTTCTAAGGATACAGGTTTGGGTTGGGTTGTTTTACCTCTGAGCGGCACTTTTTTGCACACCATGGGCTAAATGGCCAGGTCACATGGACCCCGAAGGCTCAGAGAAGGTTGGAGGAGGGGACCCACTGGAACAACTGTTGGGAGACAGATGGTAGCCTCCCGTCAAGGCCATCCAGCGTGTTCTTTAACGTGCACAGGGTATGGCTCTCCCGCACACGGTGCCACGGCTTAACGTCCCATCCGACGGACGGCGGCCTTTCCAAGCCCATCGGTGTCCCCTACTGACCGTGGGCAGGGCGGGGAATTTTGCGGAGATAAATCTCAACGCTGACCCAGCTGGGACTCGAACCTGGGAACTACAGATTACGAGCCTGGCGCGCTACCGACTGAGCCAACCCCGCCCCCTAAGGATACAGAGTTGTGTACTGCAGATACGAAAGTTCGTAAACTTTAGAGGAGATCCTGATCGGCGGCCGGTTTCTCAGCAGTCAGAGCACTTGGCATGTTATCAGTAGGTTGTGGGTTCGTATCCCGCCATTCATTGTTTACCCTGACATGTAGGAATAACAGGAAATGAGCAGGCAGACTCATTAGCTAAAAATGCACTAAATTAAAATCATGTAATTCCAACTCCTACATTTACATATCTACACAAACAAGAAAACAGAAAATCACAATTTCTGGAATCTCAATGTTATTTTCAAACTTTAGCATATAATTCTCATAGATTTAACATCTCCAACCACATCTCAACATTTAATGACTTGGCTTTAATAAAAAAGAAATAAATTTAATTGCAAAAATTAAAACAAACCATGCAATTAACCAATACAACTCTATTTAAATTTAAACAGAGAAATTCTCCTAACTGCAATTTTTGTCAAATACCTCATACTCTAAATCACATCATTTTTCACTGCAAATAGTATAATACCCAAAGAATTAAATATTTTGATAAATTAAACAAATGCAAAAATAACCGATTACTCTTTTAATGCTATACTTCATCATGAAAACACTAAGATAAAAATTAAATTATATAAATTTCTAATTTCTTTTTTCAAAGATTGTTTACTTCTTGACAGGATATAATGTTCACTCACTCATACTAAAAAAAAACCGCTTCCAATTACTTAATTTATATATAGATATCAACACAAACCACATGAAGTTTACACCCACTTATTTCTTTCACACACCACTTTTCACACAACATAAACAACAAGAAAAAAAGATACTTTTTTAACATAAAAAACTAAAAACTAAAATATTTGTTTTTCTTTTCTTTTTTTTTATACTCTACTCTCAACATGTTTATCTCCGCAAAATTACCCGCCCTGCCCACGGTCAGTAGGGGACACCGATGGGCTTGGAAAGGCCGCCGTTCGTCGGATGGGACGTTAATCCGTGGCCCCGTGTGCGGGAGAGCCATACCCTGTGCACGTTAAAGAACACGCTGGATGGCCTTGACGGGATACTACCATCTGTCTCCCAACAGCTGTTCCAGTGGGTCCCCTCCCCCAACCTTCTCTGAGCCTTGGGGGTCCTTGTGACCTGGCCGTTTAGCCCATGGTGTGCAAAAAAGTGCCGCTCAGAGGTAAAACAACCCAACTCTCAACATGAAGAATTAGTACATATACACATCTATTCTTAACATTGGAAGAGAAAAAAAAATTATTATTCTTTTATTGTAAACAAGACCTGAATGAGTCAGAACGTACCAATCGTTCTAGAATATTCAATTTTGTGGGACGTTTCATCATCATCTCAAGGCAATATTTCCTCTGCATTTGATATCGAACGTTAAACTAAGAGTAATTACTTCCCTAACTGTAAAATATAACTCACTAAAAAGAGCTTCTGCGAATCCTAAAATATCTTTAAATGATAAATGTTATTCATTGCGATTTAGTTTTTTCAAATATGCAAATATCTAAGCTACTTTTAGTGGGATGTTTAGAATGGAATTCTTGTGAATTTTGGAAATCGCTAATTAACTTCTTTTAGGAAACTGATGACTATTCAAAGATAATTTTAATGATTTTAGAAACTAATTTTTGAATACTTTTATAAAGCTTTTCAACTGAATTTAGTTAACTTCTAGGACATCAAAAATCGAATTTTAGTGACATTTTGAGACATTTGAAAGCTAAGGGTATGAATATTTAGGAATTTCAGACACTAATCTTACTGAAAGTTAAGAATATTCCCTTTAGAGAATCTCTAGGATATTTAAAAGCAAATTTTGATGAATTTTTAGAGTATTTAGAAGAGAATTTCAACTTGGCTACTGATCAAAGGGACCCTGGTTCGAGCCCTGGGTAAAGCATGGATGTTTGTATTGTCTTTCTGTTGAGGTCTCGTCTACTCACAGGCCTTCTCTATGGCGTATTAAACTGACATGCTGCAGTCAAACCTCTGTGACAGGAACATGTCTTGAGGGAATAATTTTTACAATTTATGTTTTTAAGGAAATTTTTGTGAACACTTTAATTATAATATTCCTCAGGTTTCTAAAGTATTCTAGAATTATTTCGGAGCAATCATGCAAATAAACAAGAAATGCGGCAGAATCAGACAATTCCGCTTCCTTTGTTAATGAAGTCAACATATGTAAGTTGCTGGGTACGAATTGATTCTCATTCGGTGCTTTCATACTTTGCATAAAGATTGTGCATTTTAGATTATGCATCTCTTCAAATTCGTTTCTTAAAAGCGAATTGTGGTCTTAGGATATCATTTGATAAACTTTTCTCCTTTCAAAGCAGATTTCTCTCAAGGAAACATTACCTTTTCTGTTAGCAATATATGAAATACAGTCCATCAGTTGAAAATCAATGTTTAATGATCTTGGTTTAGGAAAGAGTTTTAATGAGGTATGCAACAATTGAAAGTCTTTCAATTGCAGCAAAAATAAATATCGATGCAGTTTGCTAAAGCCCAAGATTATTGCTTTTTACTTACATGAAACTTCAACTCAGCACGTAATGGTGAAAAAAAGGCAAGATAAAACGAAACATCCAGATCTGTTTACAAGTTCTTCGTTTGCATATTCTAAAAATATGATTTTATTTCTACATTTTCTTGTTGCTTTGAGGGTTAAACACAGAAGAATCATCCACTGGATGTCACTCAATTTAGAGAACTTTTACATTTCTCAATTTTTCCAATAAGTCGGTGAGCCATTTGAATAGCAAAACAAATATCTCAGCATAATTGGATGGTAATACTTAGTGAATACATTCCAGAGAATATGAATGCATTGTGCATATGAAATATCTATTTGGGGAAAGAGATTAGGAATATTAATTATGTTTAACGAAATGGGGCATATTCAATGTTTAGCTCCTACATCCAATTTAGTTCCGTTTCTATCTTTAATAAAAACGAAATTTGAAAATACAATTGCAAATACTGATCACTTCTATAGATTTAGTGCATTAAACGAATACTAAGAGATTACATATTTTTTTTTCATTAATAATTAAAAATGTCATTTCATATTTATTTGGAGGATGGATTTTTGTTTTGTTGTTATTGTCATCATTATTATCACTATTGTTATTGTTGTTATTTACGCTGTTAAGATGAAAGAACAATATTAATTTTTCTTGTCAAATATATCATTTTTCCACTAGAGTTGGATTTATTTTTTTTCTCCTCGTACTATATGAGGAAATTTCTACAATCTCATCTGTATCTTTAGTTTACACTTATATTATGAAAAAAATCAATGCAACCTGTAAATCATTTTCTGGATTTATTTATTAATCGTATCATTATTAATGGATTCTTTAATCGTAGAAAGCAATATAAGCTAAAACGGCAGACTACTAGTTCATGGAAACTAGTAAAAGAAATGTTTTCGCTGAAATAATGAGGCTTTTTGAAATGCCATACACATTAAATGTTTTTTTAGTTGTGCCTTAATATACAAAAGAATGCATGCTTTAAATAAAGTTTCCCAATAAAAAATATACATCAAAGCAAAAAAGAGCTAAAGTGTAAGCATCACTTTAATCATTTTTTTCCTTCCAGGAGCATTAGAACTTCATGTCATCAAACTTTTGCATTACCATCAATGACATCGTAAAGGCAACGTCAAATATTTACGAAAAGCGGGATGAAAGCTTTCCGGTATTAACTATGCATCACAAAAGTTTGCTTTTTTTGGTAAACTTTTCTGACTTTAAAAAATAACCAAACTCACGTAAAGGGTTCTTTTCGCTTATTCTTTTTTATTCTCCGAAAAATTTTTCTTTTTAGCACTGCTTACAAAATTACGTGAGAAGAAACATCGCAGAAGTAGTCACAATGTTGAATTCCATAAAAAGGAATACTAATTCAAAAATATCAAAATACCTTAGCGAACACAATAATAAAAAATTTAACACTTCCAAGATTGCAAAGCATATGGTTAGACGTATTGTCGTACTCGGAATTTTGCAATACCGAATTCGACGTAACTATCTGTCGCCATTTTCTTCCAGCCACCCGACATTCCCTCAGTAAAACGGCTAGAAGCAACAACTTCAGTCGCCATGTTGAGGACGATGGGCCATCTGGGCCTTTGCACACGGCACCCTGTCCAAGAAACGAGAAAAACAAAGCGATAAAAAGGGGAAAGGGAGTTTTTCGAATAAGCGCAGCAATAGTTACCAAGAGCTGCACAAGGTTGGGTTGGGTGTTTTACCTCTGAGAGGCACTTTTTTGCACACCATGGGCTAAATGGCCAGGTCACATGGACCCCGTAGGCTCAGAGAAGGTTGGGGAGGGGAACCACTGGAACAGCTGTTGGGAGACAGATGGTAGTCTCCCGTCAAGGCCATCCAGCGTGTTCTTTAACCTGCACAGGGTATGGCTCTCGCGCACACGGAGCCACGGCTTAACGTCCCATCCGACGAACTGTGGCCTTTCCAAGCCCATCGGTATCCCCTACTGACCGTGGGCAGGGCGGTGAATTTTGCGGAGATAAATCTCAAAGCTGGACTCGAGTCAGAGCTGGGACTCGAACTTGGGAACTACAGATTACGAGTCTGGCGCGCTACCGACTGAGCCACCTCCGCCCTAGCTGCACAAAAATGACTCAGGATCACGCCAGATGCTGGAATATCCAATAAAAAACGGACCGCGCCAATGAACTTCGGCCACTACTGTCACCGACGAACTCTGCTGTCCAATGAGAGGTGACCGGGGGGGCCTTTTTGAATTCTGAAGCGCGATAAAAGAGAAGTGTGTGCGCTACAGTGCGGACGTGCAACACGAGTTGGGTTGGGTTGTTTTACCTCTGAGCGGCACTTTTTTGCACACCATGGCCTAAATGGCCAGGTCACATGGACCCCGAAGGCTCAGAGAAGGTTGGGGGAGGGGACCCACTGGAACAGCTGTTGGGAGACAGATGGTAGCCTCCCGTCAAGGCCATCCAGCGTGTTCTTTAACGTGCACAGGGTATGGCTCTCCCGCACACGGGGGCCACGGCTTAACGTCCCATCCGACGGACGGCGGCCTTTCCAAGCCCATCGGTGTCCCCTACTGACCGTGGGCAGGGCGGGGAATTTTGCGGAGATAAATCTCAACGCTGACCCAGCTGGGACTCGAACCTGGGAACTACAGATTACGAGCCTGGCGCGCTACCGACTGAGCCACCCCCGCCACGTGCAACACGAAGTGAGCTCTGAGCACCAAGAGACAATAGACTCCGAAGATGGAAAGCAAAGCAGCTAAGCAGCGGTCGAAGATGCTGTAGGCCGAGGCAGACGATTAGTAAAGAAAGGGTGAAGAAAGAGCATGCCCCACCCTCTAGATGCAGCCGACATGCAAAATCCTACCAGCCATTGTCGAGACCCCTTCGCCGACAGAAAAGATCTGCGAGCAGCAGGCAACCACGCAGCATGCAGCGAGCGACCGGCGTGTAGGGAGAGACGAAGCTCCCCCCCCCCTGTCAAGCTACCTGCCGGAGTCACTCGCCAGCGCATCCAGCCTTGTCAACAGCGGACTTATGAGGTGCCTTTCGCCGATGAACTATTCTTGCCCACTAATGGAGTCTGAACGGCAACTCCCAGAGCGCGGAGGATCTCCCCTTGGCCGAGCCTCAGCATAACAGAAGAGGACGAGCGCAACGATGGAGCGAACTAAACTAAAAAGGTCAGCAGCCGTTTTTTTCTGAGATTCTATAGCCTTTACCTCTACAGTAATAGCCCCTGAGTGTTCCCCTTTTCTCTCTGCGTCTCCCAGAATATCTCGCCAATAAGGTTGGGTTGTTGGGTTGTTTTACTTCTGAGCGGCACTTTTTTGCACACCATGGGCTAAATGGCCATGTCACATGGACCCCGAAGGCTCAGAGAAGGTTAGGGGAGGGGACCCACTGGAACAGCTGTTGGGAGACAGATGGTAGCCTCCCGTCAAGGCCATCCAGCCTGTTCTTTAATGCACAGGGTATGGCTCTCCCGCACACGGGGCCACGGCTTAACGTCCCATCCGACGGACGGCGGCGTTTCCAAGCCCATCGGTGTCCCCTACTGACCGTGGGCAGGGCGGGGAATTTTGCGGAGATAAATCTCAACGCTGACCCAGCTGGGACTCGAACCTTGTAACTACAGATTACGAGCCCGGCGCGCTACCGACTGAGCAACCCCCGCCCCATCGCCAATAAGGTACAGTTGCCTGGCGTGTACTATAGTATTGAAATTGTGATCCGACCCCCAGATAAGCGGTCGGGTATCTCATCTTCTGAATAATAAATTATGTTTGTAATGTACCTACTTGTTCGAATGAGTGATTATTGATGAGAACGAAAATTTAACCCGCAAACAGCATTGAAAACACAACGCAATCATCAGCCATTATTTTGGGGTCTAACCTATCGGTTGCCCCTAGTTCTTACCCCCCATCAACTACATCTGGTGGGGTGTAGAACAGTATCACAGAAAGAAGATCATTAGCAGACTCATCTAGCAAAGACAATTTCTCCTTTAACAGCATAAATGGGAATTTCCAAATTGACGAATAGCTTTCCACTTGAGAGATGGGGGGCGGGGAGAGGATTTGAGTCTGAGCATCTCTTTTCTGCCCACAACTGACAAACCAAAGGATTGTGGCCTTTGCAAGGCTGTCGGTGTCTCATTTTCCCTCGAGATCACAGCAGGAATCAGCGTAGAAAGTTACGAGATTGATCTCACGCTTTATCGATTGAGTCATCCCCTTCACCATTTGAATGGAGTGATATATTTATTTAGACACAATATATACATATAACCTTGGTCAAGGACGTCAGGAGGGAAGGGGCGAAATGGGCATCCTCCTTCTGGAATTTAAATATCCACGAAGAAAAAATATATGCTGCGAACTTTAATGTTTTCCCCTTGGAAAAATATGGTTAATGATCCTCATTCTGAACTTATATTCATAATTATCTTCGTTAAGCTATAGTAACGTACAAAAGCAGCATGGCCAAACCAATGCAGTCTCTATCTACACAAGATTCTGCTCAAAGGCGGTCAAATCACCTAAATGAGCAATAGCCAACCTTGGCATTAGGCGGTTAAACCATCTAATGCCCATGATACTGCTTAAGTACCTAGAATCAGTGCATCAAAGTTCCTGTTATCATGTTCACAAAGGGTCCAAGCTTCACTACCAAAACAAACTTTAGGAAGAGCCAAACTATTACATAGTCTAATTTTAATCATGTATATAAGCGCCTATTTTTCCACAATATCCGCAGATTTTTTAGAAGTCCCAGCAGGAACACCTGCCTATTCGTCTGTTTATCTCATGTCGCACATCTCCAGTTTCTGTTCCAAAACTGCCAAAATGATTAAACTGAGGAACCTGTTCAAGAGTGCAGCCGTCCAAAACAGCTAAAGGACAACCTGTCCGATCAATTTTCGTCACTTTAGTTCTCTCTATCACCAAACCAACTTTATTACCTATTTCATCTAGAGCCCTAAAGAAAAAAAAATCATCTCTTCAACATCATTTGCCAAAAGGGATAAATATTAAACATACTCTAAATACGATATTTTCGAAGATTAAACCATCAATAAACCAGGTATTTATTTATTTCATTTTCTTTTATTCTAGAACCAATTCGTTATCGCTGTGAACTGCCCGTAAAAGATTACGGGCAGTTTACAGCCCTTTATATATTTTGTTCACAGCACTTTTATAATTTTTTTTCTTCCAAATACTGAAGTATATATTTTAATCTTGTGGCATTTTCTTAAACTTGTTAGTATCTATCACTTTACATGCATTTGTTTTCGCATAAAAATTCAATTTCAAATTTTTGTTGATATATGCTACAGATTAGTTCGGGCTTACACTTCAGAGCCTGAATTGGGAAAATAAATTGTGATTCATCATGAGACGTATACAAAGAAGTGCAGGTCGCTAAACTTTTTCTTTTACTCCTATTCTAAGCTGTTTCAAACTGAAATAATTATAATTATTTGGAGAAATTTTTAAATATTAATACTATTTGGAACTAAAAATACAAGAATTAATTCTTAAAAATTGACGTTTCTTGAATAATAGTATTATAATTGTTCAAAAAGATTCGTTAATGACTAGAAGGAATTACATACATATCGCCTCTGGCAAATATGGGAATCTCGTTTTCCAAGAGAATAAAAGTTTTCGTTTACCTACTTTTTTACTTTTGGCTACTGATTTAAGGGACCTGGGTTCCAACCCCGGGCAGCATGGACGTTTGTGATATTTTTCTGCTGAGGTCCCGCCATCCTCTCAGACCTTCTACTGTGACTTATAAACTGACAGACTCCTGTCAGACCTCTGTGGCAAGCAACTGCTTGAGGAGGGTATTTATATTTATATCTATTATAAGTTACAATTCGGACTAATGGATGATTGGTCAAATGCAAAAAGCATTATTTTATTAGTACTTATATAACATAGTTTTTTTTTATTTTTATTCCTTCAATTTAAAAAGTTACTTTTCTCACACCCTTCTGAGAAAAGGGGGCAGATTGTTGCTGTCAGTAGAATACCTCTTGACACTCTACCATCAAAATTTTAAATTTCTAGCATAAATATGTTTTTTGCAATATTCATTTAAAGCTGCAATTTTCAAATTTTTCCACCGTTAGGGGATTATTTTAAACTTTTTGGACATTCCGAAAGTGCGAATCGTATTATTTCATCGATACCTACCGAACATAAAAATAATTTTCTATTTATCTCTAAAAACAAACAACTGTTTCTTAAAGCAAAACTAAGTTGCATTTTATCTCTAAAAACAAACAACTGTTTCTTAAAGCAAAAATAAGTTGCATTTTATCTCTAAAAACAAACAACTGTTTCTTAAAGCAAAACTAAGTTGCATTTTATCTCTAAAAACAAACAACTGTTTCTTAAAGCAAAAACAAGTTGCATTTTATCTCTAAAAACAAACAACTGTTTCTTAAAGCAAAAACAAGTTGCATTTTATCTCTAAAAGCAAACAACTGTTTCTTAAACCAAACATAAGTTGCATTTTATCTCTAAAAACAAACAACTGTTTCTTAAAGCAAAAATAAGTTGCATTTTATCTGTAAAAGCAAACAACTGTTTCTTAAAGGAAAAATAAGTTGCATTTTATCTCTGAAATCAAACAACTGTTTCTTAAAGCAAAAATAAGTTGCATTTTATCTCTAAAAACAAACAACTGTTTCTTAAAGCAAAAATAAGTTGCATTTTATCTCTAAAAACAAACAACTGTTTCTTAAACCAAAAATAAGTTGCATTTTATCTCTGAAATCAAACAACTGTTTCTTAAAGCAAAAATAAGTTGCATTTTATCTCTAAAAACAAACAACTGTTTCTTAAACCAAAAATAAGTTGAATTTTATCTCTAAAAACAAACAACTGTTTCTTAAAGCAAAAAGTTGCATTTTATCTCTAAAAACAAACAACTGTTTCTTAAAGCAAAACTAAGTTGCATTTTATCTCTAAAAACAAACAACTGTTTCTTAAAGCAAAAATAAGTTGCATTTTATCTCTAAAAACAAACAACTGTTTCTTAAAGCAAAAATAAGTTGCATTTTATCTCTAAAAACAAACAACTGTTTCTTAAAGCAAAAATAAGTTGCATTTTATCTCTAAAAACAAACAACTGTTTCTTAAAGCAAAACTAAGTTGCATTTTATCTCTAAAAACAAACAACTGTTTCTTAAAGCAAAAATAAGTTGCATTTTATCTCTAAAAACAAACAACTGTTTCTTAAAGCAAAAATAAGTTGCATTTTATCTCTAAAAACAAACAACTGTTTCTTAAAGCAAAAATAAGTTGCATTTTATCTCTAAAAACAAACAACTGTTTCTTAAAGAAAAACTAAGTTGCATTTTATCTCTAAAAACAAACAACTGTTTCTTAAACCAAAAATAAGTTGCATTTTATCTCTGAAATCAAACAACTGTTTCTTAAAGCAAAAATAAGTTGCATTTTATCTCTAAAAACAAACAACTGTTTCTTAAACCAAAAATAAGTTGCATTTTATCTCTAAAAACAAACAACTGTTTCTTAAAGCAAAAAGTTGCATTTTATCTCTAAAAACAAACAACTGTTTCTTAAAGCAAAACTAAGTTGCATTTTATCTCTAAAAACAAACAACTGTTTCTTAAAGCAAAAATAAGTTGCATTTTATCTCTAAAAACAAACAACTGTTTCTTAAAGCAAAAATAAGTTGCATTTTATCTCTAAAAACAAACAACTGTTTCTTAAAGCAAAACTAAGTTGCATTTTATCTCTAAAAACAAACAACTGTTTCTTAAAGCAAAAATAAGTTGCATTTTATCTCTAAAAACAAACAACTGTTTCTTAAAGCAAAAATAAGTTGCATTTTATCTCTAAAAACAAACAACTGTTTCTTAAAGCAAAAATAAGTTGCATTTTATCTCTAAAAACAAACAAATGTTTCTTAAAGCAAAAATAAGTTGCATTTTATCTCTAAAAACAAACAACTGTTTCTTAAAGCAAAAATCAGTTGCATTTTATCTCTAAAAACAAACAACTGTTTCTTAAAGCAAAACTAAGTTGCATTTTATCTCTAAAAACAAACAACTGTTTCTTAAAGCAAAAATAAGTTGCATTTTATCTCTAAAAACAAACAACTGTTTCTTAAAGCAAAAATAAGTTGCATTTTATCTCTAAAAACAAACAAATGTTTCTTAAAGCAAAAATAAGTTGCATTTTATCTCTAAAAACAAACAACTGTTTCTTAAAGCAAAAATAAGTTGCATTTTATCTCTAAAAGCAAACAACTGTTTCTTAAAGCAAAAATAAGTTGCATTTTATCTCTAAAAACAAACAACTGTTTCTTAAAGCAAAACTCAGTTGCATTTTATCTCTAAAAACAAACAAATGTTTCTTAAAGCAAAAATAAGTTGCATTTATCTCTAAAAACAAACAACTGTTTCTTAAAGCAAAACTAAGTTGCATTTTATCTGTAAAAACAAACAACTGTTTCTTAAAGCAAAAATAAGTTGCATTTTATCTCTAAAAACAAACAACTGTTTCTTAAAGCAAAAATAAGTTGCATTTTATCTCTAAAAACAAACAACTGTTTCTTAAAGCAAAAATAAGTTGCATTTTATCTCTAAAAACAAACAAATGTTTCTTAAAGCAAAAATAAGTTGCATTTTATCTCTAAAAGCAAACAATTGTTTCTTAAAGCAAAAATCAGTTGCATTTTATCTCTAAAAACAAACAACTGTTTCTTAAAGCAAAAATAAGTTGCATTTTATCTCTAAAAACAAACAATTGTTTCTTAAAGCAAAAATCAGTTGCATTTTATCTCTAAAAACAAACAACTGTTTCTTAAAGCAAAAATAAGTTGCATTTTATCTCTAAAAACAAACAACTGTTTCTTAAAGCAAAAATAAGTTGCATTTTATCTCTAAAAACAAACAACTGTTTCTTAAAGCAAAAATAAGTTGCATTTTATCTCTAAAAACAAACAACTGTTTCTTAAAGCAAAACTAAGTTGCATTTTATCTCTAAAAACAAACAACTGTTTCTTAAAGCAAAAATAAGTTGCATTTTATCTCTAAAAACAAACAACTGTTTCTTAAAGCAAAAATAAGTTGCATTTTATCTGTAAAAACAAACAACTGTTTCTTAAAGCAAAAATAAGTTGCATTTTATCTCTAAAAACAAACAACTGTTTCTTAAACCAAAAATAAGTTGCATTTTATCTCTAAAAACAAACAACTGTTTCTTAAAGCAAACCTAAGTTGCATTTATCTCTAAAAACAAACAACTCTTTCTTAAAGCAAAACTAAGTTGCATTTTATCTCTAAAAACAAACAACTGTTTCTTAAAGCAAAAATAAGTTGCATTTTATCTCTAAAAACAAACAACTGTTTCTTAAAGCAAAAATAAGTTGCATTTTATCTCTAAAAACAAACAACTCTTTCTTAAACCAAAAATAAGTTGCATTTTATCTCTAAAAACAAACAACTGTTTCTTAAAGCAAAAATAAGTTGCATTTTATTTCTAAAAACAAACAAATGTTTCTTAAAGCAAAAATAAGTTGCATTTTATTTCTAAAAACAAACAAATGTTTCTTAAAGCAAAAATAAGTTGCATTTTATCTCTAAAATCAAACAACTGTTTCTTAAAGCAAAAATAAGTTGCATTTTATCTCTAAAAACAAACAACTATTTCTTAAAGCAAAAATAAGTTGCATTTTCCCAACAACCGTAGCAGAAAGGGTCAACTCATTGTTGTCAATGCACACCTCATGGCTTTCACATTCCATCACTAAAATTTTAAATTTGTATCAAAAATTCATTGTTCAATATATTTATTTAATATTTGAAATTTTCCAATTTTACCATCGTAAGAGAGCTCAGTTATAGCTTTAAGAGATTCGGAAGGTAAGAATCATAATATTTTATCGATACCTATCGAACTCAAAAAGCATTGTTAACACATCTCTAAAAACGTAAAAAAATTCGATGTATACAGACGAACAGACAGATGACAAAGTGAACATATTATCTAGTTTTTTGCTTCCTTTGTTTTTAAACGAGATGAGAAAAGGGAGAATACCTGAAAAAATAATCTAAATTTCATACATTTTAATTACTGAACACTGAAAAAGTTTAAATAGTAATCAAGAAAAACTGTTTTAGTTCTCTACTTATTTTTTTCCTGCAATTACAAGTCAACCTGTAACAAATTAGGACTGATGATGAAAGATCTCTATAATAACACTGAGTCGTGTAAGAGAGTTGGTAAAGCTTGTAGCAATTGGTTTAGCATTACTTCTGGTGTTCGACAAGGGTGCATTTTGTCTCCTTTTCTCTTTAGTTCGGTTATTGATCATGTTATGCGAACTTCACTGCAAGGGAAAGATTTTTTGGCCTTAAATGGTCTAGAGACACGAAAATTGCTGATTTAGATTATGCTGATGATTTAGCCCATTTGGCAAATGATGTTGATGAGATGAACTCTTTCATTAGGGCTGTTGATGAAACTGGTAATAGAGTAGGTTTGGTTATGATTCAGTTAATCTGAATGGTTGCAGTCTTGAACAGGTGTCACAGTTTAATTACCTTGGGAGCTATGTAACAGATACTGGTGATGTGCGACATGAGATTAACAGACGAATCGGGATTGCTACCGGGACTTTTAAGAATCTATATAGAGTGTGGAGAAATAGGCGTATACACCTAAAGATGAGGACACCTAAACTAATGATGAGGTTAGGCAAAGGAGTCAGCAACCGCCTTTAAGCAGCATATTGTGCAGAGACGTCGTTGGTTTGGCCATGTTGCCGGTATGGATAATTTATAGATTAGCGAATAGGGTTATGAACAATGTGCCTAAAGGCCTCAGAAATAGGGGGAGTCCTTGAATGTGGTGGGCAGACAATGTCAAAAAGGACCTTATTGGAATTGGTCTATAGTGATCAGATTCAGCAGATGTAGCTCAGGACAGATGTATTTGGAGAACTAAATTGCACAATCAGGGTGGACTTCCGTAGCCCGTGGCTGCTTAAGGATGATGATGATGATGACCCTAAGGATTGAACTCATTTCCAATATATACAGGATCGTTTTAAAAGAGTACCCGTATTGGAAAGTGCTGTATTTAATTAAGTAACTAAGCAACAAAAGTACGTGTAAAAATCAAGAAATTCTTAAAGTTTTGTTTTGAGGTTAAACGTACTTCAATATGGGCCCCACTGGTGGCATGATATTCCACTCATACTCGACTCAGCATGTCTGCAGTAATACTTGCAATAGCCGCAATAATTCTTTCCTTTAAATGTTGTAAATTGCAAATGTTTCGGAATAAAACATTTTTTCAATGCATTCCCAAACCAAGAAGGCCATGTCATACTAACTTCACGCCGTCATACCAAGGAAATATTTGAAGTTGCTAGACATTTTGGGCACACAATGATCCGTTGCTTTACTTTTGATACCATAGAGAGCTTTCAAATATTGGTATTGGTTTAGAATGATCCTGTACTGTACGTAATGCTTGTTGGGTTGTTTTACCTCTGAGCGGCACTTTTTTGAACACCATGGGCTAAATGGCTAGGTCACATGGATCCCGAAGGCTCAGAGAAGGTTGGGAGAGGGGACCCACTGGAACAGCTGTTGGGAGACAGGTGGTAGCCTCCCGTCAAGGCCATCCAGCGTGTTCTTTAACGTGCACAGGGTATGGCTATCCCGCACACGGGACCACGGCTTAACGTCCCATCCGACGGGCGGCGGCCTTTCCAAGCCCATCGGTGTCCCCTACTGTCCGTGGGCAGGGCGGGGAATTTTTGCGGAGATAAATCTCAACGCTGACAGAGCTGGGACTCGAACCTGGGAATTACAGATTACGAGCCTGGCGCGCTACCGACTGAGCCACCCCCGCCCCGTACGTAATGCATAACTGATCTTAATTAACGAGGTTCTTAATTCCTCCTGCGAATAACTATAAATACTTGTAGTTTCACGGTGAATGCAAAGAACAAATTATTGCTATGCACTTATTTTGTGCATTAATCGTAAATTGTAAATAAATTAAAATTATAAATTTAAATTAAATATTTCAAAATTGTATTTAAATAAATTTTATTATTTTTATTTAATTAAAATAATAATCGTGAATAAAAAATATTCTTTTAAAATGATGGAGCACTAACTACAGATCCAAAGGAAAACAAAACTCTGCTACAATAGTTAGTTTAAAATATTTTCGTGAAGTGGCAATTCGAATATCAAACAACTGTCAGACCGAACAGAAATTTAACTCAACTGCATCAGTTGGGGGCGGGGGTGGATCAGTCGGTAGCACGCCAGGCTCGTAATCTGTAGTTCCCAGGTTCGAGTCCTAGCTGGGTCAGCGTTGAGATTTATCTCCGCAAAATTTCCCCGCCCTGCCCACGGTCAGTAGGGGACACCGATGGGCTTGGAAAGGCCGCCGTCCGTCGGATGGGACGTTAAGCCGTGGCCCCGTGTGCGGGAGAGCCATACCTTGTGCACGTTAAAGAACACGCTGGATGGCCTTGACGGGAGGCTACCATCTGTCTGCCAACAGCTGTTCCAGTGGATCCCCTCCCCCAACCTTCTCTGAGCCTTCGGGGTCCATGTGACCTGGCCATTTAGCCCATGGTGTGCAAAAAAGTGCCGCTCAGAGGTAAAACAATCCGATCCAACTGCATCAGTTAATTTTTGTGCTATAAATCCCAAAACTTCTATAAATTGGCTCCAAGTTTCAGTTTTGCTTATTCTTAATATATGAAGGAAAAAATCTGTTAGAATTGAAAATAATGTCGAAGAGTATTTGTTTAGATTAAATACAGATTTGGATTGAATATATTTACCACAAATATTGAAACAATATAGTCACGTGCAGAAATTAAAACGTGATTATTATGAGATACGTCACGTACTGTGGAAGTACGTCATGTTCGATATAGAATAGAAAGTTTAATTTGAAAATAGGTTTAGAGAAGTTGAAATTGTTCTTGTTTGAGTGACTTTTTTTTGTTTTGAGTGATCATTGCCTTAGCGAAGATACCGAGTTGGAAAATTTTCCAATTCGGAAATCAAATTTTGCCTACTGAGAAAATAAGTACTTCACATAAATTTAATTTTAAATCTGTCACTGACGTACCTAGAATTTCCTTTAGGTCAGGTTCCATCGATTTCTCCAAGTGCCTCCATTTGCAACCTTGCCAAGTTTTTACAAAAAAGAAACCTATTTCATTAACCTCCACTAATTGTTGCTAAGTCATGTCAAATTTTGAAAACTCCACAAGATTTCGTCAAGTTCTCTCGATTGTGCCAACAATCCTTATTTTCACTAAACTTATCCCACTTCTGACAACTCTCCTATACTTTAGAGGCGGGGTGGCTCAGTCGGTAGCGCGCCAGGCTCGTAATTTGTAGTTCCCAGGTTCGAGTCCCAGCTGGGTCAGCGTTGAGATTTATCTCCGCAAAATTCCCCGCCCTGCCCACGGTCAGTAAGGGACACCGATGGGCTTGGAAAGGCCGTCGTCCGTCGGATGGGACGTTAAGCCGTGGCCCCGTGTGCGGGGGAGCCATACCCTGTGCACGTTAAAGAACACGCTGGATGGCCCTGACGGGAGGCTACCATCTGTCTCCCAACAGCTGTTCCAGTGGATCCCCTCCCCCCAACCTTCTCTGAGCCTTCGGGGTCCATGTGACCTGGCCATTTAGCCCATGGTGTGCAAAAAAGTGCCGCTCAGAGGTAAAACAACCCAACAAAAATCCTATACTTTATCAAGTGGCATCAAATTCTACCAACTGCCCTAGATTTTACAAAGTGTTATCGATTGTACCAATGATTTGGCTCTCTCTCGATTGTACCAATGATTTGGCTCTCTCTCGATTGTGCCAATCCTATTTCTCTATTGCTTTTGGCTTTGACATTTGTCGGTTTGTCAGTTGGTCGGTTTTCCGATTTGTGGATTTGACAAAACGTTTTTCCACCTTGTCTTTCAAATGCGATGGAGACATTTAATGATTTGTGTGCGAAATGAAAGCTTGTGACTCGAGAAGTGTCAGAGGATACAAAATATTTACTCCCAATGATTTGTTCACTCTTAAAAAAGGGGAAATATAAAAGCGATTGTCCCCTTATATCTCCAGAACACGAGTGCCGAACGTAACACTCTATGCGTCAAATGAAAGCTTCTGACGCGGCGAATGTCATAGGTTATAAGAAATTGACCCCGCATGCTCTCTTCCCCCCTAAAAATGGGAAGTGTGAAAGTTGTTCTATTGTATATATACTGCGAATGAGAAAGCTTATAGTTACCAGTTAGGTGTCAAAATGAAAGTTCATATAATTTCCGTCGTAAACTATTTCATATTTTGCCCTAACCATTCCCCCCCGTGATAAAAGCGGGAGGGGGGGGGCGGATTTTCTCAGGGTTCGACTTTACGAGTCATGTCTCGAATTAACGTTTTAGATCCCTCCAATGTCATGGGCTATCTAAAACATAACAAAAATATAAATAAATTAAAAAATTTTAAAAATATCTATCTTCCTATATGGCTCTAAAAAGCATAAAGTAAACTTAAAGCATATCGATGGTGCAATCAGTCGTATGAGTTCGTATTCACTTTAAAGGAAGATAGAGCGCTGATATACCTACAAAACAAGATTATCGGCGTCCTATCTTCCTTTGAAGTGAATATGAACTCATACTGATTTCACAATCGTTATGCTTTCAGTTTATTTTCTACTTTTTGGGACCATATTTCATTATTTTTTTTAATTTTTTAATTCACAACTCTCCTATTTTACCAAGTGGCTTCAAATTTTGCCAACTCCACAAGATTTTGCCAAGTTTTCTCGAATTTGACGATTAATTTCGCAGAACCAATCCCAATTTTCACAACTAGCCTGAATTTTATCAAGTGGCTTCGAATTTTGCCAACTGCCCTAGATTTTGCCAACTTGCCATAATTTTACAGAAAAAAAATCTTAATTTTTACATTTCAACTGAATTTTTCCAAGTCACTTCGAATTTTGACAACTCTCCTAAATTTTGCCAACTCCTCAAAATTTTCCCAAAAGTTCTGGTTTTTGCCAACTCTCCTTAATTTCACAAAACCAATCCCAATTTTCACAACTCACCCGTATTTTACCAAGTGGTTTCCTTTTGCCTAGTTTCCTCGATTTTCCCAACTCTCCTTAATTTTACAAAACCAATCCCAATTTTCACAACTTCGAATTTTAAAAACTGTCCTAGATTTTGCCAAATTGTCCCGATTTTGCCAACTCTCCTAGATTTTGCGAAGTTTTCACGATTTTTCCAACTCGCCATAATTTTACAGAAAAAAAAAATTTTTACATCTCACCCGAATTTTGCCAACTCCCCAAGATTTTACCAAGTTGCACAGATTTTGCCAACTCACCTGTATCTTACTAAGTGACTTCAAATTTTGCCAACTGCCATAGATTTTTGCTAACTTCCTTTAATTTTACAATAAAAAAAAATCTAAATTTTTACAACTCACCTGAATTTTACAAATAGCTATGGGGATGGGAGTCTCTCCTCCCAACCCCATAGCTACCCCCCTGGACTTGTGTGTACAAGTGCGGGTGTCGGGTAAGATTGTCGTTATAGTTTAATACTCTCTTTTTGTGAATAATCATATTAATTTCGGTTGTTTAAATGAATGTTGTCCTTATAAAATATATCAAATTATAAATATAAAATATGTAAAGTCGATTTTTGTTAAGAATTGATTCTACGATTTGTTATGTAGAACACTTTGCAATTCAGCTTTCGAGTGTTATATTTTTTTAGTGTTTGACATTAATAGCTAACAATAGTAATTAGCCATTAGCTTAATTAGTCTATTTGTATATTAAGCGATGAATACTTTAGGTTTTAGTTATTTCTTGTCAATTAATTGCTTTATATATTAAATAAGTTCATTTGTGGTTAGAGCGTTTGGCTACTGATCTGAGGGACCTAGGTTCGAGTGCGGAATTAAGGAATGGATGTTTGTGTTGTCTTTCTGTTTGTGTTATCTTTCTGCTGAGGTCTCGGCTTCCTTACAGATCTTTTCTATGGCGAATTAAACTGACAGCTCCTGTCAGACCTCTGTGGCAAGCAGCTGCTTGAGAGGATATTTTTATTTTTAATAATCTGTTTGGTTGTTTCGATTTCACGCAAGGTATTGTCACGCAAAAATAACTAAAAAAATCTGTAACAATATTAATAAACTGAAATTTATCAACTTTCAAGTTTGAGATTCAACAGTTAAATGTGAAATTTCAAGGACTTTAATTATTGTACTTGCTAAAGTGTAGAAGAAGTAACTGGCTATAAATATTGGAAGAGTTTAATTTTAGTATGTTCACAAAGTAGTGGACTTGTGTTACCTTATGAAGAATTTTATAAATCCATCGAGTTAGAGTGTCTTCTTGTATTCTTTGAAAAAGGGATTTGTTCCGGAAAGTGTACTGCTTTGATAGAATATAAAGACTATCATCTAAAGCCTCGTTACGGAAGTTGTGTATGAGTAGATTGAAAGCCAGACTAGATAGGAAACTCATAAAATAGAGTCATACTAATGAAAAAGGAACTCTCTAGGCCTAGAAATGAAGTAAAGTACGTAGTTATATTTAAGTATTTACTGCGAAACCTTTTTATTTGGTATTTCTTGAAATGCTAAGCCTCAAGTAAGATGTTTTAACACTTAGAGCTTATTGACTGGAATGCCATGTAATGGAAAGTTTGCACATTATATTTTGTTGCATTTGTTAGTAAAAGATGACCAACTAATTGTTAGCCATAAGTAAAGTTAATCCATTTTTTCCATTAAGTGAATTATCGAAATATTACTCATTTTTTTTAAAAATAGTTGCTTTGCCGTCCCGTGGCCGAGTGGTTAGCGCGCTTGGCTACTGATCTACGGGACTCTGGGTTCGAGCACCAGGTAAGGCATGGATGTTCGTGTTGTTTTTCTGCTGAGGTCCTGTCATCCTCTCAGACCTTCTACTGTGGCATATAAACTGACAGGCTCCTGTCAGACCTCTGTGGCAAGCAGCTGCTTGAGGGGGTATTTATTATTTTTATTTATATTACCTATTCTATAAGTTTGTTTGTTATTAGTTTTGTTAATCTGAACCAACTATACAACATTGCCAAGTAAGCATTACTTAAAACTTTGAGACAGTACTTAATCACAGACAATATACGATTTTGAATTTTTGTTTAAAATAATTAATAATTTTCTGGTTATTCTAGCTATTTTAACTACTTATTTGTATGCAACTTATTCAATCACCTGAACGGGTTTGTTAGACCCTTTGGTAATATATTGTAGATACAAAATTATTTTTTGATTTATTTTTTAGTTTGTATTTTCTTTTTGTAGTTTCCATTCAAAATTTGATTGTAAATTTTTGATGCAATATTTTAAAAAATGACATAGAAATAAAGCTACCAGTATTATTATATGTAATTATATATAGTTAGTTTATTTCAGATCTACAATATCACATATGTCTGTATTATTATAATTTTGCATCAGATCTGTAATGATTACTAAAATTATTTGTGGCAGTCATGGTCGCCTTTATTCCCATCTTATAATTTAACCTTTTTCATGGTAATTGGTTAACTGAATATATTTGGTTTGTTTTTTTGTGTTTTATATTCAATTTGAATATTTTCATATAGTTTTTTTTTGTTTCTTTTTAGAATTTCTTGTCCAAAAAACTGTTTAGTCGGTAACGTATCCAGTTTTTTAAATCCACTCATGTTTTATCCCAGTGTTGTCAAAGAATTTAATATATGGCACTAAAAGGAGTCACCTGCTTATAGTTTATGATCAGTTGCATAGATGGCAGCACTAACTACCGATGAACTTTTGCTCAAATGATATCCGAAACAAACTCTGCTGCAATATTTCGTTTTAAATGTCTAACTGAAATGACATTACGAATATTAAACAACGGGGAGGACTAAACAGAAAATTTAATTCAACTGCATCAGTTTGTTTTTGTTCTAGAAATCCAAAACACTCTATAAATTGGCACAAAATGTCTCAATTTTACTTATTCTTAGCCCGTGGCCGAGTGGTTAGCGCGCTTGGCTACTGATCTAAGGGACCTGGGTTCGAGCCCCGGATTAGGCATGGATGTGTGTGTCGTTTTTCTACTGAGGTCCTGCCATCCTCTCAGATCTCCTACTGTGGCATATAAACTGACAGCTCCTGTCAGACCTCTGTGGCAAGCAGCTGCTTGAGGGGGTATTTATTTATTTATTATTATTTAGACTTACCTTACCTTATTCTTGCTCTTTCTCTCGAACTTTCCCCAAAAAAATTAACTCTTTTATTTAGCCAGATATGAATCTCCCCACTTTTTATCAACATTATATTCCTAATTAATTTCGTTTCAATATTTATATATTACCGAATCTCTTACATTATTATCAGCTAATTTTTATATCTTTCTTAAAAAACAAGCTATTATTTCCCTTTTGGCATCCTTTCGTCTTCAGACATTCAATTTTTTAGACTTACATTATATATTTCTTCTTTAACTTCGATAGGTACAAATGAAATATTACTTACTATTCACTTCCAGTAGGAAAAAAAATTTTCTGATGTTTTTTTTTTATTCTTTGAATAATATATATATTTAATATAAGTCCTGGATTGTTTATGAAAACACTTTGCAAAATTTATTTTTTATATAAATTGCCGAACTTCATTCTATTTGAAAACGAGGAAGCCATTCGCTAGAGGCGATTGTTATTATTTCAAGTTATCAATGAATACTGACAAAACGTTGAAAAACATGAATGTAATTTGGAAATCACTGATGATTTAATTAAACTATGACTTGCGTTATTTAATAGTATTCTAAGTGAAGCAAGTTTTACATAATAGCAGCAATTCCGAGCGAACTAACGGACGGATGTACATTTGTGACGTCATTGCTGGCAAAATTATCGGTTTCTCCATGAACACAAATAAACAACTGCCATATACCGAGGTAGCGCGCCAGGCTCGTAATCTGTAATTCCCAAGTTCGAGTCCCAGCTGGGTCAGCGTTGAGATTTATCTCCGCAAAATTCCCCGCCCTGCCCACGGTCAGTAGGGGACACCGATGGGATTGGAAAGGCCGCCGTCCGTCGGATGGGACGTTAAGCCGTGGCCCCGTGTACGGGAGAGCCATAACCTGTGCACGTTAAAGAACACGCTGGATGGCCTTGACGGGAGGCTACCATCCGTCTCCCAACAGCTGTTCCAGTGGGTCCCCTCCCCCAACCTTCTCTGAGCCTTCGGGGTCCTTGTGACCTGACCATTTAGCCCTTAGTGTGCAAAAAAGTGCCGCTCAGAGGTAAAACAACCCAACCCAACAGATCTCACTGAGACGCCATAGTAGCCTGAGCATGAGCCTTCTTTCTATCAAATGAAATTATATGACCAAAGCCTTTTACTCTTTTGGACAGCATTGTCATCCTCCAAGTTCCTTTCTCTGTAATCCAAGAAATTATTAAAAAAATTTTCCAAAATGCAAGTGTTTAGAATTAAAGCAAAGCGTACTAAAAGCAGTTGGGTTGTTTTACCTCTGAGAGGCACTTTTTTACACAATGAGCTAAACGGCCAGGTCACCAGGACCCCGAGAAAGTTGGTAGAAAGGAACCCATTCGACAGCTGTTAGATGACAGATGACAGCCGCACACAAGGACATCCAGTTTGTTCTTTAACGCACACAGGTTCACGGCTTAACGTTTCATCTAATGGACAGCAGGCTTCCCAATGACATCGGTGTCCTTTACTGACTGAAGTCAGGACGGCCTGGTGGACTGGAACCTGGGAAGTTCAAGTTACTTGACTGATGGTACACTAACGCTTAAGCCCCCCTCCCCTCCCCCACTGAAAGCAGACTATCGTCCTTAATAATTGTGTAAAATAACTGAAAATTTCAGCAAATGTGAGTTGTCAAAACTACACTGCTTCTTCTGTGCGAAATCCGAAATGAGGTGTTTTATATACCTGTGACAAAATGGGATATTTTTCAATAAAGATATACACCGAAAAGCCAAATATTATAACCAGCGCGTCTTTATGCAAGTCTAAGCAACTGCAGGTAAACGGCGGTGCGTGTGAAGGTCATGAAATGGTATATAAGACCTTCTACTGAGCTCTGTTAATCAGTGTTATTAGCGGACTTAAGGGAGTTTGACAAAGGCCAAATTGTAATGGCCAGACGACTGGGTCAGAGCATTTCCGAGACGGCAAGGCTTGTGGGGTGCTCACGGTCAGCCGTGGTTAGTACCTTCAAAAAGGATCCGATTAGAGAAAACCACAAACCACCAGCAAGGTTAGGGCTGCCCACGCTCTTCGATGCTAGAGGTGAGCAAAGGCTATCTCATGTAGTAAGAGCCAACAGAAAGGATACCGTGGTGCAACTCGCCCGTAATTTGAATGCTGATGATGGAAGGTAATGGATCACAACACACAGTGCATCGAACCCTACTGAAATTGGGGTTGCATAGCCGCAGGCCGCTCCGAATACCCATGCTAACCTCGATTCACTGTCGTAAAGTTCCTGCAATGGGCTAACGAGCATCAAAACTTAACCTTGAATAATTGGAAGATGGTCGTCTGGTCTGTTGGATCACATTTCCTGTTGCACCATGTGGACGGTAGGGTACATGTGCGTCGTTTTCCTGGGAAAGTGTTGGCATCAGGATGTACCGTGGGATGAAAACTAGTTGGTGGAGGAAGTGTAAGGCTTTGGGCAAAGTTCTGCTGGGAAACCTTGGGTGCAGTCATTCATGTGCAGGAAATTATGACGTCTACCACCTACTTAAACATCACTGTAGACCAAGTACATCCTTTCATGGCAATGGTATCCATTTTCCCTTCGAGTGGTGCCTTTTTTCAGCAGGATAATGCGTTATGCCATACTGCACGGATTGTTCGAGAATGGTTCACAGAACATGAGGAAGACTTCCAGGTATTGCCCTGGCCTCCAAATTCCCCAGACATCAATCCAATCGAGCATCTGTGGTTTGTGTTGGAACAGCATATCCGATTTGCGGATATTGCAACCACGTAACTTACAAGAGTTAAAGGATCTGCTAGTAACGTGTTGGTACCAGGTGTGGCCACAAGACACCTTTAAAAATATTGTAGCGTCCATGCCTCGCCGGGTAAGAGCTGTTTTAGCGGCACGTGGAGGACCAACATCATATTAGGTAGATGCTCATAATGTTTTGGCTCTTCGGTTTATATGTATGTGTTATAATAATCACTCAGGCATAAATGAATTATTTGTCTACGATAACTGGGTGGAAGATAATTGGGTGGATGAGACAACAGGAACGATACGACAATCAGGCGTTGTAGGGACGACAATGGGGTGATTACGACAATTGGGTGGATGAGACAACAGGAACGATACGACAATCAGGCGTTGTAGGGACGACAATGGAGTGATTACGACAATTGGGTGGATGCGACAACAGGAACGATACGACAATCAGGCGTTGTAGGGACGACAATGGGATGATTACGAAAATTGGGTGGATGAAACAACAGGAACGATACGACAATCAGGCGTTGTAGGGACGACAATGGGGGTGATTACGACAATTGGTTGGATGAGACAACAGGAACGATACGACAATCAGGCGTTGTGGGGACGACAATGGGGTGATTACGACAATTGGGTGGATGAGACAACAGGAACGATACGACAATCAGGCGTTGTAGGGACAACAACGGGGTGATTACAACAATTGGGTGGATGCGACAACAGGAACGATACGACAATCAGTTGTTGGATGGACGATAATTGGGTGAATGCGACAATTGGGCGGATGCAATAATTGGATGAATGCGGCAATTGGGTGGATAAAGGAAATGGTTGGATATAACTTGCGATTACTAGCACTAATTCTAATATATCTGCAGTAGAGTAGAAAGAGACCAACATTAGAAAGTCTGCGCCATCTGGTAATCTGCAAGAAGTTGTTTAAAAATTAGCAGATATTTATATAAATTCTCATTAATCCGACCTGGAATAAGGCGAATTGTTCAACAAATCTATTTCATCGGATGAAACCATCCAATATCAAACGACCCCCAAATGAGGACAATTTTGGGGTCAATCTCTCTAATTCTTAATTCAATAAAGGGTCCACGTCTACTCTATGTAATCCGGGAATATATTTTTTTAAGTATATCCGTTGTAATGAAATCAAATGGAAATGAAAGAACGCACTATATAAAAAACACTCTCTATAATCCCAATTATCAAGAATTTCTATTAAACGTATTTTCTAAAGGAACCTTTATTCTAAACCAAACAATGGGAAGTCAAAAAAATGCATTACATGATACCAAAACAGTCAACATTTTTGTCTATTTTTGTTAATCCGACTTCCTTTAAAACGGATTTTTATATTTCAGTTTCTTTCTCTTCCTGATAAATGAAGGAACGGAAATCAAAGAACTCAGTGGAGAAAACGAAATCGTTTAAAAATATTGGTATACTCACTAATCCTATAATTAATAAAACGAACTTTTTTAAACGTCTTTTGCTTCTGAACTAAATAATCGAAAATATAAGCAACTCATACAGGAAACTTAAACAACCGATATTTACTTCTAGATAATCCGACTCTGGTTAAAACGAATTTTTATATTTCTATTCATTTCTGATTCTACTAAACCAAACAATCGGAAGTCAATGGGTTGGGTTGTTTTACCTCTGAGCGGCATTTTTTTGCACACAATGGGCTAAATGGCCAGGTCACATGGACCCCGAAGGCTCAGAGAAGGTTGGGGGAGGGGACCCACTGGAACAGCTGTTGGGAGACAGATGGTAGCCTCCCGTCAAGGCCATCCAGCGTGTTCTTTAACGTGCACAGGGTATGGCTCTCCCGCACATGGGGCCACGGCTTAACGTCCCATCCGACGGACGGCGGCCTTTCCAAGCCCATCGGTGTCCCCTACTGACCGTGGGCAGGGCGGGGAATTTTTGCGGAGATAAATCTCAACGCTGATCCAGCTGGGACTCGAACCTGGGAACTACAGATTACGAGCCTGGCGCGCTACCAACTGAGCCACCCCCGCCCCGGAAGTCAATGAAACAGGTGATATTTACATCCGTTCTCAAGTATCAGACTCTGGTTATAATGAATTTTAATATATCTATTTATTTTTGCTTTTTCTAAATAGAATAGGAATAAGAGGTATTCATACAGGAATTTGAAACCGTCCATATTAACACCTCAGTAATCAGACTTTGGTTAAAAGGACGCATTTTTATATTTCTCTTTATTTCTGCTCCTCCTCCTAATGGATGCAAACGGAAATCGAAAGGATTCATACAGGAAACTGAAACTTCCGATATTATCATCTATCCTCGATAATCTGACTCTGTTTAAACGGATTTTAATATTCCTATTGATTTGTGCTCCAATTAAACAAAACAATCGGAAATTAATGAAACTTATTCAGGAAATGAAACAGTCAATATTTTTTTTTCTGTTCTCGATAATCTGACTCTGGTTATAAGGGATTTTTATATTTCTGTTCAATTCTTCTCCTTCTAAACGAAGCGATCGGAAATAGAAGGAATTCATACAGGAAACCGAAACAGTTGGTAGTTACATCTATTCTCGATAATCCGACTCTGGTTAAAAATGGATTTATATTTTTACTCCTTCTACAGGAAACAATTGGAAATTTTGAAAAACTCATATAGGAAACAGAAACAGTCATATTTGCATCTTTTCTCGATAATCCGACCCTGGTTACAACGAATTTTTGCATTTTTATTCATTTCTAGTCCTCCTAAAGGATCCAAACGGAAATGAAACAAACCCATTCAGGAAACTAAAACATCCCATATTGTTTTCTGTCCTCGATAATCCAACTCTGGTTAAAATAGATATTTATAGTCATATTCATATCTGCTTCTTCTACTGGAAAAAATGGAAATCAAAGGAACTTACACAGGAAGCTGAAACAGCCTTTATTAACATCTGTTCTCGATAATCCGACTCCGAATAAAAAAGAATTTCTATATTTTTATTCATTTCTGGCCTTCCATAAAAAACAATCGGAAAACAAGAGAATTCATAGACAAGAGATAGCTGACATTTAAATATGTTTTGGATTATCCGAGTCTGGTTAAAACGGATTTTTGTGGATTTATTCATTTTTGTTTCTTCTACAGGAAGTAATCAAAAATCAACGAAATTCATCGACGAAACTAAAACAGCCGATATTAACATCTTCTCTGCCCTAGAGAAGATGATATAAAAAAAACATCTCGTTGATCCGACTCTGGTTAAAGAGGATTTTTATATTGCGATTCATTTCTGCCCCTACGAAACGAAACAATCAGAAATCAACGGAACTTATTCAGGAAAATGAAACAGCCAATATTTATAAATAATTTATACCTAATCCGACATTTCAGTACATCAGTTTTTTTTAATTTGTTGTTTCAAAACGAAGTAATCGGAAACCAAAAGAAGAGACTGCCAGAAATATTTACTTTAGTTTTCTCTAATCCGATTTTTATTAAAATTGATTCCGTGGCTGAATGGTTAGCACGCTTGGCTACTGATCTAAGGGACCTGGGTTCGAGCCCTGGGTAAGGCATGGACGTTTGCGTTGTTTTTCCGCTGAGGTCCTGCCATCCTCTCAAACCTTCTACTCTGGCATATAAACTGACAGGCTCCTGTCAGACCTCTGTGACAAACAGCTGCTTGAGGGGGTATTTATTTATTTTTATTATTTTTTTAAATGTCCATAAGCAACAAATAAAAGCACTTACAAGAAGCAGAGCCTAATATTTACACCATCCGACATTCAGAACATTTGTGCATATTTTCTTTAATCGAACGTTTCTGTACAATGCTATTTTTATAATTCTGTTCCTTCCAAATGAGTCCTGGTCAACCTGTCATAAAACCAATCATCCATATATTGAATCTGGTTCATTCACAGCTTTCATCCTTCATTTTTAGGTGCATAGCCAATTTCATTTTGTCAGTTCATAGTGCTCATTAAAAATACATATTTTTGCTTTTCAATGAATATCATTTCATAATTAGGTAAAAATATAATTTTTTGCGACTGTTTTTATATTAGAAATGTATATATTTTTATTATAAGTAGATAATTTTCCTGCTGTTTTCTAATAATATTTGCGACTGTTTTTATATTAGGGATATATATTTTTGTTTGTAAGTAGAGAATATTCCTGCTGCTTTCTAACAGCATAAAATTCGTAAAAAGAAATCCACTGCAGAATATACAACCGTATAGAGCTATAAGTATTCTCATTAATAATACATTATTAACACCAATTTCTTTAAGTTGTTTCATTCTGAAAGAAGAAATCACAAAAGAAGAACAATGAACACCACAAGAAAAAGTCAGCCAAAATTTTCAACTCTTATCCCTAATTGGGTAAACGGATTTTCATTTACATCCACTCTTATAGAGAACAGAAGTAAATATTGGACAGAAATATTATACAGATATATTTAAATTAATATTTATAGATATATTTAATATCAGATGGAGATATTTAAATCCCTTTTAAATGGAGACGGATTATCGAGAATAGATGTAAATTTCAGTCCTTTCAGTTTAGTTCCTTTAATTTGCGATTATTTTCTGCAGAAGGAACAAAACTATGATTATTGATATTACAGGTACGGTGCAGTTTCCTACAGTGCGTTCTTTCATTCCCCTTTCATTTTGTTACAACAGAACTTTTAGTATATATTAATAAACTCAAAAAAAGTCCATATGAAGAATTACAGAGAGTAGACATGAACCCTTTATTGATTTAAGAATTGGTGAGATTGACCCCATATTGATCCCATTGCGGTCATTTGATATTGGATAGTTTCATTCTATGAAATAGATTTGTTTAGCAATTCGCCTTATTCCAGGTCGGATTAATGAGAATTTATATAAATATCGACTATGCTAATTTTTAAACAATTTCATTTTTTAGATTGCCGGATTGCACCGAGTTTCGGTAAATGTTGGCCTTTTTTTTAACTTTGCTACAGATATATTTTAATTAGTGCTAGTAATCGCAAATTGTCTCTAACCATTTCCTTTTCGTATCCAATTGTCGTATCCTCTCAATTGTGACATCCACCCAATTGTCGTATCCTCTCAATTGTGACATCCACCCAATTGTCGTATCCTCTAAATTGTGACATCCACCCAATTGTCGTCCACTTATTATTCTCCAGCTAGTTGTCCTGCTCTTATGAATTATTACAATCAATTTTATAGCTATAATACAGTACGCCTAATATTAAGTAATAATCAATCAAGTATACTGTTATGCAAAATAGCCAATCAGATATATTGCTTCTACTAATCATTAAATATAGTTATCTTGATAATAAATCTGATATATAGTTATCCTGATAACAAATTAGACATAGAGTTATCCTGATAATAAATCAGACATAGAGTTATCCTGATAATAAATCAGACATAGATTTATCCAGATAATAAATCAGACATAGAGTTATCTTGATAATAAATCAGACATAGAGTTATCCTGATAAGAAATCAGACATAGAGTCTGATTATAAATCAGACAATTATTTATCCTGGTAATAAATGAGACATATAGTTATACTGAAAATAAATCAGATATCTAGTAATACTGATAACAAATCAGAAATAGTTATTCTAATAGGGTTATTTTCATAATCAGTGTTGTATAAAATAGTGTTAATCCGTCAGGCATACAATTTTACTAATAATCAACATACGATAGTCTAATTACCGAATTATAATATTTCTGCTTATTTGTTAATGATATATTCCCTAATATTCTTTTACTGTTTAAGTCACATCGAATTAAGTGTCCATTTTGCATTCGTGATACCTATGGGCTTGTGCTAACTTCTAGATAATGCTGCCATCTGTTGTTGAATATCTAACTACGTTTCGTAAACACTCCATAATTACGACTAACAGAATAATCATCATTGCTAAGAAAAGTTTCCAGCCAAGGCAGATTTCCCTTTAAAATAATATGCTAATGATTGAAGCAAAAAAAAAATTTGAAATATGCTTTTTCTACTTGAACAAGAATTTTCATGGGAAAGTACTTTTCAAACATGAGGGTAGTTAGAAACTGAAGCAAAGATAGGAAGTACATTGGAGTCGCGTCTTACGTGGTAGTTAGGTTTTGAATTCAGCGCCTAAGGCAAAAATTGCGTATATAAGAAATAGTCAATATTTTTTTCTGTTCTCGATAATCTGACTCTGGTTATACGGGAAGTTTATATTTCTATTCAATTCTTCTCCTACTAAACGAAGCGATCGGAAGTAGAAGGAATTCATACGATAATTACCCTTTGAAAAATCTCTTAAATCGCCTATAAAGTGCAGTAAACATGCTCTTGTGTATACAACCCTGTATAGTAATATTTATTAATATTTCAAGTATTATACAGTGCATAATAGAGATTACACATGCAAAAAATAATTTCACAGTATTTTCAATTACGAAAGAGAGAGGGAGACGGAAGAATGAAAGAATAAATAAAGAAGTTTTTGTGGTTGAAGCAGTTCCTAAAACTGTTAAGCCAAACTTGACTGGATTTGAATTCCCTCTCATCAGGGGGGAGGGTTGTTGGGTTGTTTTACCTCTGAGCGGCACTTTTTTGCACACCATGGGCTAAATGGTCTGGTCACAAGAACCCCGAAGGCTCAGAGAAGGTTGGGGGAAGGGACCCACTGGAACAGCTGTTGGGAGACAGATGGTAGCCTCCCGTCAAGGCATCCAGCGTGTTCTCTAACGTGCACAGGTTATGGCTCTCCTGCACACGGGGCCACGGCTTAACGTTCCATCCGACAGACGGCGACCTTTCCAAGCCCATCGGTGTCCCCTACTCACCGTGGGCAGGGCGGGGAATTTTGCGGAGATAAATCTCAACGCTGACCCAGCTGGGACTCGAACCTGGGAACTACAGATTACGAGCCTGGCGCGCTACCGACTGAGCCACCCCCGCCCCACTGACTGCGTTTAGATGGCATCTAAACCCAGAAGAATGAGTTGGCAATTTTGCTGAAAAAATTAGTTCTGCGGTGAGTGGGACCGCATCTCCCAGTTTCATGCCGGGTATTCTAACCACTGAACTATCAATGGCTAGTTCGTTTATCCGCCAATTGTTGTTAATAAATTTTTCCGATCTTGTCGCTCGTGACGCCATCCAAGATCTGCAACTGTAACCTTTCAACATTGCTCACAAGTGTTGATGTTAAAATGCAGTCACTCACGCTGAACCGTTATTAATACAAGAATTAATCAATAGTAAATATACAGATTACCTATAGACAAAGAATTCAAGAAATAATTTAGCAAAAAATGAATTTCTTTTTATATAAAAGTGGGTTGGGTTGTTTTACCTCTGAGCGGCGGCTTTTTTGCACACCATGGGCAGGTCACATGGACCTCGAAGGCTCAGAGAAGGATGGGGGAAGGGACCCATTGGAACAGCTTTTGGGAGACAGATTGTAGCCTCCCGTCAAGGCCATCTAGCGTGTTCTTTAACGTGCACAGGGTATGGCTCTCCCGCACACGGGGCCACGGCTTAACGTCCCATCCAACGGACGGCTGCCTTTCCAAGCCCATCGGTGTCCCCTACTGACCGTGGGCAGGGCGGGGAATTTTGCGGAGATAAATCTCAACGCTGACCCAGCTGGGACTCGAACCTGGGAACTACAGATTACGAGCCTGGCGCGCTACCGACTAGGCCACCCCCGCCCAGTCGTAAAAAAGTGGATTAGTGGTTGTATTAAGACTGTACACTCTCAGAAAAGGATATTACTGATTTTGTTGAGTCATTGCACATGCGGAATTAGGGCATAATGATTGTATTATGTCGTGTTTGCAGGGAGGGTCGGATGTTGTGCTTTAGAACAACAAAATACTATAGTGAATTTATAGATGCACTAAAATGATAAGTTTTTCTCTGTATCAGTGAATGCAATTATTATTTTGGTTCCCTTTGAAGAGATTTTACAGCCATCGAATAAATTTTAACGATTGAATAAAAAGTAAAGACCTTTAAAAATGTATTACAAAGTGGGGATTCTTCACTAGCGTTGCTTGTGTTACATGGCTGTTAACTCGCGGGGAGGTAGGGCGGGTGAACAATTTGTTAAAAATATGCATGGAATATTCATTCTTGAACAGATTACTATGAAAAATGCATCGTGCTCGAAATACCATGAAACATGACAGTGCATACAAAATTTCTTTCTGACATAAGTATTCCGTAGAGAAGGAAGCTAAAAATCGAGAGCAAAGTGAAATGAAACATGGGTAAAATGGCTGGTCTGACTGACTTAGAAAGGGGACTCATCGTTGGAGCACGATGGGCAGGAACATCCCTAATGGAGATGATGTAACTCAATGGGATATTACGGGGAACAACATCTTAAGCCTAGGAAGAGCGACGACCGTCTCCAAAAACCTCAATTGTAGTAAATGAGGGAGGGAAAGGGGTCTGATAGGAAGGGACAGGTGTTTTTTGATAACGACGAACTGTACGACGAAACTGAGCTGCTACATTTCATCATCTGAAACAATGGCTTCTCTCAGTTGAAATCCCATTTTAACGAAAACTATGCACGGAGAATTGAAAACTTTGAAATTTGGGAACTCTACAATGATACATAAGTAGTAGGGTATGATCCCTGCCAAATCATTAGTATGCATAACACGTTCCCCCCTCGCAAGATGTTATAACCCTTTCCCCCAAGGCAGATGAAATATTTTAATGAATGGAACCGTTGTATGCGCAGATGAAATATTTTAATGAGCAGAACAGTTGTATGTGCAAACGGAATATTAGATGGTTGACGGAATGTTTCCCGCTAATTAATGAGAGGACACCGAGCAGATGGTTGGGGACAATATTTCTGATTCTCACAAATCCGAGTTAGAAGGGTAATAATCCCAGGAAAACCCTTTCACAGATGAAGAAAAATACTCTCTTTCGCTAAAGAGTAGGCTTTTAACCCTTCCACAGATTAAAAAAAACTCTCTTTCGCTAAAAAGTAGTCTTTTAACCCTTCCACAGATGAAAAAAACTCTCTTTCGCTAAAGAGTAGCCTTTTAACCCTTTCACAGATGAAAAAAACTCTCTTTCGCTAAAGAATAATCTTTTAACCCTTCCACAGATGAAACAAAAACTCTCTTTCACTGAAGAGTAGTCTTTTAACCCCTTCACAGATGAAAAAAGCTCTCTTTCGCTAAAGAGTAGTCTTTTAACCCTTCCACAGATGAAAAAACTCTCTTTCGCTAAAGAGTAGCCTTTTAACCCTTTCACAGATTGAAAAACTCTCTTTCGCTGAAGAGTAGTCTTTTAACCCTTTCACAGATGAAAAAAACTCTCTTTCGCTAAAGAGTAGTCTTTAACGATTTCACAGATGAAAAAAACTCTCTTTCGCTAAAGAGTAGTCTTTAACGATTTCACAGATGGAAAAAAAAAACTCTTTTTCGCTAAAGAGTTGTCTTTTAACCCTTTCACAGAAGAAAGAAACTCTCTGTCGCTAAAGAGTAGTCTTTTAACCCTTTCACAGATGAAAAAACTCTCTTTCGCTAAAGAGTAGTCTTTTAACCCTTCCACAGATGAAAAAACTCTCTTTCGCCAAAGATTAGTCTTTTAGCCCTTTCACAGATAAAAAAAACTCTCTTTCGCTAAAGAGTAGTCTTTTAACCCTTCCACATATGAAAAATCCCCCTTTTACCCTTCTGCTAATACCCAACTGATGCGACAGCAGCAAAACGTTTCTGAAAGTTGTGTGCGGAACTTGTTTCTGTATCTGAGAGCGGAATCACGACTGCCCAATAAAATCCTGATGTTGAAGAGCACATTTTTTTTTTCTCAACTATGACCGGATAATTAATGGCAGAATGTTTCACACGAGAGTAATGATATCAGGACATGATTGACAATGTTTCGAACGAGAGCTACTTGATAGATCAATTCTAACGAATAAAAATCCTTAGATTATTCCTTAGAATATCCTTAGAATTCCTTAGAATTCCTTAGATTAATGGGTAAAAAGGGGAAACCCCTTTTTACCCATTGAAGAGTAGACGAAAAAACCCTCCTTATACTATTGTGTGTGATTCTTACGAGTAGTGAATAAAAATTCTTAGCAAATGTAAAAATTATGACACAGTAGCTTCTGAGAACTTCTGAACGATTCGAATACTTGTTTTCGTTGTCGGAGAGATGAACCGATATAAAACCTTAGTTTATAGCAAAGCCTCTCCCCACATCACTCGAAAAGCTGTAGCGTTAGACTCAGGAACAGTTGCTGTCATAGGCAGATGCTTTTTGCAAATCACATTCCGCTTAGAGAACCCTCTGATAGATGCTACGTGGGGAGAATCAGTTGCCTACTTTACTGTTTGTGCTTGAAGCGATGATACAGCTCGCGGAAGACATATATTTATCGCGGAAGACATATTTTTATCGTTCAAAACGATCGCGTGCGGCAGACCCGTCATAACGGGAACCTAAGGCCTCGCGACGGGGAAAGCAAGTCCCCTCACCTAGTTGCCGCTGGATAACGAATCTATTCCAGCATGGAGATGATTAAGCAATTATTTTTATGATACACAGATACAACTCTTTCCCCCGATTGAATATTTTAAATACTCGTCATTCGATAAAAGGAATTGCAGTAACATCTGAGTAGAGTTAAATAATACACTCTGTATACTTGATCCACATTACATTTGTAGATCATCACATACTATTATTCATCCTAGGACTTCTCAAATTCAGTATACATTTCGCCATCCTGCCATGCTAGTAACACATAGATATTTTAAATGGATTATCCATAGAAACACTTTCATATCATAGTTACTTCAAAATGCCTTTAATAGTTTGAGTACGTACGGAAGAACTCTCAGAGAAACAGAATGATTACTGCATTCTCGTTAGGTATGCTTCGCATCTGTAAAGATACGGAACGATCGCTATAGAAATGTTTTTAAAAATCTGATTTGGAACGAAAAATCAGTGTAGATATAAGTCGTTAGCCTTCCTCCATACAATGAGATCAAAAGCACAACAGTTGCTTATTTTGTTCTCTAATTATGGAATAATATATATGAGATGAATCATCTAGCATGATAGTAAATGCATCCATTCTTCCTCACACGATATTAATATATCTAAGAATTCATCGTTTGAACAGAAAATGATTTGACAGAACTGTAACTTTAGCATCTGATGAACACATATCACATCAAAAAAGGATATATGTTCAGATCTAAAAGAAATATTTGCTTCCTATCTAATTGTTATACAGTTCTACATAAGTCTTAGCAGCAAATCTGAAGCATAGTTTATGAACATACATTCGCTATATATGTTTAACTTTTATGTGTAAGATAGTTTACATCAGCACCAACTAAAAGTGGTGTAAGAGACTCGTTTCTATCCATAAGCTTTAATTGCTCTGAAGCTAGATCCTCTCATGAGAATTACAAACCTAATCACATCAATACAACAAATCATTATTCAATAAAATGTGTCAAAAGTGAAGAAACTCTAGAACTCATTATGACTTAATACAGAGAGAGAACACGAAGCACACTTTTCGAATCTATATATTTTACAACTAAACGATAATTTCTCTTACAACTCATGTTCGAAATACTTCACAGAATGAAAATTATTTCATCTTTGGTTACTAATAAATGACTTGGATACCGATTTTCTGCATTGTCTTTCTGATGAAGGATTGTCTTTCTCGCACGCTTTCTCTATACTGTCATAAATTGTGGATCCCCCAATGCTTGAGAAATGATTCATTTAGCTATCAAAAATGAACAGAACTCTGTAAAGTTTAATTCTCCACACAAACTTCTGAGTTAATTCTACTGTAGATATTTAATCTCAACAAGAGCACAATAGATGTTTTACACATACAATCTAGAATTTCCTCTTTTTCTAACACCGCATTCACTAAATATACTCATCAAAGTGTCTACAAAAGATACTACTCAACAGACGATAATGACTCTTTCATCATTACTTACACAAACAAACTATATAATTGGTCCAGATATTGTGTAATTATTTGGAATGAATACAAGTTTCCTTATTAAAACTTCACTACCATACAATCTTAGACATAAACTAACTTATTATATAGACTAATCTTCATATGCTTTTTCTTCACAGAATCGTAAAACTCTCAATATCTATTCTTTGCTTTTTCTCATACACTCCCAGTATCTATCACTCATCTCACAAGATTTTTAAGGTAGCTTACTCAAAAGAACACATTCAAACACTGATAATTATTTCACATATGCATATTTACTTTCTAACAAAGCAGACTTTAACGAAAACAATCATCACATCATTTCCCAAAGCAAATAAATCAACTTCTGATCTAAGAAACCCAAGTTCGAGCTCCACAGTAAGACATGAACGTTTTTTGTCCTAAGATCACGACATCCTCTAACACCTTCTACTGTATCTATTGTATAAACTGAAAGGTTTCTGTAACCGTTTTAACAATTAGCTGCTTGAAGTTATATTTATTTTTAAACCAAAGATACACTAATTTCAAACTCACTAGCTAGAGAAAGGTACGATATATTAATTTCCTGGTAACGTATGATTTTAACAATCAAAGAGTATATAATCCGTTATCTTCTAAATATTTAACCAATGAACCTTCGCTTTTCTGTTCATGCTATCAACTTCTCAACTTTAGAGCAAATATTGTCACATTATAAACGATTTCGTGCAAAAGACGTATGCACTCTACGATTCACATTTAAATCTATCGAGAAACGATCACTACCCAAGAACACATCTGTGAAAAAAACACGCTTTGAATGGGTTCGAAAAAGATTCTTTAGCCCATGAGGTGGTGTTTTGCAGGAAAGCATACCATCTTCGGTACCAAAACCTACAACAACGTTATACTGTTTGGCTTTGAGAAGGATTCTTTAGCCCATGAGGTGGTGTGTTGCAGGAAAGCATACCATCTTCGATACCAAAACCTACAACAACGTTATACTCTTTGGTTTTCAGAAAGATTCTTTAGCTCATGAGGTGGTGTGTTGCAGGAAAGCATACCATCTTCGATACCAAAACCTACAACAACGTTATACTCTTTGGCTTTCAGAAAGATTCTGTAGCCCATGAGGTGGTGTGTTGCAGGAAAGCATACCATCTTCGATACCAAAACCTACAACAACGTTATACTCTTTGGCTTTCAGAAAGATTCTTTAGCTCATGAGGTGGTGTGTTGCAGGAAAGCATATCATCTTCGATACCAAATCCTACAACAGCGTTATACTCTTTGGCTTTCAGAAAGATTCTTTAGCCCATGAGGTGATGTGTTGCAGGAAAGCATACCATCTTCGATACCAAAACCTACAACAACGTTATACTGTTTGGCTTTGAGAACGATTCTATAGCCCATGAGGTGGTGTGTTGCAGGAAAGCATACCATCTTCGATACCAAAACCTACAACAACGTTATACTCTTTGGCTTTCAGAAAGATTCTTTAGCTCATGAGGTGGTGTGTTGCAGGAAAGCATATCATCTTCGATACCAAATCCTACAACAACGTTATACTCTTTGGCTTTGAGAACGATTCTATAGCCCATGAGGTGGTGTGTTGCAGGAAAGCATACCATCTTCGATACCAAAACCTACAACAACGTTATACTGTTTGTCTTTGAGAAGGATTCTTTAGCCCATGAGGTGGTGTGTTGCAGGAAAGCATACCATCTTCGATACCAAATCCTACAACAACGTTATACTGTTTGGCTTTGAGAAAGATTCTTTAGCCCATGAGGTGGTGTGTTGCAGGAAAGCATACCATCTTCGATACCAAAACCTACAACAACGTTATACTGTTTGGCTTTGAGAAAGATTCTTTAGCCCATGAGGTGGTGTGTTGCAGGAAAGCATACCATCTTCGATACCAAAACCTACAACAACCTTATACTCTTTGGCTTTGAGAAGGATTCTTTAGCCCATGAGGTGGTGTGTTGCAGGAAAGCATACCATCTTCGATACCAAAACCTACAACAACGTTATACTGTTTGGCTTTGAGAAAGATTCTTTAGCCCATGAGGTGGTGTGTTGCACGAAAGCATAACATCTTCGACACCAAAACCTACAACAACGTTATACTGTTTGGCTTTGAGAAAGATTCCTTAACCCATGGGCTGCCACACTGCAGAAAAGCACACACTCTTGTATGTATATGTTCCTCTGTATGCACATTTTCGTCTCTCTATATGTGTGTTCATTTTCGTCTCACTCTATATATGTGCGTGTGTATGAGTGTTCATGTTTCTATTAATTGCGTGCACATATATATGTTAAGATGTTTCTATGCACATATCCGTCTCTCTGTATGTATATGAATGTGTGCATGTGTCTGTGTATGTTAATGTGTGTGTCTGTTTGTCTATGTGTATGAATGTTCATGTTTGTTTCTGTGATTCCTTTGTGTATGTGTGTGTATGTTTGTTTCTACGAATTGTGTACGTATGTGTATGTTAAGATATATTCGTCTCTCTGTATGCATGTATGTTTGTATGTGTGTGCATGTTATCATGTGTGCGTATGTGTGCATGTATCGTGTGTGCGTATGTATGGTTCTACGAATTGTGTCTGTGCTCTACGTATGTGTGTGAGTGCTCATATGTATATGTTATCGTGTGTATATGCATGTTAAAATATCTGTATGCACATATTTGTCTCTCTGTATGTTTGTTTCTCGATGTGTGAGTGCTCACGTGTATATGTTATCGTGTGTATGTTAAGATGTCTGTATGCATATATTTGTCTCTCTTTATGTTTGTTTCTCGATGTGTGTATGTTAACGCGTGTGTATGTGTGTCTGTACATATGTTATCATGTGTACGTGCATGTTAAGATATTTGTATGCACATATTTGTCTCTCTGTCTGTTTGTTTCTCGATGTGTGAGTGCTCATGTGTATATGTTATCGTGTGTATGTTAAGATGTATGTATGCATATATTTGTCTCTCTTTATGTTTGTTTCTCGATATGTGTATGTTAACGTGTGTGTATGTGTGTCTGTGCATATGTTATCATGTGTATGGGCATGTTAAGAGGTCTGTATGCACATATTTGTCTCTCTGTATGTTTGTTTCTCGATGTGTGAGTGCTCATGTGTATATGTTATCGTGTGTATGTTAAGATGTCTGTATGCGTATATTTGTCTCTCTTTATGTTTGTTTCTCGATGTGTGTATGTTAACGTGTGTGTATGTGTGTCTGTGCATATGTTATCATGTATATGTGCATGTTAAGATGTCTGTATGCACATATTTGTCTCTCTGTATGTTTGTTTTTCTATTTGTGTATGTTAACGTGTGTCTATGTGTATGTGTGCGAATGCTCAGATGTATATGTTATCATATGTATATGTTTGTTAAGATGTCTGTATGCGCATATTCATCTCCCTTTATGTATGTGTGGATGTTAAAGTGTGCGTGTGTGTGAGTGCTCATATTTGTTTCTCTATATGTATATATTATCATGAGGGTATGTGTATTATGTTTTCTACGAGTTGTGTGTATATGTATGTTAAGATCTCTATGCACATTTTCGTCTCTCTTTATATATGTTTGTTTCTCTATGTGTATATGTTTTCACATATGGATGTGTATGTGTATTATATTTCTGCGAATCTGTGCGTATATGTGCGTATGTTTAAGATATCTGTATGCACATATTCGTCTCTGTATGTGTGTTCATGTTTGTTTCTCTGTATGCATGTTAACGTGTGTATATGTGTGTGTGTTAAGATGTCTATATATACATAATCGTCTCTCTGTATACAGGGTGAATCTGAAAAAGTGGGCAAAACTTTACGGGGTGGTAGAACGCAGCTATACGAGCAATATTCGTCATAGAATGTATGGTCGGAACTCAAACGGAGAGCCGCTAGGTGGCGTTGGAAATGGTATAAAAGGGTCGGTCCTCGCACCCAACGGCATTTCTACCGTGGATTGCCGAGAGGATGGCTGGTTATACTAACCACGAAATGGCGGATATGCACTTTGTGTACGGTGCGGCGGACGGGAACGCAAGTGTACCTCAATTACATTCCTGTTAATAAAATGTTTTCTGAAGTATCTCCTCTCCTTCTTGTGGTCATTCTTTAAATGTGACAGTGGAAAACTACCTTTTAACTTCTCACCGCTTGCGTTCCGACCATACATTCTATGACGAATATTGCTCGTATAGCTGCGTTCTACCACCCCGTAAAGTTTTGCCCACTTTTTCAGATTCACCCTGTATATGTGTGTGTTCATGTTTGTTTTTCTCTCTCTCTGTGTGTGAGTGTTCACATGTATATGTTATATCTCTCTGTGTGTATATGAGCATTCACGTTTGTTTATCTAAGTGTATATATTATCATGTTTGCGAGTGTTCATATTGTTTCTCTATATGTATATGTTTCTACGAATTGTGTAGGTGTCGATGTTTGTACGCACATTTTCATCTCTCTATATGTATCCGTGTACGTCTGAGTGTATTCATGTTTCTTTGTTTCTATGTATGTATGTTAACGTGTGTATGTGTGTTCACATACAAGAATAAAGAGATTGTCTTCCAGACGTATACTTGTTACAGAAGAAGCTAACATTTTAAAACGAAGACTTTGAGAGATAGAAAGATACAGAATACAGATACAGAAACAAGTTCCGCACACAACTTTCAGAAACGTTTAGCTGCTGTCGCATCAGTTGGGTATTAGCAGAAGGGTAAAAGGGGGATTTTTCATCTGTGGAAGGGTTAGAAGACTACTCTTTGGCGAAAGAGTTTTTTTTTTCATCTGTGAAAGGGTTAAAAAATTACTCTTTAGTTCAGTTCAGTTTTATTATAATAATAAGGTTACAAACAACATATATTTGTAATACTCTTATTAACCCAAGAGCATCTAAGCTCATGTAGGTTAATTTACAAATTATTTAAATACATAATTTTGGCAACACTGACACTCAACTTTACATAAAGAAAAAAAAAATATATATATACAAAAACAATACAGAATTTATAAAAACAAATTATTTTTTTTTACTTTAACACTCAAAACAGGCTGTCAGCATTTGTAATGGTCATTAGATAATTAGCAGTGAGAGATCTGAAATGTATAAAATTAGTTTCATTTCGAATTATAATCGGTAAAGAATTAAAAATTTTAGGGGCCAAATAATCAAAGTGTTTGTGCATAATTTCTTTATTTGCAAGTGGTAATAGAAACCTTTTCCCATTATCTCGCATAGAATAATTTGTATAATGCAGCACTACATTATTGTTTTTAAAGAAGTAATTTAATGTTCTATAAACAAATAAATGTCTCAGTGGAAATACACCTGAAATGGTATGCTTACAAAAGATGGTAACAGTTTTATATTTATTTGGTAAAATTTGAAATATAAATTTATTTTTCATTGAGATTAGACTCCTTAATGATGAAATGTATGTTCCTCCCCAACTTGTAATACCATACTGTATAGCAGACTGGACCCAAGATTTGTATAACATTATTAACATTTTATTACTGAGGATTTTTTTAAAAATAATCAAATTTATATAACATCTGTCTAAGTGTGTTTGTTAGTTTTCCAATGTGCATTTTCCAACTTAGGGAGCTATCAATATAAACGCCTAGGTATAGTAGACTTTGAACCTGTTCAATTTCTTCACAGCAACAAGTTGAGTAATTATTGCATGAAAATGAATGCAATTTCAATTTAATCAAATTTGGATTGTATGATTTCTTTTTTAGGTTAAATAGAATATACTTAGTCTTTTTCGTATTTAAATGTAATCCATTTAAATCCAACCATTTCATCACACATTTTATATCAGTGTTCATGTTATAAAGGAGATTTTCCAGAGAATCAGCACATAAAGTTAAAGTTCTGCAAAAATGTTAATATAGCTATTTATTTTTAATTTACATAGATCATTTATGAATATCAGAAACAAGGTTGGTCCCAGGACTGAACCTTGTGATACGCCACATGAAATATGTTTTGGGTTACTAAGTGTATTAAAAAGACTAACACATTGCGTTCTGTGCTGTAAGTAGTCTTTAAACCATTTTAATACAACACCACGAATGCCAACATTTTCTAGTTTGCTAATTGAAATTTCGTGATCAAAGGTGTCAAAAGCTTTCTCCAAGTCCATAAATACGGATAGAATAAATTGATTATTGTCTATGGAATGAAACACCTTTGACGTATAATTCAACATTGCAGTTTCTGTACCTCTACCCTTCCTAAACCCAAATTGGTTTTCAGAGAGAAAATTAAAACTATCTAAAAAATTTATCAGTCTATTATTAACCAGTTTTTCTAATATTTTTGAAAATATTGGCAGAAGAGATATCGGTCGATAATTCTTAAAATCATTTTTATTTCCCTTTTTGTAAACTGGAATTACAATAGCTTTCTTCATTAAATCTGGAAAAGTGCCAGTTTCGAAGGATAAATTACAAATGTGAACCAATGGTTGAATCAAGTTAAAAGAACATTTTTTAACATCGATAATGGAAATATTGTCATACCCAGCAGATTTTTTATTTTTAAATCCTTTTATAATGTCAGTCAATTCCTTTCTACAAGTTGGAGCTAAAAACATGGATTTGACATTTTTACTCATATGGCTATTTTGATTTCTTACAATCCTATTCTTTGACAGATTTACTGCTATATTTACAAAGTATTCATTAAATTGGTTTGCCAATAACTTAGCATTTTCAGTTGAATCAGAACCACTTTCTAATTCTGGATATTTATTTTCTCACCTTCTTCTGATTTATTATCTCTCTTATCAATTTCCATTGCTTTGATATATTTCCATCACAATTTTGAAACTGAGTTGCAAGGAAACTGTTTTTTGCATCTCGTATTTTACAATTTATTTGATTTCTAAAGTTTTTAAAGCTACTTTCGTAAGTTTCATTTAAAGGGCATTTTTTGTATTTTTATATAGCTTATCTCTTTCTTTTAATAAGTTCAGAATTTCGGAAGTAATCCATGGCTTTGCTGATTGTGATTTTTTTTGAATTTTTCTTTCTCTAGTTGAATCTTTAATAATGAGATTAAATGTGGTTAAAAATTTATTATAAGCTTCATTGGCATCATTAAGAGTTAATACCTCGTCCCAGGAACATTCACTTAAAAGCCTGTTCAATAAAGTATAGTCTATGTCAGTGTCTCGCAAACTGTGTGCCGCGAGAGATTCCAAGTGTGCCGCGAGAGATTTTCAAATTGACACTAGATATTCCAAAGATTTCATTTTGACTTGACTTGTGTTATCGATGTGCTTTAATATCGACGTGCCTTAATAAAAATCTTTCAGATTTTATCAACTGGGATTTAACGAAACTTCAATTTTCCTCTTTTTACGTAACCATCAAAAATTCTTTTTAGGTGTGCCGCGGAAAAAAAATTTGATTCAGTGTGCCGCGGAAAAAAAATTACATTCAGTGTGCCGCAGAGTAAAAATGTTTGCGAGACACTGGTCTATGTAGTGATAAAGAATAGGCTCTGTATAATTATCACAATGAATATTCATATTATTGTTAAAATTAACTGTTAAGGCAATGGGATAATGATCAGTCACTGCTAATTTAACAATACTACTCTTGAATGAACTTTCGATTTTGCTTTTAACAAAAATGTGATCTAAACAAGTAGAAGATATCATACTTTCTCTGGTCGGTGAATTTATGAAACTTTGAAAGCCATTTGATGACAACAAATTTAGATATTCATTTGTGTAGTGATCATTTCCTAGTATATCTATATTTAAATCACCAATTACAACAACTTCGCTTTTATTATCAAATGATAAGAGTAGTTCCTGATATTCCACTAGGAAGAGGGTAAGTGGGATACAAAGAGATCTATAGATACATACGAAATATTGCTGATAATTTTCCAGATAAATAGCAATATATTCAGCTGAACTCATATCATTAAATGCAATTTGCTTGACTATTAAAGAACTTTTAACGTAGCAAAGTATCCCACCAGATTTATTGTAATCTCTACAACAATGAAACATATGATAACCATCTATTTGATACAAATTTAACTCATATGGTTTGATCCATATTTCAGAAAGTATTAAAATATCCGTTTTACTATTTAAATATTCTAGAATAGCTTCTAGCTGTTCAAATTTATTTCTTAACTTCGGATGTTAAAATGTAAAATTTTTAAACTTGAAAAATTTCCAGAATTAAAGAAAGACAGTAATTCTTAATGTCGTTACAGATCACAGAACATGGCATGGGTTCAACAGAACTAAAAGGTGAAATATTTTCAGCAGCCATCTTGTTCATTTAACATATTTAGGTCATTGTCATCTCTGATCCGCCAAATTTTGGATCTTTCACTTTTACGGATGAAAACTTTTCCATTTTTCACCCAAACGAATTTATATCTATTTCTTAATTTAAATTGCTTAGCATTATACAATAAATTTTTAGTACTAGGAATTAGATGTCCATTTAAAAATAATTTTAACTCCTTAAAATCAGGATTAATGTCAGTACTTTTTAGAGGGAATTTAGAGTTTTTGTTGCATTCTAGCCAATTGTCTCTTATTTCTTTCGTTTTTAGTTTCACAATAATGGGTTTAATTTTGTCTCTGTTAATTGCAGGAACTCGATGAGCCACTTGAATATCATCATTACTCACCTTTACTTGAATTTTGCTAGCAATTTTCTTAACAATGGCCAGAACATTCTTGCCTGGATTTTCTGGAACATCTAAAATTTCTAAGTTCTGGTTTCGCGAATACTGCTGCAGTTCATGTAAATCATTTCGTAGTTCTTTCAGTTCTGCCTCTTGCTTTGCAGTTCGACACTGCCTCTTGCTTTGCAGTTCGACACTGCAACTCAAGGTTAAGCTCTTTCAGGTCCGAAACTTCTTGAGTAAGTCCCTGCATTACTGTTAAAAAGTCATCTATTTTGCCTGATGAAAATTCTGTTGAAGATCGAAGTCCAGATATTTCATTTTTCAGTACTTTAATCTCATTCTTTAGGTCTACGATAATATTTCGCAAAGAACCTACCTCTTCTATCATTGACTCCTGTCCACTGTTCTATGTAGTTTTCTTCGCTCTAATATTTATATTTATGGGAGCCGCTAACACAACTGCTTCTATGGAATCACGGGAACTTGCCTCGCCGAAGTCACCGTGCCCTCCGATGCCCAATACACATGACCCCGTAGATGATAGATTCCTTGCGTGGGGATCCTGGTCGATGTAATCTCCTTTCGATTTCGCATTTTGCTTTTTAAATTTGTACTGTTCACATCGCCACTTATTTCTGGCCTCCTTCGATAGTTTACGATAACTATTTTCACTGAAACCTCCACAGTAGAAATGCATAGAGCGATTGCAACTGTCAATGCATTTAATTATATCGCTTACGTCGCGAGCTTCTTTAGAACACACTCCACACTTTAAAACCATGGTACCAAATTTCAGCTCACTCTACAATATGTAGACAGTCCCTTATGTTTTCCCACACGTAGGTCAAGGTCAAGGTCACTAGACTGCCACTGGTCAAGCTTTCGCTCGCTTTGCTGTCGCAGTGATTTGGTTGCAAACAAAGGAACAACCAAATTGACTATTTCTTTACTTTTTAACACTTCCCAATAAATTATTTGGAAAGAAGTAAAAACATCTAGCAACTCACCGTCCTTTCATGTATTGCATCTCTTGAAATCAGAACTCTACAATTTTTTTTTCATCTGCGAAAGGGTTTTCCTAGGATTATTACCCTTCTAACTCGGATTTGTAAGAATCAGAAATATTGTCCCCAACCATCTGCTCGATATCCTCTCATTAATTAGCGAGAAACATTCCGTCAACCATCTAATATTCCGTTTGTACATACAACTGTTCTGCTCATTAAAATATTTCATTTGCGCATACAACGGTTCCACTCATTAAAATATTCAGGCTGCTCCGCTCATTAAAATATTTCATCTGCGCATACAACGGTTCCACTCATTCCGTCTACGCATACAACGGTTTCGCTCATTAAAATATTTCACCTGCCTTGGGAGAAAGGGTTATAGCATCTTGCGAGGGGGGAACGTGTTATGCATTCTAAGGATTTGGCAGGGATCATACTCTACTACTTACATACGACAAAGTGTTATATAGGTGTTCATATAACAGGCAGTGTATATATATAAAATCCCTAAAAGAAGTTTGCCAAAATTTGTCAATCAATTATACTTACAATTTTATATATAATAAAATAAACAGTTATCCAAATAAGCAATCACATATGCATTTATTTGAATAACCAATCAGCTAATATTATACGAAATAATGAACTAGACATCGAATTATCTTGATAATCAGTAAGAAATTCAGTGCGAAACAGAATGTATAAATGTATTCCTCAACAGGGCTTACTGGAATGATCAATTGACCGGTCAGTTGCCGGGGTGCCATGTGGTCAAAGGGCACCAAGGACTCGAAGAAACATACGGAAATATATTTTTTGAGTTTTCATATTTATATTTAATTTGTATTCTCTAAATAAAAAAGGATATAACTCATATATATATATATATTTATCCAATATCCCACTCCTGTACTGAGGCGGGGGTGGCTCAGTCGGTAGCGCGCCAGGCTCGTAATCTGTAGTTCTCAGGTTCGAGTCCCAGCTGGGTCAGCGTTGAGATTTATCTCCGCAAAATTCCCCGCCCTGCCCACGGTCAGTAGGGGACACCGATGGGCTTGGAATAGGCCGCCGTCCGTCGGATGGGACGTTAAGCCGTGGTCTCGTGTGAGGGAGACCCATACCCTGTGCACGTTAAAGAACACGCTGGATGGCCTTGACGGGAGGCTACCATCTGTCTCCCAACAGCTGTTCCAGTGGGTCCCCTCTCCCAACCTTCTCTGAGCCTTCGGGGTCCATGTGACCTGGCCATTTAGTCCATGGTGTGCAAAATAGTGCCGCTCAGAGGTAAAACAACACAACCACTCCTGTACTGATTATAGCAATGGTAAAGGTGCTGAAGACTTCTACCAGGGGGTCGTTTCAGCTCGAGCCAGCCCTGTTCGCCAGTGATTATGAAACAAAACTCGATGAGACAGCTCCTCAGTTTATATCATCTCAGTTATACCATTCGACGAACGTATATATATCTCGAAGATTTAATTTCCAATTAATTCAATTTCTGTTTATTTCGATTTAATTCAACTGATTCTCTTCTTAAACTTTTTATAACAGTTTCTGAAATTCTCTCGGTTGAGCATTTAAGAGAGAAACAAAATTGTTTAAGTTTTTGTTTTCTCTTCCTCATAAGAGATCTAATTTGAAGTGAGTCGCGAGTGACAATCCAACTGCAACGTTGAAAGACACTTCCTTCTTGGAAAAGCTCGTGACGTCAATTCCGGAGACGGAAACTTTCTCGAGTTGAGAAAAAGGAAGTTGTTGCTGAGTGGCCTTTCGTTTAAGGATTGCGCCTTTCTGTTCCTACATCCTCTCAGTTCACAAGATGAAGAGCAGTAAATGTTTCGAGATGCATTTGTCTCTTTTCACGTTTTGTCTTCTTTTTATTGTAACGGTAGCTCAAGATCAAGGTAAGTACCTGAAAGACATATTAGACTAATTTAATGGCAAAAAACATTTCTGCTTAAACAGAATGAAATGAAGAGATCATTTCAGTTAGTTTGTTGATGCGCGGACGTATAATGAAACTAAATCTTAAGTTTTTGTCGCTTCGAAACCTATTATTAAAAGCATTCTAAATGCATTCAGATATTAATTAAATTATAAGGTCAAATCACCTCCGTGATTAACCTTATGGTTTTATTTGTAAATGAAAATAAATATGGAAAATTATTCTCAAAGACAAAACACCTTGTAATTTCTAAATTTAGCACTCTCTAGCGATGGAAAATCAATTTATGTGAATAATTTGGAATACTTAAATAGTGATATAAAAGTAGCAGTTGCTCAGCATAGACGTGTATGCAGAACTAAATTCTACATCTGGTTGTACCTGCGTAAGTAGTAACAGGGGGCAGGGGTGGCTCAGTCGGTAGCGCGCCAGGCCGTGACCTTCGAGACTGAAGGCCTTTGAAGTCTAAATTGACGTCACATCCTGTGGATCTACAGTGCTTCCTGTGTACGTAGAACTACCGTCGCAAATCGAGCATTTACTTTTTTTTTATAAGTTCGGTGGGCATTTTTGTTTGATAATGTGCTCAAAAACTGATTGACATTGTACATTAGTGTAATATTTCTGACAAACCTTCAAATAAGGAAGACGTTGAAACTAAAATAGATCTCGATTTCTAATTGTGCTAAATTGATGACTCAAAGTGCAGAGTAATCGTTGTTTAACGTTCTCTGAACATGTATAAAGGTATATAAATTAGCAGGAGTGTCATATTCAGGTTCTACATATAATAACATTGACACAATTTGTTTAAAAATAAGGTAAAATGCAAATAATTACTCGGTTATATATTTACAAAAATAAAATCATTTCCTTCACATATTTTTCCTGATAAATGCTGTCAATAACTAATCCAGTTTTTTGAACCATTGATAATATAATCGTGACATAAACTGCTATGGAAAATTATCTGTTATATTAAAAGAAAAAAAAAACACACACACAAAATTTCTTCAGAGCAATTTTATTGACAAATGTGAACTACAAATTAATGATATACTGTAATAGGTTTAACTGTAACAATTGCAGCTATGTTTTAATTGAAATGCTTTTTCTTAGTGATTAGACTGAATTTATAGGACATGGATACCTTTTGATGGAATACATATTCAAAAACTAGCAGGAAAAGTGCATCTAAACTTTACAAACTACAATTTACATACACATTTTGGTTTACAAAGCTACTTGTAAATCTATCGACCTAACATTTGATAATATATCGCTCAACTAACCTCCCAAATGTAAAGAAAATAGTCTCTAATCAATCTTCGATTGTTAAAAATATAATTCTATTCAGCCTGGTAAAGAAAGATTAAATCATTTAGGCATACATCTTTCCAGATATAAGCCAGTGGTGTAAGACCACTAAACTAACACTGCTCTTCCTTTTTTTTCCACTAATATAATTTATTAGTATAATAGTCTTAGAATACTGTGGCATATACCTGGAGAGATATGGTTCAAATCCTACATGCCAGAAAAACTGTCACAAAACTATTAACTTCAAACAGTTAACTCTGTGGATACTATTTATTGAGGGTGGACAACTTTCTTTTTTTGGCACTAAGACATTTTTTCTTATTTCCCAAATTCTCTAACAAACAATCATTTTTAACCTTGCAAAAATTGTTTAAAAATATATTGGTTGAACACCAGATAATCATTTCTAGAGTTTTTCCAATACAGTGGCCAAATTCACAACTTGTGTGATAATCAGGTAATTCTGCATCATGTAAAAGACTGGTAGTGATTAAAGTAACAACATTTCTTTGATTTGCCATTTCCATAAATTCTTGTTCGAATTCAGTACACAATTTTTTCATAGTAATATAATTTAACAATACAACATTAATTACTGTCTCATTTGGGCAAAAAAGACTGCCTCTATCAAGTTTTTGTAAATACTTAAATTTTGCATCCAATTCTACTTTTTTATCAAGTAATAATAAATGTTTACAATGGTCACATTTCAAACTTTTCAAAACTGAAAATACACAATATCCTGCTATATATGCAATTACAGGAAGAGAGTTATCACAATCAGACAAATCTGAAGGAAGCACTGTAATATTAAACTTTAAGCTAATAGACGTAAAATTCATTTCCTTAAAATCATCTTTAAAATCCAAATCAATTATTTTAATTTTGCCACTTGACTTAGTGGGAAGTTTCAACAGTGACTGCACTCTTAATTTTGTTTCACATTCAAATAATTGACGTACACTTATATTATATTGGCATCCAGCTAACTGCCTGTAGAGGTCGAAACGACTCTCTAAATTATCAGTTTGAAACTTACCTGGTAAAATATATTTTAATTTAAGTTCAGAAGTACAATATGAAGCAATTTCAAGCAATGAATATGTACTAAGTCTTAATGCAGAATGGGTTTCTTTCGTTAGCATACCAGTTGTGCAACTCATCTGCTCCCATTTATCAAGCCAATTCAGGAAAGAATTCAGAAATGAGACATTTTCATCTGACTCTGAACACGTTAATGGCATTTGGTGTTTGTTATTCAAACGTTCACCTTTAAAAGGTGATTTTACATTTACAATATGCCACCATGTTAAAATAATCTTAATGAAATCTGATGTATCTTGGTAATGTAACAATTTGTGCTTTTCTCCTGTTTCTAAAAGTCCATTAACTACAAAATCATTAAAAATATTTAAGACTAATTTAACATTTTGTCTCTCAAGGTTACTTGGGTTCAAAGCTTTATACGACAGATTAAATCCATATTTTAACAATGAGTTTGCTTCAATTTTATGCAGTTCTTTAAGGGTTGATAATGATGCAGTTTTGAATGATGAAATAATATTTCCATTATTTACAAAGTGTGGATAGTACATGCATTTTTCAACATTTTTTTGATTTAGCCAGTTATTTCTGATACACTTCAACAAATGAACTGGGTCAGTAAGAAAAAATAAAGGTCTTGATTTATCTGATGGATGAGGATATACAATTTGAACTTTAGGGGGAGAAAGACATAATGACATACACTTACGATTGATAGAGTTATTGTCAGCTACGACACATATCACAAAAAAAACCAATTTCTTCCAAACCAATGATAATTTTTTTAATAATACTGTAGAGAATATCAGCATTTATTGTTTTGGCTGGTAATATATGAACTACATCTTTATAGTTGGAAAGCAAACTAGTTATCATAAATACATGGGCACTGGTTGCCATGTTTTGTGTGTCAAATGACAGACCAACAAGGTTACCACATTTGTAATCCAAATACTGTTTAAGATGAATTTCATCAAGCATTAAAATCACCTTTTTATCTGTATCATTCAAAAAAGAATATTTTTGCCTGACATATGATAAAAAATTTGAATCTACTTTCTCTGTAGCAGGATTGACATTAAACCGAAGACAAATGCGTCGAATTGTACTAGGATGTGGTAATCTAATGTTTCCACTTTCTCTAACAAAATTATAAGCATGAGGAGCCATGCTAAAAAAGAGTGATGCAAAAATCATCATATCTGATGAATACCTTGAACCATACTTATTTAACCCAAATAGTATCAACTGTTCCTCAATGAATTTTAAATGATTAGTGTTATTTTCATCAGATATACGAAGTGCTTTCAAAATATTACACATTAAATCAATACTATATCTAATATTACTTTCAGGAGTTTTAACCCTTATTAAACAATTTAAAAGGTCATTTAAAACATCAATATGACTGATTTTTAGAGGAAAAGTATATTTTCCAACTTTGGTTTGCTCGTTATCTTTATTATATGCTCTCACCATAAGCTCAGAATTAACAACAACAGAAAATTTTACTATAGGAGCTGGATCACTTACAATATTTAATATCAAAAGCAAATCATTTTTACATTAAAAATGTTCTTTGAGTGTCATATTCAGCTTTTTCCCTTGCACTACATTCTAGTGCGTTTTTGAGTGAAGATTCTTCACGTTGTTTCCTTTTGCTTTCAGGACTTTCTCTGCTGGATGTAGGAGTAGCAGAGAGATATGCTGGTAAATTTGGTAGTTTTGAGGGAATGCTGCCAGGAATTAGTCTGGGGACTTTCAATTGCACAGTAACCGTCTTACCAGTTTTCTCATTGAATGCACTTGAACATCTTTGAAAATCACTCTCTTTGAAGTGTAATTCACAAACCTAGAGAGAAAGATGAATACCATTTAGTGTGTTGTGCTTTATATGTTAAATTTTTTTTGTCTGATTGTTACTGATCAATTAAGCTTAATCTGCAACATTGTTGGGTTACTCAAGTTATAGAAAATTTTAAAACAAAAGTTAAAAACTTCAATGCCATCCCCCCCCACAGAGGATTCTGATGAGAATGAGAAGGATGTTTTACAACAAGCTTCAGGATATTTTGAATTCTGTGAAGAAAGGAGATATTTCTATTTCCAGATATAACCAAAGCATACCATGATAGGCTACTTAGTCATTACGACAATCGTAGTTTGCTTACTGCTGAAGTCGAGAAGGAATGTGATCAGTTTAAACAGGCTTTTCTTGAAACCAACAGTACTCTTTTGGGTAAAAGGGAACAGAGGAAACAAAATTATTTGAGTGATAAGGCTACAGAACTTATTTCTAAATGAAGGAAGTGCAGGATTAATATGAATCAGCACCCTACTAGTCCTAACAGAAGGCATTACAACTAGCTTAATAAACATGTAAAAGATCAGTTAACAGCTGATAAGAATCTTTGGCTTGATAGCTTGGCTAACAAAGCAGAGGAAGCAGCTAGACAGCACAACAGCAGAGGGTTGTACCAGATTGTTAATGTTTAATGTGGGAAGAAACAGACAGGACCTTTTCTCTTTAGTTATTGATTATGTAATGCGAAATTCATTGCAAGGGAAAGATTTTGGCCTTAAATGGTCTAGAGATTTCAAAATTTCTGATTTAGGTTATGCAGATGATTTGGCCCTGTTGGCTACTGATGTTGATGAGATGAATTTGTTCATTAGGGATGTTGATCAGACTGTAATAGAGTAGGTTTGGTGATAAACAAAGAAAAAACTAAAGTGATGAAAATGGTCAGGCAGATGGTGCTTTAGAGGCTTTGAATGCTATTGAGCAAGTGTCTCAGTTTAGTTATCTTAGGAGCTACGTAACATGTAGTGGTGTGCAGTATGAGATAAATAGAAGAATAGGGATTGCTGCTGGGACTTTTAAGAATCTATGGAGAGTATGGAAAAATAGGCGTATACACCTTTAAGACTAAAAGTAGGCTGTATAATAGTTTGGTTCTTTCTAAGGTTAGTTATGGTGGGAAACATGACCCTTTGTTAGCAGGATAACAAGAAACTTGATGCCTTTGATTCTAGATGCTTACACAATATCTTGGGCATTACGTGGTTTGACTTTGAAAGCAATGATGAGGTTAGATGAAGGGAGTCTTTTGAGCAGCATATTGTGCAGAGAGAGAGAGACTGTGTTAGTTTGGCCATGTTGCCCGTATACATAGCTGCAGATTGGCAAAGAGCATTATGAACAGTGTACCTAAGGTATCAAAAAAGGGGAAGACCTAGGATGCAATGAGCAGACAATGTCAAACAGGACCTTGCTAGAATTGGCCTATAGTTGCCAAAAATGCAGCAGCTGTAGCTCAAAAAAGACAAGTCTGGTGTGAAAAATTACACAGTCTAGTTGGACCTCCATAGCCCATGGCTGCATGAGGATTTTGTATGTATGTATATATTTTATAAAAATAGTAAGAAAAGTAAAAATTATTGTAAATGGTCAAAAGTCCAAATATAACAACAAATAAAGTTTCTCTGTGTTTCAAGAGATGCAAACTTGAATTGTATTGTTCAAGTGATTTGAATAATTGGAAAAAGTATTGGATGCATTCAAATATATCTAGAATTATAAATATAACACAATGATGAATTTGTATTATGCATTAGTTTATTCCTACAGCATTTATGGTATCTGTTTAAGAAACACTAATACTAGAAACTTTCTATTTTTGCAGAAACCTAATTTGAGACATATTTATTTTACAGTTGACTTATAATGATCCAGTAAAAAATTTCCTTTTTCACCTCTATGATTTCTGTATATAAATTTCTGTTATTTTTCTGTTATGTATATTTTTTGGGGAAATGATCACTCGCTACATAATTTACGTTACACAGGCATTCGTTATTTATTCATAATGCACAAATTTTACCTTACGACTATGGCATTCAAACATTAACTAATGAATGGTATATAACCTGTTCTCTTGAAAAATGATTGAAACTAAAACATTAAATCTCTGAGGAAACTGTGAAAATCAGATTCTAATATTTCCCAAGGGTATTATGAAAACAAACTTTAAATTTACATGTCATCCAAATTATTAATGAGTGACAAATGCTCTCTTCTCTATAACATATGTTGGCTTGTGATCACTATTTCTTAAACCTATATTTCACATAACTACATAAAAAACTCATATTCAATACCCTCCCTCAGCAAAAAACAACCACGATGCAAACAGGAAGGATAAATAAACTAATTGTGATTAAACATATAGCTACGGTGACCATACGTCCTTTATTTCACTATTATATTTATTTTTTTCTAAAATGACCATTTTGTCCTTTTTTTTCTGAATTAATATAGTAAACTGAATATTAAAACTCAGTAGATGGGTTGAAATTTTAAAATATTTTACAGATAAGCACATATTTTTTAAAAATATTCAAAGAAACGTTGAATTTTGCTTGTGTCCCTGGATCTAATGCCCCCACTGAATGAGTATTTTGATTAGCGAACAATATGTGGACCAGTGAAAACACCAAATTAAAAATCGAAACATTGAAAGCATGCATTTATACCAAATGCAACTTTGACATGAATTGTATAGTTTAAAGAATTTTTAAAGCACAAACCCGATTTATTAAAAATGTTTTCTTGTGAAAAGTATCAAAATTAAATTTTTAAGTAATAATATGATTGTTTAAAATGCTATGCATAAGCTTATATTTTATAATAAATGTTATAAAGCTTTTTAGTTTTAGTGAAACAAATAAACGCAACCTGCTTTTTTTTATTATGAAAATTTCAGATTGTCCTTTATTTTCTCCAAAGAAATATGGTCACCGTACGTATAGCAGTTGTTATATGAATGTATGGCACAATATATTCTTCACAATTATCATTCAAACAATTTTATATACTCTTGCCAAATATTGCAATTTTTCTAGGATTTCAGCAATCTAAAATTTTTATCACAAGTATACTTGCTATTATAAAAAGGCAAAAAAGAATTGACATACCTTGCTAAATTTTGTTACTGTGAAGTTTTCTCTTCTTATTGCTAACAGCCATTTTCTACACAATTCTTCATCCTGGGGAAAACTGTAAACGCGCACTTTAGTTGAATTTTTGTAGTTGCCTCTACAGCCGGGCACACTACATGGGTGAGGCATCTTCGCAAACTTATCGCCACTTCAAAGATTTAGAATTTCGCACAAAAACTACTCAAACAAACAACTTTCATACAAAAACTACAAAAGCACTAAAACAGTTCTTAACCAACAACTACGGGGAATCAACAAGCTAGATCGACGAAGGATGACGTCAGAACGTATGACGTCACCAGTGAAAAGGCCTTGATTCTCGATGGTTACGGCCAGGCTCGTAATCTGTAGTTCCCAGGTTCGAGTCCCAGCAGGGTCAGCGTTGAGATTTATCTCCGCAAAATTCCCCGCCCTGCCCACGGTCAGTAGGGGACACCGATGGGCTTGGAAAGGCCGCCGTCCGTCGGATGGGACGTTAAGCCGTGGCCCCGTGTGCGGGAGAGCCATACCCTGTGCACGTTAAAGAACACGCTGGATGGCCTTCACGGGAGGCTACCATCTGTCTCCCAACAGCTGTTCCAGTGGGTCCCCTCCCCCAACCTTCTCTGAGCCTTCGGGGTCCATGTGACCTGGCCATTTAGCCCATGGTGTGCAAAAAAGTGCCGCTCAGAGGTAAAACAACCCAACCTAAGTAGTAACAGCTTCAAGATATGTATGTATTCGTTCATAAACGAACAGCACTACCTTTCAACAGGCCTGGATCTAGATAATATATAAAAATAAAGGGTGGGGGGGGGGGCGAGCGATGCAATCAAGCCGGGAAAAGATAAAGGACAGGGGGGGAAATTACTGAATTTTCCATTGCAATTAAACATTTCCCCCCCCCCCTACGTTTTAAAGATTTTCTTTAAAATTTTAATAATCTTTATCTCCATTACCCTTATTGGCATTCTCAAAGGGGTGAGTCCATAACATACGAAACTCGCAATTCAGTGTTTTGGGTTTGAATTCCAATCTTGAGTGTGTGATTATTCCTTCATTTTTAATAAAACTTCACTTTGATCAAATGGAGAGGCCCACCGAATTGGGACTGTGCCGCGAAGTGGCAGCTTGCAGGAGAGAAAAAATAAAAATGCTCTATTTAAGGTATTTTTTATTATTATGTGAATGAAAAGTCACATGCAAAGCTCCCTAACTTTGAAACACTATTCATTTTATGGAAAAATGTCACTGGAGATAATTTTAAGATCTCAATCAATATCCTTAAATTCCCATTTTCAGTAATATTATTTTGATATTTTAAGAGATAGGTTGGGTTGGGTTGTTTTACCTCTGAGCGGCACTTTTTTGCACAAAATGGGCTAAATGGCCAGGTCACATGGACCCCGAAGGCTCAGACAAGGTTGGGGGAGGAGACCCACTGGAGCAGCTGTTGGGAGACAGATGGTAGCCTCCCGTCAAGGCCATCCAGCGTGTTCTTTAACGTTGGGTTGTTTTACCTCTGAGCGGCACTTTTTTTGCACACAATGGGCTAAATGGCCAGGTCACAAGGACACCGAAGGCTCAGAGAAGGTTGAGGACCCACTGGAACAGCTGTTGGGAGACAGATGGTAGCCTCCCGTCAAGGCCATCCAGCGTGTTCTTTAACGTGCACAGGGTATGGCTCTCCCGCACACGGGGCCACGGCTTAACGTCCCATCCGACGGACGGCGGCCTTTCCAAGCCCATCGGTGTCCTCTACTGACCGTGGACAGGGCGGGGAGTTTTGCGGAGATAAATCTCAACGCTGACCCAGCTGCGACTCGAACCTGGGAACTGCAGATTACGAGCCTGACGCGCAACCGACTGAGCCACCCCCTTTAAGAGATAGGGAAGCTGGGACATTTAACAGCAGATGTTGTTACACTCGCATTAAACACTTTTCTTGAAAATTAACGAAAACTGGAAAAATAATTTTACACTCGTCGAATTTATAATTTAGTTAAGGTGCTCGGCTTGACAATCTTGACTTCAATAATTACATTTATTTCAATACATGAATTATTATAACAACTATTATTTATTTATAAACGAGTAATTTTTTTACATTTAACAATCTTTTTCTTAAATATTTCAGTTTTCATAATCCTTTAATATTAACCAAATATTTTTGAAAATCGAAATTTGGATAAATTTGATTCAGATTTTCAATTAGTCTCTAGGGACTTTTTTGGTAAAAAGTTTATTTTAATACTTAAGGAGTTTTGAATGTAGTTTACCATTCATATAACACAGGTTGGGTTGGGTTGTTTTACCTCTGAGCGGCATTTTTTTGCACATCATGGGCTAAATGGCCAGGTCACATGGACCCCGAAGGCTCAGAGAAGGTTGGGGGAGGGGACCCACTGGAACAGCTGTTGGGAGACAGATGGTAGTCTCCCGTCAAGGCCATCCATCGTGTTCTTTAACGTGCACAGGGTATGGCTCTCCCGCACACGGGGCCACGGATTAACGTCCCATCCGACGGACGGCGGCCTTTCCAAGCCCATCGGTGTCCCCTACTGACCGTGGGCAGAGTGGGGAATTTTGCGGAGATAAATCTCAACGCTGACCCAGCTGGGACTCGAACCTTGGAATTACCTATTACGAGTCTGGCGCGCTACCGACTGAGCCACCCCCACCCCTATAACAGAGGAAAGTGCCCAAAAAGATATATGGTAGGTAATGGGCTTAGTGTATACAACAAATCCTGCCACATATCAAACTAATGTTAAGCCGATATCGTGGAAGGCAATAATATTGTTTGAAATCATACTAAACAGTGATATAATATTTGGTTCGCAGTGTTCACTTATTTGGAGCCGATATTGATAAGCCATTCACATAACACAAAAAATGGCAGGGTTCCATTAATAATAGTCATTATCGTAGCCAGCAGTAGGGAATACATCATGATATGAAAAGAAGTAGTAAGACAATCTATTATTGAACATTTTTATTCCTTTTTCTGCATTTTAAAAATGTTAGACATTTTTCTATTTTTTTTTCTAAAATTTGAGATATTGATTGAAAATATGTTTATGAAAATGATTGTCTTATTCTTGCTGAAAATTTTAAACTTGATATGTTGATTTTTTTAAATGTCGTCTACAACTTCTTGTTAAAATTTTGAAGGGGTTCACAACTGACGATAAACTCGCGAAATTTCTTTCGTATTGCTGATGTTTGTAATTGGAAGATTTAGAGTTGAAAAAGATACTTTGTAATTGCCCATGCTCTTATTTCATTTGATGCTAAATAATCAAAGTATTTATCGCCTTTCATTAAATGCCGACTAGAATATTGGTTAACTAATGTTCATTGCATATCTGCATAAATCTGAAATGGTTTTTGCCATTTTCTAACGGATCATTGATATTTAGGAACCCGACAAGAAGACATGCTCTACTAAGTACAGGATTCTGATTGGCCATGAGAAGTGGTGACATGAAAAGATCCCCCGCAACGTTGTCATTAATTAAAGTTTGCCAGTGGAGGAATTGAATCTTCAAGACTTGAAAGTTCCCAAAGAAATGTTTTTGCATGTGATAGAGAGGAGTGAATTCCTGAAAGGAAAATTCTTAATCTTTCAAATTTATTTGAGATCTCTCTGAGTCACGAATGTCAATATATTTTTAGGTATCAATTCCGACATGGACTAAACTCAATAGCCTAAGGAAGATTTGAAAGTCAAAATTGGCTACAGTCACAGTCCATAGCAAAATTTCAAGCCCCTTGGGATTTAAATAAGACAGATGGCTTTGAGCTCTGGCTGACACAGGCTCAGTAGTAATTTATATTTACAATTTTTCTCATAATTATGGGGGGAAAATAGATAAAAAATTTGTTATGATAAATATTAAAAAATTAAAATTAGCGTTAAATATTTAAATTTTAATAATTTACTTGCCTTTCATTTTGCAGTACAAAGGTGTAATATTCGTATTAGTTATTTTAATACAGTTCACATAATTCAAAAAGGAACATTCAATTAAGAAAACTCAATACAGAATTTGTCAAGACTGAGCACCTTAACTAAGTTACGAAATCATATACGTGATGCAAATAATAACTATCTGACACACGCATCTGACATTTTACGCATTCAAAAATTATTAATTGGCACAAGTAGTTAAAAAACTACGTTTGAATACAGAATATTTTTCAGGTTCTTTCTTTTGAAAGTTTTTTCAGGGATTCTCACTATGTTAATCAGACGTTTCAAACCTCTATTTTTCTGATTTTTTTCAAGATATTTATCGGTTTCTACGAATTTCCAAATAACATTATGATTTTAGTTTTATCTGCAAATCCAGTGGAAACTCATTTATCCGGACTGCATGGAAGGTTTTGAAAAATCTCACACCATGCATTTATTTGATAATTTTGTATCAAAATTTTCAATATTTTTGTATAATTATAGAAAATACAACAATAGAGAAAACGCTGGATGGCCTTGACGAGAACTACCATCTGTCTCCCAAGTGTTGTAAAGTGGGTCCTTCTCCACCCTTTTCTGAGCCTTGGAATCCTTGTGACCAGGCCAGTTTGTGTCAAAAAAGGACCCCTTATATATAAAATAAACCAACCCTAAAAATGTATCGTAATTCGGACTTTTATAAAGCAAGTAGATATACAAGCAAAGGAATCAAATATTAAAGATAAAAATCATGAAGATGTAATATACGAAGATGATGCACCATCGCTTTTTCATAATTAACGTGGGAGAGTTTCTTAATATTCATTTATCTGTAAAATCGATAGTAGGAGAAAAGAAATGTGGAGTATCTATAATGCACTAGATTTATTTTTATGAGATACTCTAAATAAAATTTACTATAGAAAGTCAGCAATTCTGAAGGAACTTAAACTTCAAATGGAACTTTCCTTTACTACTATTCCACCGACAACATTCCTTAATCTATCGTCTTCTGAATCGTTCTCAATTGTCGCTGATGGTAAGCATTTTCAACATCTGATACTTAAGATAAATGTCACAATAAGAGACATACGACTGTATATTCTACATGCTCATGAATATGTGGAGAATCTACATATTTTATTGGGACACTTTGTATATGGCCCATATACATTTAAATTAAGTTCTTACACAATGTATATAACAAATAAGAAAGCAAGAAGTTTTTATTCCTCGATAGTAATAGGAAAGTAATCATCATCATCATCATCATCCTCAAGCAGCCATGGGCTACGGAGGTCCAACCAGACCGTGCAATTTAGTTCTCCAAGCAAGTCTATCCTGAGCAACATCTACTGCATCTGGCCACTGCACACCAATTCTAACAAGGTCCTGTTTGACATTGTCTGCCCACCGCATTCTAGGTCTCCCCCTCTTTCTGAAGCCTTTAGGCACACTGTTCATAACCCTATTCGCCAATCTATAATTATTCATACGGGCAACATGGCCAAACCAACGGAGTCTCTCTCTGCACAATATGCTGCTTAAAGGAGGTTGCAAACTCCTTTGCCTAATCTCATCATTAGTTACAAAGTTGAACCACCTAATGCCCAAGATACTGCGTAAGCATCTGGAATCAAAAGCATCTAGTTTCCTGTTATCTTGTTTACACAGCGTCCAAGTTTCACTACCATAACTAATCCTAGAAAGAAGCAAACTATTATACAGTCTAATTTTAGTCTTTAGGTGTATACGCCTATTTCTCCACACTCTCCATAGGTTCTTAAAAGTCCCGGCAGCAATCCCTATTCGTCTGTTAATCTCATGCCGTACATCACCATTATCTGTTACATAGCTCCCAAGATAATTAAACTGTGACACCTGCTCAAGACTGCAACCATTCAGATTAACTGAATCACAGCTTGCCTGACCAATTTTCATCATTTTAGTTTTCTCTCTGTTTATAACCAAACCTACTCTACTACCAGTCTCATCAACAGCTCGAATGAAAGAGTTCATCTCATCAACATCATTTGCCAAAAGGGCTAAATCATCAGCATAATCTAAATCAGAAATTTCCGTATCTCCAGCCCATTTAATGCCAAAATCTTTCCCTTGAAGTGAATTTCGCATAACATAATCAATAACCAAGCTAAAGAGAAAAGGAGACAAAACGCACCCTTGTCTAACACCAGAAGTAATGCTAAACCAATTGCTACAAGCCTTACCAACTCTCAGACACGACTCGGTGTTATTATAGAGAGCTTTCATAATGTTAACTAACTTGTCTGGTATACCATATGATCTCACAATCAACCACAAATTATGACGATCAACAGAGTCGAAAGCGTTTTTGAAATCAACAAAGCTAGCAACCAAAGGTTTCTGAAACTCTAAACATTTCTCAAGAATCTGCCTAAGTGAAAATATCTGATCCACACATCCCCTACCACTTCTGAATCCACATTGCTCATCACGCAATTGACTGTCAACCAGATTCTTAATTCTATTAAGCACAATCATGGAAAGAACTTTACCTGGAACAGAGAGTAGGCTGATACCCCTATAGTTATCACAAGAACTGCGATCACCCTTTTTGAAAATAGGGATAACAATAGCTCTGGTAAAATCCTTAGGAACCATGCCTTTATCATAAAAGATATTCAGAATTTCAGTCATCCAAGTGGTAACCGAAATATTTCCAGCTCTAAGTATTTCTGTAGTAATTTCATCTACCCCTGGGGATTTATGAAGTTTAAGTTTAGAAACAGCCGAAATAACTTCAGATTGTGTTATAGGTCCAACATTAAAGCCACCGATGCATCTATCATCATTGCAAACAATGGGAGTAGAACTTACTACATTGTTTAGAACATCACTGAAATGCTCAGCCCATCTAGCCATGACAGAATCCTCCCCTTCTATAACCTTACCTTGTTTATCCTTCAATCCTTGTATGCCTGTCCGTTTTCTACCACACGAAACATTAACTATCTGGTACAGCTCTCTGCTGTTGTGCTGTCTAACTGCTTCCTCGGCTTTGTCAGCCAAACCATCAAGCCAAAGATTCTTATCAGCATCTAACTGATCCTTTACAAGTTTATTAAGGTCTCTGTAATGCTTTCTATTAGGTCTAGTAGGGTATTGATTGAGGGCATTCCTGCAGTTCTTTCTTTCCGAAATAAGCTCAAGTGCCTTATCACTCAGATAATTTTGCCTCTTCTGCTCCTTTTTTCCTAAAAGAGTACTGTTAGTGTCCAAAAAAGCCTGTTTAAAATGATTCCATTCTTCCTAATATAATAATATAATAACAGTAATAGTTCTTAGAAATATAGATTAAGTAAAGAGTAACCAGAAATATATGAATTTTCACTAGCTTTATGATAATAATATCTATGAAACAGTTATATTTATCACATGTATTTCCTAATTTTCTCCACAAGCGAATATTTACTCTGGTGGAGAATTATTTTTATTTTAATTTACAATTTCTAATTGCCTATATTTTTAATAATTTTTCAAAAAATTTCATATTAGTTATTAATGAATTGGAAATTATAGGAATGCCATGTGTCCTATTCAGATACCATGCACGTTATATGTCCAATTTTTTTCGATGAGCTTGGAAAGAGAACTGTCTGTCTGATGGAAAATAATTTTGATTGGTGAATCTAAGGAGGTTGGCAAAATTCGAAAGCCACTTAATAAAATACAGGTCAGTTGTGAAAATTAGGATTTTTTTTGTAAAATTAAGGCAGGATGGCAAAATCGACGCAACTTGCAAAATCTTGGGAAGTTGGCAAAATTCGAAGTGACTTGGTAAAGTTTATGTGAGATGTAAATTTGCGAATTTCTTTTTGGAAAATTATGGCGAGGTGGCAAAATCGAAGCAACTTCGCATAATCTAGGGAGGTTGGCAAAATCGTGATAACTCGGCAAAATTCGTAACCAATTGGTAAAATGCGGGTGAGTTGTGAAAATTGGGATTGTTTTTGTAAAATTAAGGAGAGTTGGCAAAATGAGGCAATTTGAGAGAACTTAAAGGGTTGGCAAAATCTTGAGAAGTTCGCAAAATTTTGAGGATTTCGCAAAATTGGAAGTGACTTAGTAATGTTCACGTGATATGTAAAAATCAGGATTTTTTTGGGGAAAATTAAGGCTACTTTTCTTTTTTTTTCTACCCTGCTGAGGAGTGGTCAACTACAAAAGGTTCTGGTGCTCACCATAAATTATGGCTCCTCTGTTCCTTTCTTTTAGGTCTTGATAATAAAATCGAGGCAACTTGGCAAAATTCGTAACCAATTGGTAAAATGCGGGTGAGTTGTGAAAATTGGGATTGTTGTTGTAAAATTAAGGAGAGTTGGCAAAATGAGGCAATTTGAGAGAACTTAAAGGGTTGGCAAAATCTTGAGAAGTTCGCAAAATTTTGAGGATTTCGCAAAATTGGAAGTGACTTAGTAATGTTCACGTGATATGTAAAAATCAGGATTTTTTTGGGGAAAATTAAGGCTACTTTTCTTTTTTTTTCTACCCTGCTGAGGAGTGGTCAACTACAAAAGGTTCTGGTGCTCACCATAAATTATGGCTCCTCTGTTCCTTTCTTTTAGGTCTTGATAATAAAATCGAGGCAACTTGGCAAAATTCGTAACCAATTGGTAAAATGCGGGTGAGTTGTGAAAATTGGGATTGTTGTTGTAAAATTAAGGAGAGTTGGCAAAATGAGGCAATTTGAGAGAACTTAAAGGGTTGGCAAAATCTTGAGAAGTTCGCAAAATTTTGAGGATTTCGCAAAATTGGAAGTGACTTAGTAATGTTCACGTGATATGTAAAAATCAGGATTTTTTTGGGGAAAATTAAGGCTACTTTTCTTTTTTTTTCTACCCTGCTGAGGAGTGGTCAACTACAAAAGGTTCTGTTGCTCACCATAAATTATGGCTCCTCTGTTCCTTTCTTTTAGGTCTTGATAATAAAATCGAGGCAACTTGGCAAAATTTTGGGAAGCTGGCAAAATTTGAAGTGTGAAATGTAAATTGGGATTTTTTTTTTTGTAAAATTATGGCGAGTTGACAAAATGTTTTGTTCCCTGGATACGTTAATTTTATTTAATTAAGCCGAGACATAATTAATGTTATGCAATGTGCTTATTTTATCAGTTGGCAAAATTTGATTTCCGAGTTGAAAATGTTCGTTCTCTCCCCCTCAACCATATAGTCCCTTGCCCCCCCCCGAATTGAACCCTATTTATTTGAATAATAGAGCATGTCTCACAAATATTTTTGAAATCTTTATCTTCGGGTTGTTTTTTCAAATGTTTAAATGCTTAAAGTAAATTAGTTTCAATTTTATGAATTCCTACTTTTTGTACGTTTCTCTCAAACTTTTAATTTTCTCAATTTTTATATATCTAATTAACGCACTTGATTTTGAACTTTTGGACATACTGCAATAATTTTAAGATGCAAAAATAACCATGTTCCCACTTAATAGATATTTATCAAGACAGACCTCCTACTCTTTAACTTTATTATTTACTCTCACTTGTTTTATATATTGGTTAGTGCTACTTTAGTTTATCTGGCATTGTCCGTAAGATTTTGTTCATTTAATATTGTTTCATATTTCTAGCTGTATTTGAATATTAGTCAACCGAGCGTGAATTCAAAAATAAATAAGCAAACTATAAATCAACTGATTTAATAACTAAGGCAATAAAACTACATTTGCATAAATCATGAACAATTTCTTATTAGTCACGCAAAACACCAATGTGCTATCTATCAGTATAAACTGATCCTGATAATCGCAATTACCAGACTATTTGTTGAATCAAGCACATTTTTCTGCGATATAGATAAATTGCTATATTATTTGAAACCATGACCTTTTCTTTACAGTTTTTTTACATCCAAAACCTTTCACCGCTCTTAAAAACAAATCAAAAGTGTCTCTTCTGTAGACTATCGCGCACAAAGTCAAAGACATTTCACTTTTTGATTCACAAAGATTCTTCCAAATAGAAACTGAATATCCTATTTTGTTTTAATTTGATTCAACCTTCGAAGCGGTTAGTGACGTAATTCGCACTCCGAGCTCTATCTCGAGTTTCACATGGTACCACAATCTCGTCTTTGTTGCTGCACGTGTTCCTTCCGTTTCAATATCTTTACTCAAATTTCCTGAGGCGTTCTTCTGAATTCAATTGCGTAATTTACTCTCAGTTCCAAACAAGTGTTAATTTATTATTGCAGGGTTGAGTCAAGCTGTTATATACATTAATTTAAACATTAGTTTAATAAACCATATTAATGGTTTAATGGCCCAGCGAATGCGAAATATTAAAATAACAATCAATAAAAAATATAAAGACAAGAATAACTGCTCGATACGTAAACAAAATCTCCTTACACTTCAAAAAGTTATGGTATCACCATATATACAGGGTGAGGCAAAAGTCACTTGACAGATGTATTTATTTATGCAAGATAAAATAAAATAAAAATCTGAACTACAGTTACATTTTACATAGAGTTACAAATGTTCAAACTAATTACCATCAGCATTTACACACTTCTGTAGTCTCTCTCTAACAGACATGCAGACACGATTGGTTAAGGGTAAGTTCGCATTTATTGAAGCAAATGCTTCTGAAACATAAAGCCTGATGTCTTGTTCAGTGCGTGGCTTTCTACTGTAAACTATGTCTTTCACTGTTCCCCTAAAGAAGAAATCCATCGGTGTTAAGTCAGGAGATCTTGCGAAATATTCTACGTTTACTCGGCGACCTATTCATCGATTAGGAAAGTTCGCATCCAGGAAATTTCTCATTGAACAGCAAAATGAAAGGATGCACCATCTTGCTGAAATTTACTTTCATCAAAATCGTCACGCTGTTGCAATTGTGGTAGGAGTTATATTCTCAACATTTCCAGATAAAACGCTCCATTACTGTTCCATTATCGGTAGCGGGCCAGTCTTGTAATCTATAGTTCCCGGGTTCGAGTCCCAGCTGAGTCAGCATTGAGATTTGTCTCCGCAATATTCCCATCCCTGCCCACGGTCAGTAGGGGACACTGATGGGCTTGGAAAGGCCGCCGTCCGTCGGATGGGACGTTAAGTGGTGGTCCCGTGTGCAGGAGAGCCATACCCTGTGCACGTTGAAAAACATTATGATTAACTTCTCTGGCCTCATTATCTTAACCAAATCCGTTAATCTTACTTATAAATATTAAGATTAAATTCTGGGACATCATCACTTTAACTACTTCGCCTATTTTACTCCTAAAATTTACTATTCTGTTTTGGGGACTCAAATGAAAAAAAAAAACAACTCAATCTGTAATTATCCATACGGGCAACATGGCCAAACAATGAGTCTCTCTCTGCACAATATGCTGCTAAAAGAAGTTTCCGACTCCTTTGCCTAACCTCATCATTACTTACAAAGTTCAACTACCTAATGCCCAAGATACTGTGTAAATATCTAGAATCAAAAGCCAGATAGTTAATGTTTTTGTGGTTGGGTTGGGTTGTTTTGCCTCTGAGCGGCACTTTCTAGCAAACTATGGGCTAAATGACTAAGTCGCAAGGACCCCAAATGCTCAGAGAAGGCGTGGGGAGGGGACCCACTGGAACAGCTGTTGGGAGACAGATGGTATCCTCCCGCCAAGGCCATTCAGTGTGTTTTTTAACGTGCATAGGGTATGGCTCTCCTGCACACGGGACCACCACTTAACGTCACATCCGACGGACGGCGGCCTTTCCAAGTCCATCGGTGTCCCCTACTGACCGTGGGCAGGGCCGGGAATTCTTGGGTAGATAAATCTCAACGCTGACTTTTTATAATGTAATTTGCAGTTTCCAGGTTCGAGTCCCAGCTGGGACTCGAACCTGGGAACTGCAGATTGCGAGCCTGGCACGCTACCGACTGAGCCACCCCCGGCCCCGTTTTTTGTAGTAGAAAAAGCACAGGTATACAGGGATTGAAGGATAAAAAAGGTAAGGTTATAGAAGATGAGGATTCTGTCATGGCTTAGTGGGCTGAGCAATTCAGTGATGTTCTAAACCAGTGATTCCCAACCTTTTCTGGACCATCACCCCCTTTAGAAGAGAACAAAAATTTCAACGCCCCCTAGTCCATAATAGTTAATTTTATATGAAATATTAAAATATTGTTGCATATTATCTGTACCTAATTTATCTGTTTATTTATCTATTAAATATAATAAAGCAGAAATTAATAAAGCGACAACCAAATGTACAATAAAATTGTTTATTAAAATTTTAAAAATAAACACAGAATCAATAAGAAATAAAAAAAATAATGAGATAAACACAAAATTAATAATAAATAAAATAAATTAATGAGATGGTTGAAGCTGGTGGAGTGTTAACAATTTGTTAATGTCGGGTTCCAATTTCGTTAACATCAATCGCAGATCGCCACGTTCAGTGATGTGTAGTCTGTTCCTCTTCTTTGACAGTAAATTAGCTACTGCACTGAATCCACGCTCAGTCATATAGGACGAAGGAAATGCGATTAAAACTTCTGTATTATTGCCCACAATCCAGAGTAGAGAACTGGTATTGATTTTTGAAGCCAGAACTCTTGGTATCAATGTTTGAATTTTACTTTGAGTGCTTCGTTAGTCGTGAATTCTAAGAGTTCCTCTTTCCAAATTTGATGATTCTTCAGTATCTGTGTTTGCGAAAGGATCTAAAACCCAACTCGTTATATTCATGTTTAAAATATCTTGGAAACGTTCCGTAAAATCAACATGAAGAACTTCCAAGTGTTGGCAGTAAGTAAGTAAATCTTCCGGTTTTGCAGAGACTGCTGATAATGTGGGAAAGTGGTTGTATTCACCTCTACCTAGATTTCGTTTGAATAGAAGAAGTTTTCCCGCAAAAGCAGCTATGACGTTTTTTGTTTTAATTAAATTCAACTCATCACCTTGCAATTGTAAATTAACTTGATTAAATATTTTAAACAAATAAGTGATGTCATTTTTTGACGTAATCAGGTTTTCGCGCAATTTTTCATCTCTGTCTTCAAGAAAGTCCAGTACTGAGTCAAATAGATTGAAAAAACGATTCAGACAAACACCTTTAGAGAGCCAATGTGCAGCAGCAAGTGATTGTAATCTTCATCATTTTCATTACAAAGCTTACCAAATAATCGTCATTCAATGAATTACTTCTAATCTTATTGATTGCTTTAATAACGTAATGGAGCGACGTATGCAGACGTTCATTCAAATTTTTTGCAACCAAATGCTGACGATGAATAATACAATATACAGCGATCACATTTGGTACTGCTTGTTTCAAAAGCGCTATGAAACCATTATGAGCCCTGTCATTGCTGGAGCACCATCAGTAGCAGCAGGCAAAATATTGCAAATAGGAATTTCTTTCTCTTGAAAAACTTTTGCATGGTATTAAATATAGATTCTCCCTTTGTATCAGATTCCAAATTTTTAGCAAATAATAACACTTCGTGAATATTTTCTTCTTTTATAAATCGTACGTATGATAAGAGTAGAGCTTCGTTATTTGGTAGAGTTGATACATCGAGTTGAATGGAAAATTTGCAAGTCTTTAAGTAATCACATAATGATATTTCAACTTCTTTTGCCATTTCATCTACTCTTCTTTGCACTGAATTATTACTGAGAGGAATTTTTTTGATGATATCTGACGGTGTCTTATGATGAAGAACAGTTTTTAATATCTCTTTGACTGCCGGCAAAATTAATTCCTCGCCAATTGTGTGTGGTTTTCCTGCTTTTGCGATTAACGATGAAACGTTATATGAGGCTCGTAGTCCATCATCATCTTGTTTAGAAGACGACGCAAAAAGGTTTGACATAGTTGGCTGTTTTAAATATTGCTTTTCCAGTTCTTGAAAATAGGATAAATCTTTGTTCTTCTTATCAGCATGCATTTTATTTAAATGCTCTTGTAGCCTAGAAGGTTTCATAGCTTCATTTGAAAAAACTTTTCGGCAAATTAAACACATAGGTAATGATTGGTTTGTAGGAGAGTACGTAAATCCATATTTCAAATACTCAATACTGTACTGCCGGCATTTCTTTTTAGATGTAGATTCAGACATTTTCAAATACAAATTAACTTCTCAACAGATTTATAGATAGTTATAAAAATAATGTTTATAATGACTTCTAACACTTATCACGGCGAAGCACATAAAAATAATAAAACATTCCTAGAGCTATCGCTTTTATAGATTTGATTTTGTGCACGCATTAACTTGTATGTTTGCGATGCCGGCGCACTTGCTCCGTAAACAAGTCATTTCAAGCTCCCATATTCTTGTCGAAACATGTTAAATTGCATGAACCGCGTGTTTGCCTACCAACTTGCAAGGACTTGTCACCGTCAATCTATTCTAAACTAAAACAGATTAGGTATAGGTATACCTAATGCTAATTTAAAAATGCTTATTAACGCGATAACAATAAGATAATTTACATAGCTAGATAAAATATTTATTCATGAAAACAGGTATTTTCAAAGCATTTTATTATATTAAATAAATAATTATTAAACAATATTAAATATAATAAATTTATTCTTATTATATTATTATTGCATCAAGGTTGATTTGCCTATCAGGACGGACACACATGTCCAACATAATAAGCCTGATATAGTAGTGAATGGTAAGGTATTGAATGAAATTACAATTACTGAAGTAGGAATAACATCTCAGGATAACCTGCAGATAGTAGAGGTTGAAAAGAAGAGGAAGTATGATCTGCTGGCTAATGAGTTGAGCCTAATTCACAAGTGTAATGTTAATATTATACCTTATGTGCTGACGTGGGATGGTATTGTAACTACGTACCATAAAGCATACTCAAAGCGACTTGGAGTGGGAAAACGTATTGAAGCTGATATCCAATCTGTGATCTTGAAGAGAACTTTTGAGAGCATCTCAGTCGACTTCAGACGTACCAGTACGCTAGTAGGCGGTAGCAGGGAACTTATTGTCCAAGCTACAGTTGAAAAGCTGTACATGACGGATGAGGTAGTGGATGACCAGAATCACCAGGAAGACACCACAGAATAGAAGAGATAAAAAGGTTGTCACAGAAAATTCCATTAAAATTATTTATTTATTTGACCTCCCCTCTTGACTGTCTCAACGCCCCGCATTTGCCTCTGGATCCGCTACCGCCCCCATGGAAGGCTCCAGCGCCCACTTTGGAGCGGTATCGCCCCCGTTGGGAATCTATGTTCTAAGCAATGTGGTTAGTTCAACTCCCATTGTTTGCAATGATGATAGATGCATTGGTGGCTTTAATGTTTGCCCTATAACAGTCTGAAGTTTATTTTGGCTATTTCTAAACTTAAACTACATAAATCCCCAGGAGTAGATGAAATTACTACTGAAATACTTCGAGCTGAGAGTGTTCCGGTAACCTCATGGATGACTGAAATTATGAATATCTTTCATAAGCGTGTACAGCAACTGTACACCCTCCAGTTACCGTTAACAGCCAACTGGAGCGTGTGCAGTAACTGCACACGCTCCAGTTTGCTGTGAACGGTAACAGCACACGCTCAATATTTCCGTGAGTGAGCCCACACGATCTAGTATCAAAATAATATGACCACCTACAGTAGCTAAAAAAGTATCCGAACACTATGGTTGATTACAGAAGTCAGAAAAAATAACTGGCAACGATTTTTTTTTAGAAATTAGTGATCTGGCAATCTCCGTGTCACGTGACACGAAGATTGCCAAATCACTAATTTCTAAAAAAAATTCGTTGCCAGATATTTTTTCTGACTTCTCTAATCAACCATAGTGTTCGGATAATTTTTTGAGCGACTGTACAAACATTTCTACACCAGATTCGGATTCAGCATCCTCAAATCTATAAAGTACACTTATTGTTTTTTTAGGAGAGATTTTCATACAGACCAGTTATAACTGACATTTTCAAAGGATGCGTGGGTCTCGTGTATTTTCCACTGTAATGATGTGATACTTTATGAACGATTGACCTTCCATCTCTTCAGGATCTCCAAAAAAAGTAGACACAGGACGTCAGATTAGGAGACCTTGGTAGGTCACGGAATGTAACCCTTATTAGAGAGTCATCTTTCTGGTAACATTCTTTCGTAAATAGCCATTTTGGCAAACGAACGATATTCATTCGAGCAACGCTTCACGGAACAAATTTTCAAGGTGCATTCTATACACTGCATAGAGCCTGTCGCCCCCACCTTAGCATTTCACTAGCAAACCTGTTTCCGAAAACACACAATATGTTGGGCCATCCTGTACAACGCACAAAGAATCCCTACTGAAAGTGTAGTTACCTCCTTAACCGTCATGCCAGCTAATGCCCATTTAATAAAAATAGCATTTAAAACGTTTAATGTGTTACTTTAGATGTTGAAGCGAACTATGAATGTGTAACAGTGAAAGCATGATAGCTTACTGCGAGACACACGAAATATCGCACCCACTGTAATTACGACATAAAGCATATTGAACACGACGGATTTGAAAAGGAAAAAATGCGTTTCTGTGTTGTGCGCGGTGATAAACTAACGATATTTGGAGTGGTAAGACTACAGATACACAGTAGAATACACAGTAGATAAACAGATACACAGTAGTACTAAGATAGTACTACTGTGTATCAATTTTTTTTAACAGATACACGGTTGTACTAAGATTCTAGTCTTACCACTTTCAAGTACTCCAAAAAAAGGTAGCTTTTTTTTTCGTTAACTAAAATGCTAATCTTACAACACTCAAGTACTAGTTAGGAACTAATACCGAACGTAGCTGAATCCGAATCTGATATACAAATGTTTATATCAGGCACTATTTTCTGGAGGGTGATTTTTGAAAAAATGATGTTTTTGTGAATATGTATGATTTTATTCCTTTTTTCACCAGATTTTTTCCCACAACTGATGGGAGCGGTTTCGGAATTGCTTCTCAGTCACTAGTTAAACAATTCTTTCACAAGTGTTGTTTAACTACTGAAATGTGATTAGTAACCTCTGTACCTATGCCTTGATTTGTAATTCGATTATTTAATGCTGTATTCGATTATCAATTGGTGTTTCAAGTAACAAAATTTATGTTATTGATGTATTTATTGCCTTAGTTATTAAATCAGTTGATTTACTCTCTGTCTGTTTATTACAAATTCATCCACAGTTGTCAAATATGAAAAATGCAACTTAAAAAATCTGTAACAATATATTCAAAGTGGGCTTCATAAGTGCCTTCACATGCACCGAATCGATAATCAACTTCCTTACACACTCTCTATATGGTGTCACTTCCACCCATAGAAATTTCTTCAGTTTTTTTTTCCTATAGTATTTTATAAAAGATCCTGTGTTCAACTGCAGTTGCTGGCTACTAGAGACGAGTTCAGACTCGGGCTTTGTTTCAGACTCAGACGACCTCAGGCTAGGATTTTCGAAAATTCGGATTTTTTTATAGTCGCCACTATTTGATGGCAATTTTTGATATCCGCCGAATATTCCTTATCGGATAAGTGAAAAGAAGTTTTAAAAAAATGATTTAATTACTGACAATCTAATAAAAAATTTTGTTAATTCAGTTGGGTCATCATAACATCAGCGCCACTCAACACCTGTGACAAATTGCAACAGATTTTATGACCCTTTAACATATCTTAATTCCCCTGAAAATTGTCCAAAACGTCAGATTTTTTTCTTTCTTTCTCTGAGAGTCCCTCGTGCCATTCCGTATTGCGTTTGAAAATCAAGATATTACGTAAAGCAGAATCGGAGATACAACTTCAGAAGTCATTTTTGTTAACTTTCTTGTCTTTTCATCCATTTCTTTCATTCAACTGATTAGGACCCCTCGCAAATGTCCAAATATTGGATGCGGGAGACAAATTTCTTTCGCAGGATTGCTCTGTGCTACCCCGTACTGGGCTAAACATTCTAGTTTCCAACCATAATACAGACTTTAAGACGGTACTTTTTTTTTTACTTTTTGTGCTGCTGGAGGAGAAATTCATTTCCAACTCGCCCAATTTTCCCGTTCGATGGGTTTGTAAACGAATAATATGCGATCTACGTCTTTTATTCATATAGCGCGTGCATACGTACACAGTCATATCAGAATAATATGATCACCAACCATACATATATTATGGTAGGTGGTCATATTATTCTGATATGACTGCGTATGTGGTAACATTATTAGTGTCATTCAAGTTTACATAGGAATTAAAGGAAAACAAGTCCGAAAATTTCGTTCCTGACAATTAGTAACCGTTATCAGCGGATATCGGTTAGTAATAGATCACTTTAGAGACATTTTGTATTTTTTCATAATTGTGAGAAAAAGCAAATATAAAAAAAATAAAAATCATTACAATTTCAACTTTTTATTTAGCCTTTAGTAATTCAAAATAGCATCATGCGACTTTTAATTAATTTTTTCGTAATTTTTATTTTTGATAAATCAATGGCCCTTAACCTTTATAATTATCTTACCCAAGAACTTCAGCTTCCACGAATAATTCTAATATTTACCGTTTCGAATAACATTTAAATTTTAATCTTGTCATAAAATGTTTGAATTGTTTTATTTAAAGTTTGTAATAATTTATAACGCGAAGAATAAAAAACGATTTTAGCAACAATCATTTTCGTATATATGTTTTATGATATGTAAGAGAAATGGTTTCCCCAAATCGGGATCAATAAATGCCGAAATGGTTCGATCCCGAACACATTAGCACAAACGCACAACTGTTTCGGCTTAAATACTTTCACTCTAGTGTGCATTTTTCAATGCATTTTTGTTTTCCAACAGTGTATTGAATTATTTTTGAATTGCAACTCTCATGTCTCCTTAAATTTATTTATAAAATAAATAAAAATAATAAAATAAATCATCCTCAAGCAGCTGCTTGCCACAGAGGTCTGACAGGAGCCTGTCAGTTTATATGCGATAGTAGAAGATCTGTGAGGATGGCAGGACCTCAGCAGAAAAACGACACACACATCCATGCCTTACCCAGGACTCGAAGGTCAATAGCCAAGCGTGCTAACCACTCGGCCACGGGACGGCTAAATTTATTTATATTACTTTAAAAAAAAGTTCTTTCAAGTAGTTATTCATTCTCAGTTTCGAACAAATATTAATTGATGATTTTTTGAAGTATTAAACTTTTCTCCCTCTTTCTTAGGCCTCTGCGATAACCCACCTCCTGTTCCTCATGGTAACATCTCGGGAAGTGAAAGAGAGGTGGGTTCTGTTGTGAGCTACAGTTGTCATTCGGGATATATTCTTCTAGGGAATGTTGAAAGAAACTGTTTACCATCTTTAGAATGGGATGGACATACTCCTGTATGTCATCGTAAGTATTTCTGAAATATTTTTGTAAAAATATTTTCGTTTGATTATTTTATGATATTTCAATTTACTCTTCTGCTAGATATTTAAACACAAGTTTCATGACTTTTCAAAACTCTGATTTTGGATCAACTATTTATAAATAACGCGATTTCCTATGTGTGTCACGATGTATGGGAGCTATAAATGCTGATGGTGCGTTTAATGGGAACGAATTTCATGAACTCGTCAGGAGGACACTGACCTCGAAGTCTCCAATAAACTCATCACGGTTGTGATGTACTGAAAATCAATCGCTGCCTTCGGCACCTTTTGATTTCTAGACCGTCATTCCAACATTCCAACCTTTTCGGTGATTTACAACCAGAAATACCCGCAGGCACCACTTTATAACTGTCTAATTTATTTAATTTTTAAAAAAATACCTATCTTCCTATATGTGCACAAAAACGTAGAAAATAAACCTAGATTATATCGATGACGCAATCAATCACTGAGTTAGTATTCACTTCAAAGTAAGATAGGGTTCCGATTTACTTACCCAATAAGATTGCCAGCGCTCTATCTTCGTTTCTATTTTTGATTTGCCAGCGCCCTATCTTCCTTTGAAGTGAATACGAATTCAATGACTGATTGCATCATCGATATGTTTTAGGTTTATTTTGTATTTTTCAGGCCGCATAGAGAAAGATAGGTATTTTTTAATTTCTTTATTCATGTTTTGGCTTGCTCCCTAGCTAGAAATTCCCCGCCCTGCCCACGGTCAGTAGGGGACACCGATGGGCTTGGAAAGGCCACCGTCCGTCGGATGGGACGTTAATCCGTGGCCCCGTGTGCGGGAGAGCCATACCCTGTGCACGTTAAAGAACACGCTGGATGGCCTTGATGGGAGGCTAACATCTGTCTCCCAACAGCTGTTCCAGTGGGTCCCCTCTACCAACCTTCTCTGAGACTTAGGGGTCCATGTGACCTGGCCATTTAGCCCATGGTGTGCAAAAAAGTGCCGCTCAGAGGTAAAACAACCCAACCCAACCCTAGCTAGAAAGCTGCAAGTGATAAAAAATGAAACGAGTTCAATCATCATCGCTGTAGGTTTGTAACCTGTTCATCGGACGAGATGTTGAGTTTGGGTTCTGTGTCCAGGAGAGTTATTAGTGCACTATAGATCTTCACTGGAATGTTCTGTCTCTTAATAGCTATACTGTGGATCCCTACCATTTCCCTACCCAGCTATGAGGCTCTAGTGACCTGATCATCTAAGCTATCGTTTACACAAAAGTTGGGTTTTTTTGTGTTGTTTTACCTATGAGCGGCACTTTTTTGCACACCATGGACTAAATGGCCAGGTCACATGGACCCCGAAGACTCAGAGAAGGTTGGGGGAGGGGACCCACTGGAACAGCGTTGGGAGACAGATGGTAGTCCCCCGTCAAGGCCATCCAGCGTGTTCTTTGACGTGCACAGGGTATGGCTCTCCCGCACACGGGGCCACGGCTTAACGTCCCATCCGACGGACGGCGGCCTTTCCAAGTTCATCGGTGTCCCCTACTGACCGTGGGCAGGGCGGGGAATTTTGCGGAGATAAATCTCAACGCTGACCTAGCTGGGACCTACAGATTACGAGCCTGGCGCGCTACCGACTGAGCCACCCCCGCCCCTTACACAAAAGTGCCTCTTGAAAGTAAAAATAATTCAGTCTGAAGGAAACTATTAAATAGCGTTTTGGCATTCAAGGAATTATCTTGGAAATATCGCTATTAGGTCAATCGCAATATGCATATATGCAATCAAAGAATGGTACAATATTAGTTATGATATGCACCAATAGTATAAATGTGTAACAAAAACTGGTATTTAAACATCTGATAAATATATAAATATGTATTGATTTAAAATAATATATTAGCACTGATGTGACGATATTCAGAGGAAAATACAGGTAACACACACAAAAAAAATCAGCAACGTAAAATAACTTGTAGGGTGTTGGAGCGCCACGTGAGTGGAGATCGAAAACGATGTCAATGGAAAACGCTGCCTGAGACGTCGTTCCAGATGTTTCCATGTAATTTCAAGCAAGTTGATATATGGTGACTGCGGTGGCCATGGTGTGTAAGTAGTATCACAATACTTCGTCGAATCGATTAATCGATAATGCTGATCGTAATCATTTAATGGAAAGTCCCTGCAAATCCCGCTTTTGACCACGCCCCTTTTCAAAAACCCCTGATTTTGCCGTTCGCCCGCCATTTTGAATTCTGACGTCACACGCCCCCTCTAAAGACCCCACTGGTTTTGCCATCCCCCTCTAGGACCCACCCCTCGTGAAGAAACAACCCTGAAGGTCCCGAATAATTCTAAGTCCGCCATCTTGGATTCTGACATCATCAGCCATTAGAGAAACTCCCGTCATATTCTAAGTCCGGCTAACTGCAGCGACAGCTAGTGTTTAACACACGTACTATATTAAAAAAAAAAAACTATTTTCCATAGTTTATATCGAACCCACCTCCCCTCACATTACTAACACGTTTATCCTTTACACCAAGGGTGGTATATGACTATAAAGTTTAAAGGTAGATGAAGAAGGAATAATCAATCATTATTTTTTTATAAATTAATTTGGGAATAAATTATAAATGAATTTTTTCATTCCTTGTAAATCGCATTTAACTTAAGAATAAATTGCAAATGAATTTTTTTATTCCTTGTAAATCGCATTTAACTTAGGAATAAATTATATTTTTATTTTTTGTATTTATTTTTTATTCCTTATAAAAAAAAAACCTATTTCTTGTAAATTAATTTAGGAATAAATTATTTTTTTTATTGCTTGTGAATCACATTCGGAAATAAATTTATAAGCACATCAACTTCTCATCTCACTCTCCTGTAGACCACGTTTTATTGACGGACAGAAAAGAATTTACAACCTGAAAAGTCCTGCGAAAAAAAAAATATTTTGAAACATTTTTTTTCCAAATAAAGAAATACACCACTTCGTTCTATGTAATTATTAGTGGTGTAATTTATTAGGAATAAACTTTCCCAAGAAATAAATTTATATCTTCATCGCACATCGTCTCCCTAACTCACACCACCTGAGGGACCACATTTTAATGAGGATTTGGATTGGATTGTTTTACCTCTGAGCGGCACTTTTTGCACACCATGGGCTAAATGGTCAGGCCACAAGGCCCGAAGGCTCAGAGAAGTTTGGGGGAGGGGACCCACTGGAACAGCTGTTGGGAGACAGATGGTAGCCTCCTATCAAGACCATCCAGCGTGTTCTTTAACGTGCACAGGGTATGGCTCTCCTGCACACGGGGCCACGGCTTTAACGTCCCATCCGAAGGACGGCGGCCTTTTCAAACCCATCGGTATCCCCTACTGACTGTGGGCAAGGCGAGGAAATTTTGCGGAGATAAATCTTAACGCTGACCCAGCTGGGGCTACCGACTGAGCCACCCCCGCCCTTTTAATGAGGAACGTCGCAATAAACGGGCATAGAAATAAATGCTTGAAAAAGAAATAGCTGTTTTGAAAAGTTCCAATTATCGAACCCACGTTCTGACGGAGTCTGATTTTCTTTTCGCCTTCCTATCATTCTGTGTTTGCATGGGACCATGTTTTATTAACGGATGGATGATACCACGAAAGAGATCGAGAAACATACGCTATATTTTCCAAGTATACATCTTACTTTGAATAATAATTATCAGCGTAATTTTTTAGAAATAAACCTTTCCCACCTGATAACTAAATGAAACAGAACACGCAATAAATTTTTAATCCCCTCACACATTTTTATTCTCAACCACGTTTTATTGACGGACGGAGAAAGCATTTACAATCTGAAATCTCTTGCGAAATAAATTTTATTTCTTCCAAAATGTGATTTACACTTTTAGCTCTGAATAATAATTATCATCCAAATTTATCTAGGAAAAACTATTTCTTGGGAATAAACATATCCATACTAAATAAATACCTCCTCAAGCAGCTGCTTGCCACAGAGGTCTGACAGGAGCCTGTCAGTTTATATGCCAAAGTTGAAGGTCTGTGAGGATGGCAGGACCTCAGCAGAAAAACAAAACACACAACCATGCCTTACCCGGGGCTCGAACCCAGTCCCGTATATCAGTAGCCAAGCGCGCTAACCACTCGGCCACGGACTGAACCAGAAAACCTTGGCATCTGATTAATAGTATTATTTATTCCAATACTCTGTAAGATTTAAAAATATCAATGAAAAGAGGGGGGGAATCGTTTTCGCGATATATTTGTTAAAAAGTATGGGTTTTGATCCATAAAAAATATTAGAAATGCCACATTAGAATTACCATGGTAATATTGTGTTCTTCTGAATATACATTGTTCTGCATCAAGTAATGTCTAATCAGTGTTCTTGAATATATAGTTTTATTTTTCCTGTGAATGATTTCAAATAGTGTATTTGTCAATAAACTTAAGATTTATTATTCAATTTGTCTCTTTTTTTTTTAAAAATTCACACCAACACAAGAATTCAGTTTTAATCATTTATTCAAAGTATAAAATTACAATTTGTTGAATGCAATGATGGGTTACAGTTTGCTGAATGCAATCATGAGTTAAAATTTTCTGAATGCAATCATGGGTTACAATTTTTAATACAATATAGAGTTACATTTCTAAATACAGTCATAGGGGTACAATTAATATGAAATCCAGTCAGAGAGTTCTTTTTTTTCGCAGAAGGCTTTAAAAAGTCTATAATATCACTCTAGGGGAGTCGCTTGACATCAAGACTCACACGACCAGTACTGTCCCAGGTAATTCTTTCTTCCGGTAATGAAATTAACTTTTCTCTCACTTCTCTTCTTTTGTTTTTAGGGATTTCCACTAGGATGTCCAGTTTAATGGTTTCTGGAGCTTGAAGTTGTTTGGAGAACAATAAATAATTTCTAAGTACTGCCAAATACTTTTTGGTTTTGTCACATGCATAGAATTCCAATACTTTTTTCATCTCGTGGCCTAAATCAATCACTTTTTTCTGGAGGTGATGTCGTTCCACAGTTTTTACACTCATCATTTTCGCAACAGGGATGCAAGGATGGAGGCAGCAGCAGAGATTAATAGGATAATGAATCCAGAACTTGATTGGACAATTATTTTTCTTCACACTCACTCTTCGGGTAGCTAGTGCTTGAATGGCATGACGATGCAATCTCAGTTTCTTAAGTATTCCTGGAAAAGTCTGCATGTGGTCTTTCATAAAATTAACACACACTTCACACATAGCATAGATCTATGGGTTCCAGACGTTACAGGAAACCCTTATGTTGTCTTCCCTTTAGTTTGGCTAAACACTGAAGGAAAGGGGCATGAGCGCTAATTCTCATTGCTCATGTACAAAATCTGTGGAGCTTCAGAAGGAAGTATTCGAGCTCGGAGCCTTTCAGTGTCAAACGTTCTAGGATGAAGGTCCACGTACAAATAACCACAAGAGGGTGCCATTACTAGTCTATATGCATCAGTCAGAAGCTTGGAACGATGAGAAAACACTTGTCTAGACAGATAAGTAACAAGAAGAGTAGCCAGATGAGTAATCCATCTCTTGCGTTTTAACAAAAATATAAAGTTTGCATTCAACAAGATTGTTCTCGAAGATTGTTCTCTTTAAAAACTGATTTAGCAAAATAAGTACAATCGTAATATTTTTATGATGACACCACGAATAAACAGTTGCGATATGCGTTCGCTGGTTACAGACTGCTCCACCAAGTCGTCCAACACCAAAAGTGTAGGCCTATGGGGGTCAAATTCCAGATCTTCAGGTAACCCTTCATAAAATTTTATCTTCTTGGTTAATGGGCGAAAGGCTTACTGAAATTCACCATAACAATAAACGAAGCATTGGGGTGCAGTATGAAGTACTTGAGCGGTTTCTTTGATGAATTTAAATGTGAAGGTTGCCTTTCCACTGAGAGGGTGCTGAAATGATGATGTTCGAAGGAGTTTGAAGAGCCATCAAGTACTTTCAGTCGTTGTAGCGTGGCTCACAGGTTTAATGCTGATGAAGCAAAAACACAGACTCGTTCCATTTACTCTTTTAGATATGAAATACAGACAGTGTCACTCGTTAGACCTTACACAGGAATCGAGGAATGAAACACATGATGCACTCCTAGCTGGCTGTAATATTCTTGAATATCGATATCAGGTTCCACTCCAAGAGGATCAAAATTATCGATCGTTCTTCCTGTTTTGTAAACGGTGATCCAGTGTGTCCCTTGTCTGGTGGAAGGATCGGTGTTGAAGTTTAATAATGCTTTAGGAGGGACATTACTTGGGACTCTGTCATGGGGGATCACACCAAGACTTGTGGGGAAATGGAACAGCAATGCTTCCAGGATGAATAGTCGAACAAACTTTTACGATCCAGAGGGATTTCAAGCAAGTTTTGATACAATATGAAGGTACTCGGTTTTGATACTCGGCATACAAGATCACTGTGACAGTACTCGGCATACGAGATCGCTGTGGCAGAACTCGGTAGAACTTTAGCGAATTTTAACTCTAATCTCACACTCCCACTCTTTATTAAAGAAAAGACTTGATTACACTCTCGCTACTCGGGAGTAAGCTGGAATCCGAAAAGTGTGTAACCATCTGCATAAGTTTCTCTCGACAGATTGATCCCATTATCCGATTTCCAAATATCCAAGGCTTCCAATAGTCCTTGATAACAGCGCAGATAATGGACCCGTGGTAAAATTGAGGGTGTAAGATTGTTGTTCACTGTCTACATGTAGACTCACATAGTTGCTAATAATTGAAGGGATTCTTGGCATAGTCACCATTCATACTGGTACTGTCCACCATACCAAGTACAAAGCATACCAGTAACTGACCGAGAAATAAATTGTCTCGGTTCACACTGGTGAGACCAGCAGAAATGGAGAACATTCAAACATCTGTTCGCCAGATAGGGTGCTTCACACTTTCGTTACTCAATAGTCTGCCAAGGGCAAGAATGACACCCGAACTAGGTTTCACTTTATGCACGAAAATCTCTGCTTCTTGGATCTGTACTTTGTAACTAGGGTTCTCTTGAGCTGTCAGGAGACTAAATTCCGGTCGGGAACTTAACAATCGAACTCTCAAATCTACTTGATTTAACAGGTAGCGTTCTCGGTTAAGCAAATCGACATAAATCCATGAAATGAACTCGATGCCAGTAGACTTCACAAAAGCATTCTGTTGATTCCATCCCTCATTTTCAGTGGCATCCATTTTTCTAGGAGTGTCAGGGTACCAGAGACTTGTGCCGAGTTGACTCTTGGAAGCATCTGAACCATAATTCAGCAGAGTCTGCAAGTACGCACTATAGGGGTATAGGGTATGCAATGCACTCACTAAGCTGTCATTAAGGAACACATCCACCTGAGTAAAGGGAGCATATAGGGAACGATTACACGGCGCTACAGCACCACTCCCATTCACAATCTTGACAACCAGTCGAAGGTAACATCGAGACAAATCGATGCATTCATCTGTTCCTTTCACGATGAATTTCAGTGGGGAGTTGCCTTTTAATGAGGTCAAGGGTAAATCACATAACATCATCTCTCCAATTGTGAAGCAGTAGTAGGTACCAAAAACCAGTCCAATTCCGAATGAGCACAATCATTGGAAGTGGGGTGGATTTTCTGAGTGCTCATGATGAAAACTCGTCCTTCACTCGGCAACGTTTATTCACCTTATGAAGAGCAGGGAGACGTCGCTTACGTTTTATACCTTTTACTTCTTGAAGCCGGTGCTGGCTCATTTCAAAATGTCTGATCCTGCTTCAGCTTTAGCTGCTGATTTGAAGTTTTGACCACTTGCCATTTCCGAAACGAATCGCTGTCCACCTTTAAGTAGAGTGACTAGGGAAGGTTTCACCAGGGGTGGGGGGGATGAATCGTGTGATGGTGGCAAAGAGACATCCAAGTCCGTAAACTCTCTGATACCGTGTACCTCAAAACAGACCAAGTTACTACTTGGTCTGTTTACCTACTGTTCCTTACAGTATTGCACATAGATCTCTGCAGAAGGTGGGATGAATTTAACTCTCATGGCAGAAATGGCGTTTGATCAACACTTTCCCGAATTTGAAGTAGAGGGGTTCCCCTAAATCTGTGCGCAAAGAGATTCTCACGCTCTCAAAAGAGTTCCTTGCTAGGGGATAATAATCAGGTTGTTGATACACGACCACGATCGCCTCGTTATTACTGGTTCTTACAGCAGGATTCACAACACCGCAACAGTTCGCCGTGAGTGTTTCCTAGCAACTGAGGAGCAATTAAATCAGTATAAATATATATACCATAAATCTCTCTGTTCACATCGATGTAGTAGTCTCCAACGGATTTACTCATTGGCAAGTCAAATTTAATAAATCCTAACCTCTTCCCTAATCCAGGGTTCGAATGAGGGAATTTAATGAAATGTAACTTGTCAGCAGCGATCGTCATCGTATGGTAGCCATTTGGTTGAAGCGGAAATCTTTCCTCATCTTGTAGGGTATCACCTGGTTCATTACATCGAAAAAGTTATCGATTTTATCAACAGTTTCGTATCGTCTATGTGACACCTTTCGTTCGTGGAAAGTACTTGGAGGAATTACATAGAACTAATAGTTGTCATCTTTTTCGGACGTTGCAACGTTATAAAGATTGCTAGCAAATCGGTGGTAGAAGGGTTTGTCTACTTCTCCTCCACCCACACAAAGAAGCATGATAACATTCGATTTAGGAAACATCGCACCGTAGTTTTCACTCGATTTGAATACCCACTGATCGCCAGTGTGTGACACTATTATTTCTTTCGGGACTAGGGCATAGAGATGAGTCAGCAATTCTTCGCGGTTGATTTCCCAGCCCATAGCTTAATTTTATGGTATTCTTCAGGTAGAACAGGAGCATGATAATGATCGGTGTCATTTGGACCCATCGACATTGTACCAGCTCACAGGGATGTGAACTTCTGCTAAACCCACTTTCCATTTTTCATAGAGATGAACAGGTTGTGCTAGGAGAACAGCGAAATCAGTCTGTGAATTGTGGGGTAAATATCGTGACTAGCACTTGAAATTATCCATTGTTTAGGTATCCAAGAGGGTTTTGGGTACCCTCGCCACTTGACTAGGGCACCTCGACTTTTCTTCTTTAGTTTTTTCTCAATAATATAGTGAGAAGGTTCAGCCACTTTTTGCAGCTTTAATTTATAAAACACACCTTTCGCTTTCAGAATCACGCACAAGGTAAACAGGGGGCTTAATGTATAATACTTGAGCCACTTAGAAAGTTTCTTCTGTCCAAACCTGGGTTCCTGCTTTCTTGAAAGGTACTTTCAGACTGGCTAATCGAACAGACTCACCCATCTTAAATACTGGTTCTTCATTCTCGATATGTTTACCATATAACCATCGCCACACAATCACTTCGTTATGCAGGATCACGTCTTTGGGAGCCTTATCATGTGAACTATGGACGGTGTCATTGAATCTGCTCACAATACGTTGTAACACGTCTAGGTAACGATACGTATTGTTTCTCGTGTAGTACCTTCCCAGTTTCTCACGTAGGGTTCAGTCGCTCGACCAGGGCTGCTTTTTTTTTTCTGAAGAGCTGGCAAACACTTTTGCTTTAATAAACTTTTGGAAGACACGATTTGTGAATTCTGTGCTTTGATCCGTGTTCAAGTGCATGGGAGACCTCTCTTTAGTCCAAATTTTCTAAAGGCATGTACTGCTGTCTGCCTGTTTTTGTCTTCATAGGTACAGCCCCAAGCATGATGAGAGAGTTGAGTTGTTTTACCTCTGAGCGGCACTTTTTTTACACACCATGGGCTAAATGGCCAGGTGGCATGGACCCCGAAGGCTCAGAGAAGGTTGGGGGAGGGAACTCACTGGAACAACTGTTGGGAGACAGATAGTAGCCTCCCGTCAAGGCCATCCAGCGTGTTCTTTAACATGCACAGGGTATGTCTCTCCCGCACACGGGGCCACGGCTTAACGTCCCATCCGACGGACAGAGGCCTTTCCAAGCCCATCGGTGTTCCCTACTGACCGTGGGCAGGGCGGGGAATTTTGCGGAGATAAATCTCAACGCTGACCCAGCTGGGATTCGAACCTGGGAACTACAGATTACGAGCCTGGCGCGCTACCGACTGAGCCACCCCCGCCCCCATGATGAGAGCACACGTCGATAACCGTAAGAATGTATCGGTATCCATCATTGTATCTGGTCAGTTTTTTTACAACCAGGAGGTCAGTTTCCCATTGTTCATTGAGAACCGTTACATAAATCTTGTTCGTAGGGAACTTTCTGTGGATAGGTTTGTGTAATGTGTAGGCGGGTTGCTTTTCTAACCACTCACATACGAGTTTGATAGGTAGCCCTGTGCTCTGAGCAAACTTTTTTACACTACCAAATCCTCTTTCAGGGTCAAAATAATGGGTTTCCAGAGTTTTGTTTCCTGCTGCACTCAGACGTTGTAACCGATGAGTGCTTGTCATTGGTATAAGGAAAGAGAAACTCCTGTAACTGTAGAGATATCTCCTATGAACTGGTTAATATCTACTTTAAAGTTAAACACTCGTATTTTGAAATCCCTGCCTAAGTCATTTGACTTCCCACACTGAATATTTTTGCTAGGGGGCACAAGTCTAATACAAGTGCCGCTTATCGTTAACACTGTTATGATTGCACTGCCAACACTAGCTAACACCTTCTTTCTCCTATCCATACTAAGACTAAAATGAATCATAAATAACACGACACATTATATAAGTTTCAAATTTTTTATTAAACTAACTTGTACATTTCATTTTTTGAATCATCAACAATAGTATTATATTTCAGAGTACACACAAATCCAGAGTCTACAAAGTACAACAGACCCCGTTTCCAGGCCATATCCACAAACACTTTTGCTAATGCATCATTGTCCAGGTCACCGACCACCCTACGATGATCAGTAGTTTTTCTTCAGGCTGAAGTCCAGCCAACGGTATCAGAAATATTAAATATTGCTGGAAAATATCCACCAACAGCTGATACACATGGTCGGGCCCCTCGAAAACAGGACCCAGCAGGAACTGTAAAACTGATTCAGAATGTTCACAATGGCCGTGCGTAGTTGGTGGTCTTTGAGGGTGCCACACACATTACGTACTATAGCCATCACTTCATCTAGATGGATAACAAATGTAAACCACTATGATGCATTGAGAGTTATAGTCTAGTTCACCACACGAAATTGTAGAGTTCTCACCGCCGCTACCTCTTTGATGAAGTCAATACAACACTAGCCTGCTTCATTGCGATACATGTACACACGTAAACTGTGCATCACGTGCCACGTCTGTTGATCAGGACCAATTTTCACTTGATCCTCGATGTGAGGCACTGTTTTACTCCCGTAGGTGTAGGGTAGACGACTTCACTATTTTTATACAAGGTACGACGTAAACATCTTCACCAAGGCACCACACATCTGGATTGTTGGCCTGTATCGTGGACAATGACGCGTTCTTCGGTGCACGCTATTTAACTAGAGAAAGCAGCCCCCTCTAGGGTTCTGTGACATCCAATCAGGAGCAACAATTTTTCAGAAATCACAGGAGGTCCAATAGGAGCTGATGGACATGTGCACGGAGGTAATGACTCACGACGTTGATACATGTTGTAACATGTTTTCAGTCAATACTTAATTATCATATTTACAACGATCGATCCACCCGAAAATGGCAGCTATTTCTGCTAACGAACAGTGGATCTCTCTCCTTTGTGATACTCACATTCAAAAGCAGAAATTTTTGGTAGATCACAATATTTGGGACTCCATAAATTCGAGATTAATGCTGGGAGTATTTAATTGTTCCAGCAGAATTCTTTCGTCACTTCCTCCTTTGTAACCCACCACAGTAGCTTCTCTAGTACATGTAAGTTTTTAGGCATATTGTACGATGTTAGGGTTGGGTTGTTTTACCTCTCAGCGGCACTTTTTGCACACCATGGGCTAAATGGCCAGGTCACATGGACCCCGAAGGCTCAGAGAAGGTGGGGGGAGGGGACGCAATGGAACAGCTGTTGGGAGACAGATGGTAGCCTCCCGTCAAGGCCATCCAGCGTGTTCTTTAACGTGCACAGGGTATGGTTCTCCCGCACACGGGCCATGGCTTAACGTGCCATCCGACGGACGGCGGCCATTCCAAGCCCATCGGTGTCCCCTACTGACCGTGGGCAGGGCGGGGAATTTTGTGGAGATAAATCTCAACACTGACCCAGCTGGGACTCGAACCTGGGAACTACAGATTACGAGCCTGGCGCGCTACCGACTGAGCCACCCCCGCCCCCGCCCCTATTACGATGTTATTAATATGATCTAACGTTCTTACCTTTTCACCAGGTAGAGGGTGAAATGGCAGGTCTAAGACATGTTTAGACACCAAGTTGACTGTCTTTCTCTTCTTTACGGACAAAGCTTGGTAATGTCTAAGACAACCGATAGACATCGCGTTTCCCGTTCAGGGTTGCATATGCAAGTTCCCGCACTAGGAAATGTCCATTTACGTGAAAACCCGAAGGGCGGGGGTGGCTCAGTCGGTAGCGCGCCAGGCTCGTAATCTGTAGTTCCCAGGTTCGAGTCCCAGCTGGGTCAGCGTTGAGATTTATCTCCGCAAAATTCCCCGCCCTGCCCACAGTCAGTAGGGGACACCGATGGACTTGGAAAGGCCACCGTCCGTCGGATGGGACGTTAAGCCATGGTGCCATGTGCGGGAGATCCATACCCTCTGCACGTTAAAGAACACGCTGGATGGCCTTGACGGGAGGCTACCATCTGTCTCCCAACACCTGTTGCAGGTGTTGTCTCCCAACACCTGTTGCCGACATCTGTCTCCCAACACCTGTTGCACCTGTTGTCCCCTCCCCCAACCTTCTCTGAGTCTTCGGGGTCCATGTGACCTGGTCATTTAGCCCATGGTGTGCAAAAAAGTGCCGCTCAGAGGTAAAAGAAACAAAACAACCCGTTCGGGTTGCATATCCAAGTTCCAGCACTAGGAAATGTCCGTTTACGTGAAAACCGTCGAGATCTAGAACCATACAGATATTTTGCATGATCATGTTCACAACCTCTCTGAAACTGATTCAATCTAATTCAGTCCAATTAACGTTAGAATGCTGAAACAGTTCACCACCAAACCGAAAAGCACTCAGTGTACGATCAAGAAAAGGAACACCTGACTTTAATTCATGGAAAATAACATACAGGAGACGACGATTAGTCCCTTCACTATATTCTGACACTTAGTCACTTTGATCGACCATAGAATGCAACACGTGCATTACCAACTCTTTGAAAGATATTTGACCTATACCTTATTTACACACTAATAGAAACATGCTTCAGCCTATCAGAGAACATGACGATAAAGATAAGAGTCAGACAAGTCTGGACACGAGGGATCAACCATATATGACATCAGTATTATCAAATAAATAATTATTCAGGTTCGTGTGATTCCCAGTTTGGAATAATATTTTTTTTTATCTCGCAGGGCTTTTCAGTTTGCAAATGTCCGTCAATAAAACGTGGTTCAGAAGGAAAATGAGTGAGGAGATTATAAATTGATTACGTAGTCTGTTTCATTTAGTTCTCAGATTGGGAAAGTATTTTCAAATAAATTACGCTGGTAATTATTATTCAGAGTAAGATATGTGATCCCCACTTAATGTTCCAAAATATTTTTATTTGGTCTATTTCGCAGAAATTTTCAGATTGTAAATTATTTTCCTGTCAATCAGTAAAACGTGGTTCACAGGAAGGTGAGGTGAGAATTTGACGTGCTTATAAATTTATTTCCAAATGTGATTCACAAGCAATAAAAAAAAACATTTCTTCCTAAATTAATTTACAAGATATAAATTTATTCTTAGGTTAATTTATAAGGAACAAAAAATAAATGCAAATATATATATATACAATTTATTCCCAAGTTAAATGTGATTTACAAGGAATAAGAAATTCTTTTATAATTTATTCCCAAACTAATTTCTAAAAAAAAATAATGATCGGTTATTCCTTCTTCATCTACCTTTAAGCATTACAGTCATATATACTACCTTTGGCATAATGGATAAATGCACTGGTTAACGTGAGGGACGTGGGTTCGATACAAGCTGTGAAAAATAATTTTATTTTTAAATATAGTACGTGTGTTAAACACTAGATGTCGCTGCAATTAGCCGGTCTTAGAACGTTTCGGGACTTTCTCTACGGCTGATGACGTCAGAATCCAAGATGGCGGATTTAGAATTATTCGGGACTTTAGGGTTGTTTACTTCACGAGGTGTGGGTCAACCAGGGGTCTTAGAGGGGGATGATACAATCAGGGGGACCTTTAGAGGGGACGTGTGACGTCAGAATTCCAAATGGTGGACGAGCGGCAAAATCGGGGAAATTTTTGAAAAGGGGCGTGGTCAAAAGCGCGATTTGTAGGGAATTTACATTAAATGATTACGATTATTATATCGATTAATCGATCCGACGAAGTGGTGTGAGTCTACTTACGTAAAAAAGTTGTCTCATCTCCTCAAGCCGCGTTCAATTCCTGCTTGTTCTTTGAAGGTGTAAAACGCTGCCTGAGACGTCGTTCTAGATGTTCCCATATAATTCGAAACAGGTTGATATATGGTGACTGCGGTAGCCATGCTATGTAAAAGAGTTCAGTCTCATACTCCTCAAACCACTGGGTGACTACTACCTGTGCTCTATGGAAGAGATCATTATATCCTGAAAGGCTGCTCTCTCTTCATGAAAGAAATGCTACACCATTGGATAAAGGTGATCACTCAGGACTGTTAAGCAACGATTTGCATTAGTCTTGCCTTGTAACGGAATGAGTGCCACGAGAGAGTACCTGACACTGTTACAGAACCGCCAAAACCCATAATGGTAGGAAGCAAGCAGTCGGAGTTGTAAGCACCCTTCATCTGGCACCACACGTGCACTCATTCATTTATCAGAAACAAAGTGTAAGGTGATTCATCGGACCACACCACATTCTTCCACTGCTTATAATATTTGGATCACTGGACATGGCAATGTGAACAGCTTGTGAAATACAACTCGACTCTTACATCCAGCTCTGTTCCCAGGTTCGAGTCCCAGCTGGGTCAGCGTTGAGATTTATCTCCTCAAAATTCCCTGCCCTGCCCACGGTCAGTAGGGGACACCGATGGGCTTGGAAAGGCCGCCGTCCGTCGGATGGGACGTTAAGCTGTGGCCCCGTGTGCGGAAGGCCATACCCTGTGCACGTTAAAGAACACGCTGGATGACCTTGACGGGAGGCTACCATCTGTGTCCTAACAGCTGTTCCAGTGGGTCCCCTCCCCCAACCTTCTCTGAGCCTTCGGGATCCATGTGACCAGGCCATTTAGCCCATGGTGTGCAAAAAAGTGCCGCTCAGAGGTAAAACAACCCAACCCAACATCCAGCTCTATGGAGGTCTCGATGTACTGTTTTTCATAAAACTGACTTCTCATGTCCTATGTTGAAATCCGTGCACAACTGCTTAGCTGTAACTCACCAGTTTCGTTTTTCACGTTACACTAATGCTCGAACTCTGGAATATGCGTTTCACCCCCTGCTGCCTTTTGCAGATGATGTCTTCCCTTTAGATTACAATGCAGACATTACCTAGGAAACAGTTCCTCGTGAAACATTAGTGAGTTCAGATCTCTTAGTGGTCAAGCTCCTTCCAAACGTGCTGTATCAGTCATGCCCCTTTCGAAACCGCTAAAGTCTTCTCTCGACGACATGGTACCAATAATTACATGCAATTACGCTGGGTTTTCCTTTACAGACATGACGCTAAGCATACTGGGATGTCATTTGCATGTTTCATGCCTTCGTCGGTTTAACATAAACCGAAGGCTTCTGCAATCCTTGGTGTTTCCATTCTCTGTCCATTACCTATATTTTATAGCTTCGTTCAATTTCAGTACAATAACCGTCTTTAACGTTAAAAAATGTTTCTTTGTAGACGCAGTTTATTTTATGTGTTTCACATGAATATGGTTATTGATGCGTGTTCCTGGATACTGAAAACACGTCCATTTCGTTTATATATTCTTGAAATAAACGCTATTATATTTAAGCCAACATATAGCAGTATTGTAATCTTCTTGTATAACTTCTTTTCGACTCAATTCAATATTCAAAAAAGATAATCAAAATATATATATATATTTCCTTTTGCAGTTCCTTGTCCTCCACTTCCATTTGTGGAGCTAGACAATGGAGAGATCATAACACTGCCGGATGAAAAGTTCCGCTTCAGATGCAATCCTGATCACTTCTTGACGGGACCTGAAATTATCATGTGCAAAAATGGAACCTGGGTGCCTTCGTCCTTTCCCAGATGCTACTCAAGAGGTAAGAGGAACAAACACTTTCATTACACATATCAACCTTTTATCTATTGAGTTGGTGGGATGACTGGAATGAATGCCTCCCCACTTGGAGAATTTTAATAACAGAAACGAGAAATCAAAAATGTAAACCAAAGAATGGAGAGATAAAACATATATTAACATTATTCATATATAATAACGTCTGACAATAAAAAAATTACAGAACGCATTCCACTCTGTTCCAGTTCAATCCAATTCTTTCCACTTCATGTTCAATCAAATTCTTTCCACTTCATGTTCAATCCAATTCTTTCCACTTCATGTTCAATCCAATTCTTTCCACTTCATGTTCAATCCAATTTCATTTCCTTCTTCTCCGTTTTGTACATGATTCGGGCAATCGCACACATTATTTTTTGATTTGCGACATATGGGACAGAGAAGAATCCCAGAAGCTACTCCTAGCTTTTACAGGCCTTCTCATACAAGGAAGCCTTGTATGAGAAGCCATGCCCTACTAAGATACATAAGCCATGCCCTACTAAGACCGAAGTCACTGCTGACCACTGCCTTAGTTAGAGCTAACACAACACACAAAGTTTGCCTTGCTGGAACAGTCGCTAGCTGCCTAACCACTATGCCAGTTAAGGAAAATCCGTTTCATGAAGAATCAAAGCATTCCAAGCTTCATTCCCCAGCTGATGGATGCTGTGTCATTTTCTATTTGCTTTATATTTTCACATAACCGCATGAAATGAACGACAGAAATACGAGCATTTGTTTTTGAAACGAATACGGACATTCGAAGTGAACCTGGATGACCAAATTTCAATCTTGAGTTTTTACGCCATTAACTATAAATCTTAATCTGAAAATACTAATTAGACAACTAAAAGTTATTAAGCAGTTCAAAATATTCCTAATAATTTATGATAAAACAGATTACTCTAAGAAATTATCTAAGATATTGAGAATCAAAGTTCATATTAGCTGATACGTTTATACTCATTTTTTTACTAAATACCTCAGAAATTAGAACAAACATAAAATATTAAATTTCATTGCAAACTCTGATTTTTTTTTCCTTTGGGTTGGGTTGTTTTACCTCTGAGCGGCATTTTTTTTGCACACCATGGGCTAAATGTCCAGGTCACATGGACCCCGAAGGCTCAGAGAAGGTTGGGGGAGGGGACCGACTGCAACGGCTGTTGGGAGACAGATGGTAGCCTCCCGTCAAGGCCATCCAGCGTGTTCTTTAATGTGCACAGGGTATGGCTCTCCCGCACACGGTGCCACGGCTTAACGTCCCATCCGACGGACGGCGGCCTTTCCAAGCCCATCGGTGTCCCCTACTGACCGTGGGCAGGGCGGAGAATTTTGCGGAGGTAAATCTCAACGCTGACCCAGCTGAGACTCGAACCTGGGAACTACAGATTACGAGCCTGGCGCGCTACCGACTGAGCCACCCCCCGCCCCTTTTTTCCTTTGAAAACTTTAGTATTATTCATGTGATTCAATTCCTTCCGGGGAAAAACTACCTCAAAGTTTTAAGAACTACCGAACTTTTTTCAAACTACCGAAAGAAAAAGTTATTAATCGCATTTTTGAATTCTTTTCTCCCTTTATCTGTAGTATATAGAGTTTAAATGTTTCGGCTTATTTCAAAATTGCAAAATAAAACTCTCTCTTTCAGGTTTCAAACTGACTAAAAGCTGTTAATATTGAAAGTAAGAAAAATCTGGGCATGACCTTCAGTTGAAGTACCTGCACCTGCAATATCGCTACTTCAATATTTCCTACTTCGGGTCATTTACTATAGAAGCTGTCTGACAAATAATGATTGCGTTTCGGGAAACACAATCCCCAAACCCACAAAAGGCATCACATTGAATATTGTACCTATACATTCCCCCACTCAGACAATTTCACGAGGGTCCACCAGAGGGCACAATTTGCTACTGTTACATTCCCACAGTTTTTAATGCAACATTTCCTGACAGATGGATTGCCAGAGGTGATCCAAGTAAACGGCCACCAAGGAGACATGATTTAACACTTCTTAGCACTTGAACATTTTATTTAATATCTAAAATATACCAGTGTCCGAAATTCAGCAGGTCTGTACCTTGGTTTTACTGTAACATGGAATAAATCATATTTATATATATATATAATTACGTTTAAACGAACATAATTCGTGATATGAATCATTTGAAATCGAGAATAAGAGAAGCAATTGACCAAGTAACAAGAAATATGCTGCAGCGTGTATGGCAAGAAGTGGAATATTACATTGGATATATGCAGGGTCACGAACATGTGGAAATTCACTAATTATATTCAAAACTATTTGAAATAGACTTTCAATTGAAATATTACTTTCCTTAATATTCATATTACCTTCCTATATATTGCTTCTGGAACGACATTACTTTTCGACACCCTGTATATTAAGACCCAGACAATATCGGACAATTCTTCTAGTTCTAAATAAACTGAATCTGATTTTAAAAACAGCTTTTTTTTAAAAGCACTAACCTTTCTCATGTAATCTTTTCTAAGTTAATACTATTAACTGATGAAGTACCATATGTAAGTAATGTGTTACGGTTTCTCCCATTAGAAGGCTTCTGTGAGCCACTACCTTCGATTCCCAATGCTATTATCATCGGTGACGATAGAAGAGTTGGTTCTGCAGTGATTTATATTTGTCATCCAGGATATTTTCTTGTTGGAAATGATCGAAGGCATTGCTTGCAATCTCAAGGTTGGGATGGACTTACTCCTTCATGCCAACGTAAGTATTTCTGAAATATTGCAGCAACAAATTTTATATTAACTTGTATCACGAACATCAACTCTCCCAATTATCTCCTTGCTGAGGTAACTCTGTAAACTAACCTAAAAGATTAGATCGTATTACGAGGGGCTTTCAAAACGTTCTTCACATGCATCTCAGAACAAAAACCATTGCACTTACACAACAACTCTTCTACTGTCTTTCAATTTACTCCCCTCTAACATATATGAAAAGTTGCAGAGGTCTGCACCAATTCTAGAACGCTTAGTGGGTTGGGTTGTTTTATCTCTGAGCGGCACTTTTTTGCGCACCATGGGCTAAATGGCCAGGTCACATGGACCCCGAAGGCTCAGAGAAGGTTGGGGGAGGGGACCCACTGGAACAGCTGTTGGGAGACAGATGGTAGCCTCCCGTCAAGGCCATCCAGCGTGTTCTTTAACGTGCACAGGGTATGGCTCTCCCGCACACGGCACCACGGCTTAACGTCCCATCCGACGGACGGCGACCTTTCCAAGCCCATCGGTGTCCCCTACTGACTGTGGGCAGGGCGGGGAATTTTGCGGAGAAAAATCTCAACGCTGACCCAGCTGGGACTCGAACCTGTAAACTACAGATTACGAGCCTGCCGCGCTACTGACTGAACCACCCCCGCCCCAGAACGCTTAGTGGTATTCCTGTTGGGAATACTCCGAAACTCTGAATGAATGCATTTTGCAAGGTCTTGCACACTTGAAAAATGTTTCCCAGTAAGTTCCTTTTTAAATTTTAGAAACAACCAAAAATCACATGGTGCAAGATCAGGTTAATATGTTGGTTTGATTTTTTTCTGCTCCAGATAGGCCATAACTTACCTGGTTTTGTGAGCATTGGTATTGTCATGAAGAAGGAGAACCCTTGACACACCTGTTGTGGAACATTGCTCCTTCATCTCCTTAACAGTTTTAAGTTAACAGTTAAGGCGAAACAATGTTGGTGTAGTGTTGACCATTTATAGTCAGAGATCGAAATTTACTCGCCTCCAACGAAAAGAGAAATGATGATACATCCTTTGTTTTTAGCACGTAATGACAAGATTAGATAAGCTTTCAAGCAAGTCATAGCTCGTTAACTTCGATAGAACTAGTGCAAATCTACAGGCACGTATCAAGAGCTTTTTGAACGCGCTCCATATGTTACGTTTGGATTGCTTATTTTACCTCTGAGCGGCACGTTTTTTTCACACAATGAGCTAAATGACCAGGTCGTGAGAACCAGGAGGGCTCAGAGAAGGTTGGGGGAGGGGACCACTGTACAACTGTTGGGAGACAGATGGTATCAGAATGTTGGGGGAGGGGACCACTGTACAACTGTTGGGAGACAGATGGTATCCTCCTGTCAAGGCCATCCAGTGTTTTCTTTAACGTGCAGAGAGTTTAGCTTTCCTGCATACCTAGCCACTCCCATCGAATGGATGACGGCCTTTCTAATCCATTGGTGTTTCCTACCATATGTTATGTTTGGATTGCTTATTTTACCTCTGAGCGGCACGTTTTTTTTCACACAATGAGCTAAATGACCAGGTCGTGAGAACCAGGAGGGCTCAGAGAAGGTTGGGGGAGGGGACCACTGTACAACTGTTGGGAGACAGATGGTATCAGGAGGTTGGGGGAGGGGACCACTGTATAACTGTTGGGAGACAGATGGTATCAGAAGGTTGGGGGAGGGGACCACTGTAGAACTGTTGGGAGACAGATGGTATCAGAAGGTTGGGGGAGGGGACCACTGTACAACTGTTGAGAGACAGATGGTATCAGAAGGTTCGGGGAGGGGACCACTGTACAACTGTTGGCAGACAGATGGTATCAGAAGGTTGGGGGAGGGGACCACTGTACAATTGTTGGCAGACAGATGGTATCAGAAGGTTCGGGGAGGGGACCACTGTACAACTGTTGGGAGACAGATGGTATCAGAAGGTTGGGGGAGGGGACCACTGTACAACTGTTGGGAGACAGATGGTATCCTCCTGTCAAGGCCATCCAGTGTTTTCTTTAACGTGCAGAGAGTTTAGCTTTCCTGCATACCTAGCCACTCCCATTGAATGGATGACGGCCTTTCTAATCCATTGGTGTTTCCTACTGACCATTCATTGGAGGGTGGGGAATTTTGTAGAGATAAATCTCAACGCTGACCCATCTGGGACTCGAACCTGGGAACTGCAGATTACGAGCCTAGTGCGCTACCGACTGAGCCACCCCCTCCCCCAAGTAAAGATTCAAAATAGCATTTAAATCTGCTGCCGTTGTCAGATTCCACCGTTTCCAAAGCCATTATTGAGGAGTTCCATTGCAGCTAGGGAACTGATTTTCTAACCCAACATGGGGTCGCGCAGGGGGAATCCGCCTACGAAATTTGGAATCTTTCGGTAAAGTACATCGAGAATTACAGAATGCCAAAATCTGACGAAATAAATATCTCGATCGTTTGGCTGTGAGAGCGCGCGCCGACAACAATGACCTTTGCAACACCAGGAAATTCTTCGTGTTCAAACTGTGATAAAATGGGGGGGGGAGGACTCAAAAAACTAACTTTTAGTGCAGAAAAAATAAAATATGCAGATTAAAGTGCGACACGAGCTTCACAATTTGTGTAGAAACGAAGCCACGGACCAAGTAAGAATCTGATTTTTGAAACAGTCACTGGGGCACATGGGGGACGCTGTTCAGGAAATTTGGACCGTGCGGACGAATATCACGGGAGCCATATAGCAGCAAAATCTGTGGGTTGGGTTGGGTTGCTTTACCTCTGATTGGCACTTTTTTGCACACCATGGGCTAAATGACCAGGTCACATGGACCCCGAAAGCTCAGAGAAGGTTGGGGGAGGGAACCCACTGGAACAGCTGTTGGAGACAGATGGTATCCTCCCGTCAACGCCATCCAGCGTGTTCTTTAACGTGCACAGGGTATGGCTCTCCCGCACACAGCACCACGGCTTATCGCCCCATCCGACGGACGGCGGCCTTTCCAAGCCCATCGGTGTCCCCTACTGACCGTGGGCAGGGCGGGGAATTTTGCGGAGATAAATCTCAACGCTGACCCAGCTGGGACTCGAACCTGAGAACTGCAGATTACGAGCCTGGCGCGCTACTGACTGAGCTACCCCGGCCCCAAAATCTGTGGTAACAGAAATCAAATTCTCGACACTTTAAGCAGAAACTAAGTCACGGGCTATGAGAGAGCTCGTTGACGTCAAATTACGATCCAAGCAAACACCAGGCAAATTTCTTCCTGTTGAAATTCTGTACCAAAGTGTCGGGGGAATGGTGGGGTGCTTACAAAATTTCCTTTTAGTGAAGTGAAAATAAGAATAAACAGATTTAAAGTGACACTCGGGCAGCGCCGGGTTCCGTTCAGATAGTTCCTAATAAATAGACTTCAACTTCTGTCTGTAAACTGTTGACTCGGAAATAATCCCATTCCTGTTGCAATGATGACAGAGAGAGACTCCTTTGATCCATTCAAAAACAATTCGATGATCTTTCCTGTCGTTGTTGTGTGCTCCGTGGTCACCCACTTCTTTGTCAACAAACAACTATCAAAGTCTCTTGATATTTCATTAGCACCATAGGTACAGCACGGTAATGATTGTTATATCTTCACAGAATCCACAAATTGATTCTCATTTCATAACATAAAATAATGTTATAACTTTTCTGATCACTTAAGAATCTAAAATGTCCGACATATTTACACCCACAGAATAATTAGCTAGCACAGACAGACGATTTTCACATTTGCCCATTGTAGCACAAAAGCGATTCTAGCGCTCCTAGCGAACATCTGCCCAACCAGTGCTGTTCCATGAATTTTCGTTACACCCTCAATGGTGCCGCCCTTAGAGCTCTTCGATTTCATGTACTCACTCTCGTTAATGTATTTTTGTTCTCCGCATAAAAACATTTCTTCCCCAGATGCGAAATAAAACTCTTCGTTTGATCCAATAACGAAATGCAATTTTTTTTCACATTTTATAAATCTACTTGTATTTGAGGGAGTTTGTCCTTCACTTAGCTTAATACACAAAGCAAATGCATATAGCATTCTAATATAAAGGTTTCTAACACAAATGACGTCGGAAGGATAAAGTTAATTTCCATTTGATTCGATGAACAGGGTTGGCTTGTTTTACCTCTGAGCGGCACTTTTTTGCACACCATGGGCTAAATGGGCAGGTCACATGGACCCCGAAGGCTCAGAGAAGGTTGGGGGAGGGGACGCAATGGAACAGCTGTTGGGAGACAGATGGTAGCCCCCCCCCCGTCAAGGCCATCCAGCGTGTTCTTTAACGTGCACAGGGTATGGCTCTCCCGCACACGGGGCCACGGCTTAACGTCCCATCTGATGGATGGCGGCCTTTTCAAGCCCATCGGTGTCCCCTACTGACCGTGGGCAGGGCGGGGAATTTTGCGGAGATAAATCTCAACGCTGACCCAGCTGGGACTCGAACCTGGGAACTACAGATTACGAGCCTGGCGCGCTACCGACTGAGCCACCCCCGCCCCTTGGATGAACAGAATTCAACAAACATTCATATTCGATAACTGAAAGCAACCAATTAACTTCCATGATCGGATGGAACTTTAAAGAACGGAAGTGAAGTATTCTGACAAACTTCTTCAAAATGATGAGTACGATCTCCAGTCATATATCCAATAATATGATGAAAACAGCTCAAGTGAGAAAAAGACAATAAAGAAAACAAAATAAGTAATCGAAAACGGAACTGCAAAGTAAGATTGGCAGTAAAGCAACGCGACCTCTTACTTTGAAAGTTGGCGGGAAAATGAGAATTACGGCCTGCTAGTAAAAGCAGCGCTGTGGTGCTGAGCGGTCTATCTCTTCTAGCTAGTTATTCTGTGATTTACACTATACTGCTGGTTTGAAGAACATTTCATAAGCAGAACAAAAATTCAACTAGGAGAACGTCATATTGATTCTAACAAATATGGAATTCTCGTTTCAATGCCAATGAAATTCGTCGTTTTACCACCTTAGCACCCTCTAACGGTGGAAATTCGAAGAAGTAAAATAATCCAGAGAATGCAAATAGAAATTACTTTATTATTCTTATTTAACTTGAAAAAGAAATTTTCGTTTACCTATTAAAACAAAACGTTGCTTTTAACCACCATAGATTGTGGAGTTTTGGATTGTTTGGATTGGATTGTTTTACCTCTGAGCGGCACTTTTTTGCACACCATGGGCTAAATGGCCAGGCCACAAGGACCCCGAAGGCTCAGAGAAGGTTGGGGGAGGGGACCCACTGGAACAGCTGTTGGGAAACAGATGGTAGCCTCCCGTCAAAGCCATCCAGCGTGTTCTTTAACGTGCACAGAGTATGGCTCTCCCGCACACGGGGCCACGGCTTAACGTCCCATCCGACGGGCGGCGACCTTTTCAAGCCCTCGATGTCCCCTACTGACCGTGGGCAGGGCGGGGAATTTTGCGGAGATAAATCTCAACGCTGACCCAGCTGGGACTCGAACCTGGGAACTACAGATTACGAACCTGGCGCGCTACCGACTGAGCCACCCCCGCCCCTTTTAACCACCATAGATTATGGAGTAAAATCACTGCTATTAATGTAAACTCTGTGACCGTCATATTTTATCATCAAAATTTTAAATTTCTACAATGAATCGGTAGAAACCTAAACAGTACTACTTAACCTCAGACCAAACGTATGTCCATTGAGAACTTAGTTTAGCTGTCCTTACGTACTACTCCATTCTAAAGGTAAGCAACAGCAGCGAAAGGATGCTGTGAAAAGTAAGAAAGAAGACGGGGGGAGAACGGTGTGAGCTCCGAAGCAGAGAGGTCGTGAGTGAAATCGTTGGTGTACGAGTGAGGCGACGAGGTTTTTCAGTCCGGATATTGTACTATTTGTTGCCAGATGTTCAGCAACCACGGCAATCCCCGGTTCCGTCTCACGACACTACCAAGTTAACGGAAAGCCGTGACTATCTAGAGTCAGGGGCAAGAATACACCATATAGATGCATCTCATCCCCAACCTCACATGGCAGCAGTCCTATAAAAGGAAAGCTAACCACCGGTAGAAACCTGAAATTTAATCTGTTCCCCGGTTAGCCATGGACAAGGATATGTAAATCCAAGTTCGCTCAGCACCCGGTGTGGAGACTCTTAGTAAAGCCCAGACTTTTGAAAGGGCTCGTGCCTACTAGGGGACCAAATCCGTTCGGCCGTGCCCTTGAACTTGCTCAACGGAGCACCTAATGTGAGGTCTTGATACCGTCCAACCGGGCCCGAAGCCCTCCCACCACGACAACGTGGTCCCCTGAGTGACTCAATAGCCGGACTGAAAACCGGATATCAGTCCAGGATATTTCCGGACCGGTTTGGCCTTGGTGAAGTTGAGGGCTCCGCTGACTGGTATTGGGGGGTACCATGGTCGATCGGAGTCCCGATGGAGAGGCCTGGTAAGGTCGACTAAGAGTTCCCACAACGGAAGCCGAGGCAACTTGGATCTATATATCCTTGTTTCTGGCTAACCAGGGCGCAGATTAAATTTAGGTTTTGACCGATGGATGAACTTTACTTCTATAGTACTCTTCGCCATAGGTAGTCGTGGGATGAGCTGCATCTATATGGTGTTGTTTTGCCTTCGACCTAGATAGTGGGTTTTTGGATTGTTTTACCTCTGAGCGGCACTTTTTTTGCACACCATGGGCTAAATGGCCAGGTCACATGGACCCCGAAGGTTCATAGAAGGTTGGGGGAGGAGACCCACTGGAATAGCTGTTGGGAGATAGATGGTAGCCTCCCGTCAACGCCATCCAGCTTGTTCTTTAACGTGCATAGGGTGCGGCTTTCCTGCACACAGGGCCACGGCTTAACGTCCCATCCGACGGACTGCGGCCTTTCCAAGCCCATCGGTGTCCCCTACTGACCATGGGCAGGTCGGGGAGTTATGTGGAGATAAATCTCAACGCTGACCCAACTGGGACTCGAACCTGGGAACTACAGATAACGAGACTGGCGCGCTCCGACTGAGCCACCCCCGTAAGTAGTGGAGATTTGGCATTATCCCTATAGATGTAATGCAGTCCGTGTATTGCGGAGCATCTGGGTTTTGTCATAACTATAAATTTTCTGTCCCTATAAGGCATTACAACTATCTCATAGACAGGATATATTCAACCTCCTATGTCCATGAAGTTCACATGTATGTTGAGGCAGTTTTGTTTAAATGTAATGTGTGTTCGGGCATTCAAGTGTCTGACGATTGTGGTAATATTTATATTGCATGAAGTTATAATAAGATGCCTTAGACGTTATATGCCTTTTGTTACAGTATCTTGTGTCGCATGCAGTTGAGTTCACGTTTTTCATGTTGCATGCAGTAGTATTAGGGTATTTTATGTTCTGTGTGGTTATGTTATTGTGTTTCACATCGCATGCAAATGTGTCAGGATTTCTTATATAGCATGAGATTGTGTTAAGTTGCATGTGTTACGATGTCTTGTTTTTGTTTTCTGCTTTTCTAGTTGAGTCAGAGCCATTACCCAGCATTTCACAGAGATTGAAGAAAGACTTCGTCGATGAATTAGGATCTGCTTCAGTAGACAGTAAGTTCTTTTGTCTTATAAACGATGTTAAAGGTTATATCAGTAGTGTAAAAGGGCGGGGGTGGCTCAGTCAGGGCGGGGGTGGCTCAGTCAGGGCGGGGGTGGGCTAAATGGCCAGGTCACATGGACCCCGAAGGCTCAGAGAAGGTTGGGGGAGGGGACCCACTAGAACAGCTGTTGGGAGACAGATGGTAGCCTCCCGTCAAGGCCATCCAGCGTGTTCTTTAACGTGCACAGGGTATGGCTCTCCCGCACACGGGGCCACGGCTTAACGTCCCATCCGACGGACGATGGCCTTTCCAAGCCCATTGGTGTCCCCTACTGATCGTGGGCAGGGCGGGGAATTTTGCGGAGATAAATCTCAACGCTTTCGAACCTGGGAACTACAGATTACGAGACTGGCGCGCTAACGACTGAGCCACCCCTGCCCCTGTCGAGTTCTGAATCCTTCAGAAGCTATTGAACTTTTCTAACTAAAGAGGCAAATGAGCTTAAATCTTCTATTAAAAAGGTCGCTTACATAAAATATGTGCATTATAGCAAAATTTATGCGCCTAAATATCAACAATTTAGAAATCTGTATCAATGTATCATAAACCTGACAAATGCTTAATACTTTAGATTTTTAGATTTTTTAACTTCATAGTTTTGAAAATTATTTAATCTAATAATAACAGTTATTCGTTTTTATCATCTCCCCATTTAAATATGATTTATTTGTGAGCAGGTCGAGCTCGGCTTCTCGACAGGACATCCATTTACGATGGACTCGAACTGGTCATACTTTTAGATCGTTCGAGCAGCGTCGATCCCATGGACTTCAAAAAGGGAATCGAATTCATCAAGTATCTGATGGAAGAATTTGGAGTGAAAAATGGAGAAAACAAAAGTAAGGAACATTAGTTTTTCTCCTCTATTTTTCTTATTCCGATATTTATTAACATTAATAAAACAAATAAAATAAATAAATACCTCCTCAAGCAGCTGCTTGCCACAGAGGTCTGACAGGAACCTGTCAGTTTATATGCCAGAGTAGAAGGTCTGAGAGGATGGCAGGACCTCAGCAGAAAATCGACACACATCCATGCCTTACCCGGGGCTCGAACCCAGGTCCCTTAGATCAGTAGCCAAGCGCACTAACCACTCGTCCACAAGAGGGCTAAAAAATACCCCCTCAAACAGCTGCTTGCCACAGAGGTCTGACAGTAGCCTGTCAGTTTATATGCCAGAGTAGAAGGTCTGAGAGGATGGCAGGACCTCAGCAGAAAAACGACACACACATCCATGCCTTACCGGGGGCTCGAACCCAGATCCCTTAAATCAGTAGCCAAGCGCACTAACCACTCGGCCATGGGACACGTTGCACAAAAAAGAAACGTTTTTGATATCGTTTCGTTAAAAAGGTGCCGAAATGGAAAATATGTTTTGTTTTCGTTAACAATTTACAAACAACCATCCATGGATCGAAATATTTCGTCCTGGTGTGAAATAAACATGATCTGTATATTTCAGACATAAACTAATGCACAATTACCGCATATCAATGTGCTCACTAATAAATATGAGTTTTGCTCTCATTTCCCTTATCTCATCGTATTAGTTTTTGCATTTAAGATATGTATATATTTCATTTTTAACATTTCTTATGAAAGGTAAATAATTTGCTGAAATGTGTTGTAGCCACAGCGTAAAATACGAGGGCAAACTCATTTAAAGGCTTAATAAAGGGCAAGGGTTCTAAAACGATTTGATACTGAGACCCTTAGGAATCGTAGATAAATTTAAGCCACCACTTATCTACAATGTAGGACCTATACAGTTAAATTTAACGACGTGCTCGCTCTTTGGACAGGAGGGGCGGGGGTGGCTCAGTCGGTAGCGCGCCAGGCTCGTAATCTGTAGTTCCCAGGTTCGAGTCCCAGCTGGGTCAGCATTGAGGTTTATCTCCGCAAAATTCCCGCCCTGCCCACGGTCAGTAGGGGACACCGATGGGCTTGGAAAGACCGCCGTCCGTCGGATGGGACGTTAAGCGTTGGTCCCGTGTGCGGGAGAGACATACCCTGTGCACGTTAAAGAACACGCTGAATGGCCTTGACGGGAGGCTACCATCTGTCTCCCAACAGCTGTCCCAATGGGTCCCCTCCCACAACCAACCTCTGAGCCTTCGGGGTCCTTGTGACCTGGCCATTTAGCCCATGGTGTGCAAAAAAGTGCCGCTCAGAAGTAAAACAACCCAAACAACCGAGTATGTGGCAACATCTCATTTACGGCTTGAAAATTGAGGGAAAATCAATATCGTCAACAATAAACATTAGCTTGTCTTTAAATATAAATTATAGCTAAGTTGTACACTAGACATAGAGCTGTGTATCAATCCCGGTGATGATGTACAAAACCGGCAAGCTGGAGCACTTAATGTCCGATCCTGCCTTCTCATGATGCAGACCTTTAGTACCTTTAGAAAGATATATTTTTTCTGGACGGGAAAGAAACAGTACCATGGCTACTTTTTCTTTTTTTCTGCCCTGCTGAGGAGTGATCAACTTTATAGGGTCTTAGTGAATACCAATTTAACCTACCAAAATGGATAACACCTTTGAGGATGATAATGGATCCCGAAATTACTGCACCAGGCTTCTGCTGAGGGAAAGATCTACCTCTGTGTTTTCTATCTGTTTATGAGTTGACAACCTTTAGTGAACAGATGCACAGGATTCGTTATATCAGCTGGTGGATAATCCTGATCAGAGGCCATCGCAGGTAACTGAATCCTTGCTTCTAAGGACATTTCCAAACCTACCCTGCATAAGTCACATACTAACTTGGGTACTTAAGCCTTTTGAAGGATTTGGATTGTTTTACCTCTGAGCACAATGGGCTATCTTTGCACACATTGGTCTGAATGGCCAGGTCACAAGGACCTCGAAGGCTCAGAGAAGGATGGGGGAAGGGACCCATTGGAACAGCTTTTGGGAGACAGATGGCAGCCTCCCGTCAAGGCCATCCAGTGTGTTATTTAACGTGCACAGGGTATGGCTCTCCCGCACACGGGGCCACGTCTCAAAGTCCCATTCGACGTACGGCGGCCTTTCCAAGCCCATCGGTGTCCCTACTGACCGTGCGCAGGGCGGGGAGTTTTGGGGAGATTAATCTCAACGCTGACCCAGCTGGGACTCGAACCTGGGAACTTTAGATTTCGAGCCTGGCGTCCATCGCCCCTTTGAGGTGAGGGAACGGATCTTGGCCAAAGACATGAAATTAGGGAGCTGTTTGCAATTTTCGGCACTACTTCCGTCGATAAATATTTTTTTTAATTCCACTAACCATTTTCTCTCCGCAGGTATGTGGAATATGAGGACTCTGCAGGGAGAATATTAACGTCCTCATGCAACAGTAATTATGAAAATCGTGGTCTGATTACTACTGAAGTTGAGGAAGAATGGGAACTTTTTCGACAGGTTTTCTTGAAACTAACAGTATTGTTTTGACAAGAAGAGACAATTTAATTTGAGTCATAAAGCATGGATTTTATTTACGAAAGAAAGAATTACAATGATAATCTGAATACTCACCCGACTAGATTCATCAGACGCCATTACAGAGAGCTTAATAAATATGTAAATGATCAGTTGAAGGCTGACAAGAAATTTTCGCTTGATAGCTTGGCTGACAAAGCAGAGGAAGCAACCCAGAGTTTCTTTTATCTTGGCTACAAAAGGGTCCACGTTTCACTACCGTAACTAACTTTAGGAACGATCAAACTGAAAATAACTTAAATATCTAGATGTCCTATGTTTCTACTTGCTTCTCAGCAGAAACGCCAATGGTGCTCTTCTGGGATATGACTGCATTAATGAAATATAGATTCCTAAAAGTCCCAGTAGCAAGTTATCATCATCATCATCATCATCCTCAAGCAGCCATGGGCTACGGAGGTCCAACCAGACCGTGCAATTTAGTTCTCCAAGCAAGTCTATCCTGAGCTACATCTACTGCATCTGGCCACTGCAAACCAATTCTAACAAGGTCCTGTTTGACATTCCCTGCCCACCGCATCCTAGGTCTCCCCTTCTTCCTGAGGCCTTTAGGCACACTGTTCATAACCCTATTGGCCAATCTATAATTATTCATACGGGCAACATGGCCAAACCAACGGAGTCTCTCTCTGCACAATATGCTGCTTAAAGAAGGTTGCAAACTCCTTTGCCTAATCTCATCATTAGTTACAAAGTTGAACCACCTAATGCCCGAGATACTGCGTAAGCATCTGGAATCAAAAGCATCTAGTTTCCTGTTATCTTGTTTACACAACGTCCAAGTTTCACTACCATAACTAACCCTAGAAAGAAGCAAACTATTATACAGTCTAATTTTAGTCTTTAGGTGTATACGCTTATTTCTCCACACTCTCCATAGATTCTTAAAAGTCCCGGCAGCAATCCCTATTCGTCTGTTAATCTCATGCCGCACATCACCATTATCTGTTACATAGCTCCCAAGATAATTAAACTGTGACACCTGCTCAAGACTGCAACCATTCAGATTAACTGAATCACAGCCTGCCTGACCAATTTTCATCAATTTAGTTTTCTCTCTGTTTATAATCAAACCTACTCTACTACCAGTCTCATCAACAGCTCGAATGAAAGAGTTCATCTCATCAACATCATTTGCCAAAAGGGCTAAATCATCAGCATAATCTAAATCAGAAATTTTCGTATCTCCAGCCCATTTAAGGCCAAAATCTTCCCCTTGAAGTGAATTTCGCATAACGTAATCAATAACCAAGCTAAAGAGAAAAGGAGACAAAATGCACCCTTGTCGAACACCAGAAGTAATGCTAAACCAATTGCTACAAGCCTTACCAACTCTCACACACGACTCAATGTTGTTATAGAGAGCTTTCATAATGTTAACTAACTTGTCTGGTATACAATATGATCTCACAATCAACCACAAATTATGACGATCAACAGAGTCGAAAGCCTTTTTGAAATCAACAAAGCTAGCAACCAAAGGTTTCTGAAACTCTAAACATTTCTCAAGAATCTGCCTAAGTGAAAATATCTGATCCACACATCCCCTACCACTTCTGAATCCACATTGCTCATCACGCAATTGACTGTCAACCAGATTCTTAATTCTATTAAGCACAATCATGGAAAGAACTTTACCTGGAACAGAGAGTAGGCTGATACCCCTATAGTTATCACAAGAACTGCGATCACCTTTTTTGAAAATAGGGATAACAATAGCTCTGGTAAAATCCTTAGGAACCATGCCTTTATCATAAAAGATATTCAGAATTTCAGTCATCCAAGTGGTAACCGAAACATTCCCAGCTCTAAGCATTTCCGTAGTAATTTCAGCTACCCCTGGGGATTTATGAAGTTTAAGTTTTGAAACAGCCAAAATAACTTCAGATTGTGTTATAGGGCCAACATTAAAGCCACCAATGCATCTATCATCATTGCAAACAATGGGAGTAGAACTAACTACATTGTTTAGAACATCACTGAAATGCTCAGCCCACCTAGCCATGACAGAATCCTCCCCTTCTATAACCTTACCTTGTTTATCCTTCAATCCTTGTATGCCTGTCCGTTTTCTACCACACAAAACATTAACTATCTGGTACAGCTCTCTGCTGTTGTGCTGTCTAACTGCTTCCTCGGCTTTGTCAGCCAAACCATCAAGCCAAAGATTCTTATCAGCAGCTAACTGATCCTTTACAAGTTTATTAAGGTCTCTGTAATGCTTTCTATTAGGACTAGTAGGGTATTGATTAAGGGCATTCCTGCAGTTCTTTCTTTCCGAAATAAGCTCAAGTGCCTTATCACTCAGATAATTTTGCCTCTTCTGCTCCTTTTTTCCTAAAAGAGTACTGTTAGTGTCCAAAAAAGCCTGTTTAAAATGATCCCAAACTTCCTCAACCATGACTGTCATAATGACTAAGTAACCTATCATGGTAAGCTTTGGCTATAACTGGATCTTTCAGAGCTTCAGTATTAAAAGTAAATTTTTTAACCCTAGCACAACACTTTTTAAGTTTAAGTTGCAACACACTTTTAACAAGGTAATGGTCAGATCAGATTTCAGCTCCCCTATATGACCTGGTATTCCTAACAGAACTAGCCCATTTGCTGTTAATTAATATGTAATCAATCATATTCTTATGCAGCCCATCAGGTGAAACCCATGTGTACTTATGTATGTCGCGGTGTTTGTAATAAGTGTTAGTTATTCTGAATCAATTGAGTTTACTTACCTGTAAGAGACGTTGCCCATTGCCATTGCAGCTACCAGTACCAAAAGGGCCTATTACTCCTCCCCAAAGGTCAGAGTCAGTACCAACTTTGGCATTGAAGTCACCAAGAACAAAGTTAATATCTCCTTTCTTGACAGAATTCAAAATATCCTAAAGTTGTTCATAAAACCTATCCTTCTCATCCTCATCGGCATCCTCAGTGGGGGCATAACAGCAGATAACATTCAAGTCTTTAACGCTTGTCTGAAATTTTGCTGTAAGAAACCTTTTATTAATGCACTCATATCCTAGAAGAGCATCGCTAGCGTGTCTGCTGAGAAGCAGACCCACGCCTTGGTAATGCTTTTTGTCGTCCCTCCCTAAAAAGAGAAATTTAAGATTATTTTTAAGAATCTGACCTTTATCTGTCCATCTGGTCTCTTGCAAGCCGGGAATATCTAAATTATAACGGTGGAATTCTTGTGTGAGGACATCAAGAGAAAAAGCTCTGTGCAGAGTCCTCACATTCCAACTACCTATGGAGAGAAAATGGTTAGTGGGATGTTTAAAGAAACTATGTTTATTGAGAGAGGGAATGCCGACAATATCAAACAGCCCCTAATCGCAGACATGGGGCAAAGACCCGTTCCCCCACTACTAAAGGCTGAAGCCATCTACACTGGAAGACTTCCTCCAATGTAGAATTTGACGATGCCAATAGAAGCAAAGAGTTCAGGTGCCTGCGATGACTTCTGCTCAGGATTATCCACCAGCTGATAAACATATCCTGTGAATCTATTCACTTAAGGGTGTCAACCCACAAACAAACAGAAAACACAGCGGAAGATTTTCCCTCCACAGAAGCCCACCAGTGCAGCAAAATCAGGATCCATAATCAAGCTCAGAGCCATATATCTGTCCAGTCCAGTAGGTTTATATGGTCAGCACCAGGACCCTGTGTGGTTGGCCACTCCTCAGCAGGGTAGAAAAAAAAATAAAAGTAGCCATAGTTGTCCAGATCAGTAGGCCACACTAATCTGGCAGCCCTCCCCTTCCGTTCACTTCCACAAGAGAGTATCTCTTTTGAAAGTTACTAACGGTCCGCACCATGAGAAGGCGGGGTCGGACATTAGGTGCTAGGCCTGGCCGGTTCTATGCATCATCACTGGGGATTGGTGCATAGCTCTCCTTCCAGTGACTACCTAGCTACCATTTACAGACCAAGTTATACAGCTACCAAAATAAACTGAGACAGTTGCTCAAAGGTGTGATCATTCAAAACAAACGAAGCGAAACCTGCCTGGCCAATTTTCAATAGTTTAGTTTTTCTCTCTTTGTCACAAAACCTAATTTACTACCAGTCTCATCAAGAGCTCTAATGAAAGAATTCATCTCATCAATGATATTTGCCAAAAGAGCTAAATCATCAGCATAATCCAAATCAGAAATTTTTAAATCTAGACAATTTAAGTCAGAATCTTCCCCTTGCAATGAATTCTGCATAACATAAATCAATAACTACCACAACTGACGAACTTCAGTAGCAATGCTAAATCAATTGCTACAAGTGACTATTTTGTGGCTGTGTCTTGTGCTAAATAGCGATTCTTACGTATGAGAAAGTTCGAACAATCTATGCCACTTCTACTTCCCATTGAGAATACGTTTAAAATAGGCCTGAAGGTTAATAATTACAATGTATGCAAATCTCCTGTCTTCCTATCATCCTGCCAGTCTGTTTTTCTGTACCTTGAGTGTCTATAGAGCAATGTTTTTCTAAGGTGTTCCACAAACGTTTTACAAAATAAAAATCTATTTATTACTAACGTTCGTAATGATACAATAAGATAAAACAGGTGATGATAAAGTAACATAATTTGTAATGATAAAGTAGCATACTTTGTAATGATAAAGTAGCATACTTTGTAATGATAAAGTAGCATACTTTGTAATGATAAAGTAACATAATTTGCAATGATAAAGTAGCATACTTTGTAATGATAAAGTAACATAATTTGTAATGATAAAGTAGCATAATTTGTAATGATAAAGTAGCATACTTTGTAATGATAAAGAAACATAATTGTAATGATAAAGTAGCATACTTTGTAATGATAAATAACATAATTTGTAATGATAAAGTAGCATACTTTGTAATGATATAAGTAGCATACTTTGTAATGATAAAGTAGTATACTTTGTAATGATAAAGTAACATAATTTGTAATGATAAAGTAACATAATTTGTAATGATAAAGTAGCATACTTTGTAATGATAAATAACATAATTTGTAATGATAAATAACATAATTTGTAATGATAAAGTAGCATACTTTGTAATGATAAAGTAACATAATTTGCAATGATAAAGTAGCATATTTTGTAATGATAAAGTAGCATACTTTTTAATGATAAAGTAGCATACTTTATAATGATAAAGTAGCATACTTTGTAATGATAAAGTAACATAATTTGTAATGATAAAGTAGCATACTTTCTAATGATAAAGTAACATAATTTGTAATGATAAAGTAGCATACTTTGTAATGATAAAGTAGCATACTTTGTAATGATAAAGTAACATAATTTGTAATGATAAAGTAGCATAATTTGTAATGATAAAGTAACATAATTTGTAATGATGAAGTAGCATACTTTTTAATGATAAATAACATAATTTGTAATGATAAAATAGCATACTTTGTAATGATAGAGTAACATAATTTGTAATGATAAAGTAGCATACTTTGTAATGGTAAAGTAGCATACTTTGTAATGATAAAGTAACATAATTTGTAATGATAAAGTAGCATACTTTGTAATGATAAAGTAACATAATTTGTGATGATAAAGTAGCATACTTTGTAATGATAAATAACATAATTTGTAATGATAAAGTAGCATACTTTGTAATGATAAAGTAGCATACTTTGTAATGATAAAGTAACATAATTTGTAATGATAAAGTAGCATAATTTGTAATGATAATTTGTAATGATTAAACTTTGTAATGAATAAATTTGTAATGATTAAACTGTAACATAATTTGTAATGATGAAGTAGCATACTTTTTAATGATAAATAACATAATTTGTAATGATAAAATAGCATACTTTGTAATGATAGAGTAACATAATTTGTAATGATAAAGTAGCATACTTCGTAATGATAAAGTAGCATACTTTGTAATGATAAATTAACATAATTTGTAATGATAAAGTAGCATACTTTGTAATGATAAAGTAACATAATTGGTAATGATAAAGTAACATACTTTGTAATGAAAAATAACATAATTTGTAATGATAAAGTAGCATACTTTGTAATGATAAAGCAGCATATTTTGCAATGATAAAGTAGCATACTTTGTAATGATAAAGTAGCATACTTTGTAATGATAAAGTAGCATAATTTGCAATGATAAAGTAACATAATTTGTAATGATAAAGTAACATAATTTGTAATGATAAAGTAGCATACTTTGTAATGATAAATAACATAATTTGTAATGATAAATTAGCATACTTTGTAATGATAAAGTAGCATACTTTGTAATGATAAAGTAGCATACTTTGTAATGATAAAGTAACATAATTTGTAATGATAAAGTAACATAATTTGTAATGATAAAGTAGCATACTTTGTAATGATAAATAACATAATTTGTAATGATAAAGTAGCATACTTTGTAATGATAAAGTAACATAATTTGTCTTCCTTCCCCCTACTGCCAAATGGGTGTTTTCCATGTTTAATAAAGTTTCGAATAACTCAAAACTCTTATTCTGAATAATAAATATTTTATGGGAATGACACTGCAATAAATTAAAACCCTAAATCAAGTCTATTTCAATCTTGATTTTCAGCAAATTTCGTTCCCTATTGAAAGAGATGGAAAGTGAAATATCTAACGTCAGTAATCGAATCCAGTAATACCAAAATGCAGCAAAATCATAAACAATGATACGAACGCACTCTTTCAACAAAATGGAGAAAACTTTCTCGAAACTTTGACCCGTAATAGAATACCATACTGGGAATGGTTTCAGTTCATTTTCCAGTCCATTCTACAGTGTACACCAGTCAAGTACATTTTCCAGTCAAAAGTACAAGTGTACAGCAGTTAAGTGCACAGATTTAAACTGTATACGGGTTAATATAGGGGGTGGCTCAGTCGGTAGTGCGCCAGGCTCGTAATCTGTAGTCCCAGGTTCGAGTCCCAACTTGGTCAGCGTTCAGATTTATCTCCCCAAAATTCACCGCCCTTCCCACCGTCAGTAAGGGACACCGATGAGCTTGGAAAGGCCGCCGTCCGTCGGAATGGGACGTTAAGCCGTGGCCCCGTGTGCAGGAGAGCCATACCCTGTGCACGTTAACGAACACGATGGATGGCCTTGACGGGAGGCTACCATCTGTCTCCCAACAGCTTGTTCCAGTGGGTCCAATCCCCCAACCTTCTCTGAGCCTTCGGGGTCCATGTGACCTGGCTATTTAGCCCATGGTGTGCAAAAATACTGCCGCTCAGAGGTAAAACAACCCAACTCAACGGGTTAATATAATTCTTTCTATCGTGCATCTTTTACTCGAAATGTATCTTGTAACATGATTTTGAACCAGAAATACAGATTTCATATTATTTAAATAAGTCTGAATAATTAATAAAGAGAAATTCCTTTTGATACATTTTATATTCCTTAATTCCTTTTCTACCACAGAGGGTACTCGAGTGGCCGTGATAACCTTCGGAACCGAAGTGGACATTGTGTTCAATCTCGACAATGCAGCCATTTCAGACGCAGAAAAAGCCAACAGAGTGCTTGACACACTACAGGTGAGTTGACGATCAGAAATCACTTCTTAGTAAGGCCTCGTATAGAAACATTTCAGGCCCAGTTTTCTATAAGCATGTTAAGCACTTTCTTAGATGTACCAGCTTTTGAAATTTACTTTTTCTTAACAAACAATAACAAAGTAAAATACCGACAGGGCAATTTATTATGCACATCCACCTAATAACATGTGGGTCCAACTTTCATCCTCACATCAGCAGCAATACGTCAAGACACGGACTCTACTAGGTGGAAACATTCGGGTGATATTGCGGCCCGTGATTCCAAGACATCCGTCCGTAAAGCGCCGAGAGTTGATGGTGGTGGGTTTCAGGCTAAAATGCATCACTGCACTTCGTCTCACAGATGCTCAATAGTGTCCATATCCAAAGAAAGCGAGAGATCCATCGAGGGTTGTGAACTCACTGGAATGCTTCGACAACCAGTCCTTCACCAAACGGAAATGATGAAATGGGACCTTGTCTTGTTGAAAGGAAGCATCCTGTTGTGGGAAATGTATAGCCATTGAATGGGTGTAGGTGGTCGGAAAGTACGTCAATATAGCCTTGGGTATAGGTGGTCGGAAAGTACGTCAATATAGACTTGGGTGTAGGTGGTCGGAAAGTACGTCAATTAGCCTTGGGCAGTGATGGTGGTCTCATTAATTACAAGGGGCCCCAAGGTGGCCGATGTAAACACATCCCAGTACATTACACCACCTCCACTGACCTATAACACTCCATCTTTACAATTGGATCCATGGCCTCATATGATCTATGCCACATATCCAACCTCCCTTTGGCATGTTTTACTTGGAACCTCGGTTCGTTGGATTAAACTACCTATTCCAGTCTTCTACAGTCCATTGGCTATGTTCGTTCTCCCATTGCAGCCTCATAGCCCAGTGGCGTGTTGTTAACAAGGGTACTCGATGTGGGAATTGGCTGCCACAGTCCAGTTGTACCATCGTACAGAGAATGGTCTTTGCACAAACTATCGTAGCTGGACTGTCGTTATCATCTGCACTGTGCCCTCCGTTCTAACATCACGATAAAGGAGAGGAGGCGTTCACCTCGAATATCAACATCCACATTTTTCCCTGTCAGCTGCAGTTTTTTCCCAGTTTTGATGTTTTCCTGCTATGCGTATGCAACGGTTGAATGTGGAAATATCAAACGTTCTGCAGCCATAAATACGTATCAGCCCATCTTCCTCGCACTATCTGCCTGCAATCGAACTCACTCAGGTCGCCATGTTTACCCATCATAACAGTAGCAGGTACGCTTTTCAGCAGGTATCTGACCTATTTAAAGCCAGCAGGTGGCTTAGGCTGGCCCCATTATTGTGGCGGCACAGGGCAGGTTTTGGGGTAGGTGTCGTGTGTATAACAAATTGTGCTTTCGTGTCCATCGTACATAAAACATCATACGTTTATATGCAGTGGCACATAATTTAATGCAGTGGCACATTACGACCCTCTGTACTCAACATTTTGCTAATATCTATGGCAATAGTTCTCAAGCTTTCTTAACCCATGGGAAAATGTTTATAATTTATAGTGACAGGGCTTCAATCGGTAACGTGCCAGGAACTTAATCTGAAGCTCTCAGAGTCGAGTCCCCACTTTACCAACCTTGAAAATTTATCTCCACTATGATAAACTTGCTCTCCATTAAGAATGAGGACACCAACGGGCTTTGAAAGATGGCCTTCCATCATACGGGACGCTAAATCTTTGCATTTTCTACAGATGAAACAGTTCTGTTGTTTTGGGTTGTTTTTCTCTTGAGTAGCAACTTTTTTACATAATGGGCTAAAAAAGACACCAAGGGCTCATAGAAGTGGAGAGGACAGGGATCCAGTGGAGAGCTGTGAAGAGACAGATCTGAGCCTTCTATCAAGCCATCCAGCATGTTCTTTAACATTATGTGATGAAAATATTATGCTGGAATTGGTGGAGCAGGGGTGGCTCAGTCGGTAGCGTGCCAGTCTCATAATCAGTTCCCAGGTTCGAGTCGCAGTCGGGCCAACTTTTAGATTTATCTTCACAAAACTCCCTGTCTGTCAGTAGGAGACACCAATGAGCTAGGGAAGGCCGCCGTCCGTCGGATGTGACGTTAAGAGTAGCTCCGTGTACGGGAGAGCCATACCCTATGCACATTGAAGAACACGCTTGATGGCCTTAACAGGAGACTATCATCTCTTTCCTAACAGCTATCCAGTGCGTCCCTCTCTCAATCTCCTCTGAGCTCTTGAGCTCCTTATGATCTGCCCATTTAGTCCATTGTGTGAAAAACAACGAGAGAGGTAAAACAAATAAAAAAAATAAAAAATAAATACCCCCTCAAGCAGCTGCTTGCCACAGAGGTCTGACAGGAGCCTGTCAGTTTATATGCCACAGTAGGAGATCTGAGAGGATGGCAGGACCTCAGCAGAAAAACGTTACACACATCCATGCCTAAGCCAACCCGGAAATGATATATGATGTCAATGATGTCTGTGTAACGCTATGATGAACAGTGTTTGCACAATACATTAATTTAAATGCTTTTTTTTTCTAGCGTGACATAGTAAAAGACATAGTAATAGTGCAGTTCTTTGAAACACCTGATAGCATGAGTCCTTAAACTGTAACTTGGTTAGCTTATACCTAAGTCCGGCATTGAGGACCAATTGAAATAGAAAGAAGCGGTACTTGTTCTTTCACAGTATGACGTCCCCTCGACTATTCGCTCCATTGCATTACAGAGGCCATCAGAATGAAGCCCTAACGTGAGTTATATTTTCAAGCTGCCCACAGTTTTTAGTTCTTTTTAAAAATCGCTTCTTTTCGGGAACCACGGATAGCAAATAGAGAAAAATCACACAATTGCTTTTTCGATGGTATTCTTTTAATTTTTCACTCTTGAATTCATTTTTAATATTCTTTTTTGCTCTCTGTCTACTTCAATCTACAAGTCTTCTCTGCATCTAAACAAAAGCGTGCAAAATCGTCAGTTTTTGTGCTCCACTAAACTCATTAATACGATACGAATACAAAGTATTATAAAATATATAAACTAACACAATGTAGAAACTAAATTAATGCTAAAAGCAGTTCTTTTTTCCGTGAAATCAAGTGCATTTCTTGTTCGATATTCCCACCTCTTTTTTATTTCTGGAGAGCAGAAAATTCCGTTCTTGGGCCAAGTGAAGTCCCTGGGCCGCTATTTCACTAGCCCTATCCTAATGAGTATTGTTATTACCGAACCTGATTATAAAGCCGGTCGGCGTGCCTTTGTTTGAGCTTTTGTTTTCCCTGACGAGCGCTAATTGAACCTGATTGGTTCAGTCAGCAGTAGGGCGGGGGTGGCTCAGTCGGTAGCGCGTCAGGCTCGTAATCTGTAGTTCCCAGGTTCGAGTTCCAGCTGGGTCATCGTTGAGATTTATCTCCGCAAAATTTCCCCGCCCTGCCCACGGTCAGTAGGGGACACCGATGGGCTTGGAAATGCCGCCGTCCGTCGGATGGGACGTTAAGCCGTGGCCCCGTGTGCGGGAGAGTCATACCCTGTGCACGTTAAAGAACACGCTGGATGGCCTTTACGGGAGGCTACCATCTGTCTTCCAACAGCTATTCCAGTGGGTCTCCTCCCCCAACCTTCTCTGAGCCTTCGGGTCCATGTGACCTGGTCATTTAGCCCATGGTGTGCAAAAAAGTGCCGCTCAGAGGTAAAACAACCCAACTCAGTCAGCAGTGTACCAGGCTGGCGATCTGATGTTACCAGGTTCGAATTCCCAACTATGACTGGTTAGCCGCAAGAAATTCTTTCGAGTTTTTAATGCTAATTGTAGCTCTTCAGTAGTAAGAGATGAAATTTTGATTGTTCTCGAGCGCAATAACGAAGAATGCATCAGCGAGCACCTTTTAACAGTTATGCTCGTGAGGGACATATTGTGTATGCCTGGTGTGGAGATTTGAAAATGTTTCCTGATTTTGGCTGATGATATGGGGCTCTTTTTGGAAACCATTTTGATGAGGTGAATCATTACTAGAGCTGTTGGTTAGAGAGAAAACTAAAATGATGAAAATGGATCAGGTGGGTGGTTGGGTTGGGTTGTTTTACCTCTCAGCGGCACTTTTTTGTACACCATGGGCTAAATGGCCAGGTCACATGGCCCCGAAGGCTCAGAGAAGGTTGGGGAGGGGACCCACTGGAACAGCTGTTGGGAGACAGATAGTAGCCTCCCGTCAAGGCCATTCAACGTGTTCTTTAACGTGCACAGGGTATGGTTCTTCCGCACACGGGGCCATGGCTTAACGTCCCATCCGACCGACGGCGGCCTTTCCAAGCCCAGCGGTGTCCCCTACTGACCGTGAACAGGGCGGGGAATTTTGCGGAGATAAATCTCAACGCTGACCCAGCCGGGACTCGAACCTGGGAACTACAGATTACGAGCCTAGCGCGCTACCGATTGAGCCACCCCAGCCCATGGATCCAGGACTTGCTCCAATGGTGGGCCTCTGTTGAGGGAGAATCTGCCGCTGTGTTTTCTCTTTGCTTTCTGGGTTGCCAGCTCCAAGTGAACAGAGGCATGGGATACCTTATATCAGCTGGTGGATAATCCTAATCAGAGGCCATCGCAGGTACCTGAACCTCACTTAGCTAGTTGGGCATCGTCAATACTAAACTGCAGTAATGTGTCTGAGGCAGGCCATATGGCTCTTAAAAAACTACACCTGAAAGGGTGGTGCCTAAAGTTCCTACCAGCATCGGTGACTTCAGCCTTTAGCGGAGAAGGAACAGGTCTTTGCCCCATGCCTTGAGATCAGTGGGCTGTTTCTATTGTTGCGTTATCTCCTTCAATAAACCTAGTTTCTTTAAAATTCCTACTAATCATTTTCTCTGTGCAGGAACATGGAACGTGAGGACATTACATAGAGATTATTTTCTTGATATCCTCACTAAGGAATTCCAGCACTATAACCTAGATATTCTAGGCTTGCAAGAGACCAGATGGACAAGTAAAGGTGAGATACTTAAAAATAACAAGCATTAAAGACTTGAATGTTATCTGCTGTTATGCCCCCACTGAGGATGCTGATGAGGATGAGACGGATAGGTTTTACGAACAACTTCAGGATATTTTGAATTCTGTCAAGAAAGGAGATATTACCCTTGTTCTTGGTGACTTCAGTGTCAAAGTTGCTACTGACTCTGACCTTTGGGGAGAGGTGATAGGCCCTTTTGGTATTGGTAGCTGTAATGGCAATGGGCAACGTCTCCTACAAGTAAGTAAACTCAATGGTTTCAGAATAACTAACACATATTACAAACACCGCGACATACATAAATACATATGGGTATCACCTGATGAGCTACATAAAAATATGGTTGATTATATATTAATTAACAGCAAATGGGCTAGTTCTGTTAGGAATACCAGGGCATACAGGGGAGCTGAAATTGGATCTGACCATTACCTTGTTAAAAGTGCCGTGCTAAGGTTAAAAAATTTACCTTTAATACTAAAGCTCTGAAAGACCCCGTTTTAGCTAAAGCTTACAATGATAGGTTACTCAGTCATTATGACAGTCATAGTTTGCTTATTACTGAAGTTGACGAAGAATGGGGCCATTTTAAACATGCTTTTTTGGAAACTAACAGTACTCGTTTAGGAAAAAAGGATCAGAGGAGGCAGAATTATTTTAGTGGATAAGGCACTTGAGTTCATTTCAGAAAGAAGAAAGTGCAGGAAAAATCCGTAATCAATACCTTACTAGTCCTAATAGAAAGCATTACAGAGAGCTTAATAAACCTGTAAAGGATCAGTTAGCTGCTGATAAGAATCTTTGGCTTGATGGATTGGCTGACAAAGCAGAGGAAGCATTTAGACAGCACAACAGCAGAGAGCTGTACCAGATAGTTAATGTTTTGTATGGTAGAAAACGGACAGGTATACAAGGATTGAAAGATAAACAAGGTAAAGTTATAGAAGGTGAGGATTCTGTCATGGCTAGGTGGGCTGAGCATTTCAGTGATGTTCTAAACAATGTGGTTAGTTCTACTTCCATTGTTTGCAATGATGATAGATGCATTGGTGGCTTTAATGTTGGCCCTATAACACAATCTGAAATTAGTTTGGCTATTTCTAAACTTAAATTTCATAAATCCCCATGAGTAGATGAAATTACTACAGAAATGCTTAGAGCTGGGAATGTTTCAGTTACCACTTGGATGACTGAAAATTTAAATATCTTTTATGATAAAGGCATGGTTCCTAAGGATTTTACCAGAGGTATTATTATTCCTATTTTCCTAAAAGGTGATCGCAGTTCTAGTGATAACTATAGAGGTATCAGCCTACTCTCTGTTCCGGGTAAAGTTCTTTCCATGATTGTGCTTAATAGAATTAAGAATCTGGTTGACCGTCAATTGCGTGATGAGCAATGTGGATTCAGACGTGGTAGGGGATGTGTGTATCAGATATTTTCACTTAGGCAGATTCCTGAGAAATGTTTAGAGTTTCAGAAACCTTTGGTTGCCAGCTTTGTTGATTTCAAAAAGGCTTTCGACTCTGTTGATCGTCATAATTTGTGGTTGATTGTGAGATCATATGGTATACCAGACAAGTTAGTTAACATTATGAAAGCTCTCTATAATAACGCTGAGTCGTGTGTGAGAGTTGGTAAGGCTTGTAGCAATTGGTTTAGCATTACTTCTGGTGTTCGACAAGGGTGCATTTTGTCTCCTTTTCTCTTTTTTTAAAATTTTGTTATGCGAAATTCACTTAAAGGGAAAGATTTTGGCCTTAAATGGGCTGGAGATACGAAACGTTCTGATTTAGATTATGCTGATGATTTAGCCCTTTTGGCAAATGATGTTGATGAGATGAACTCTTTCATTCGAGCTGTTGATGAGACTGGTAGTAGAGTAGGTTTGGTTATAAACAGAGAGAAAACTAAAGTGATGAAAATTGGTCAAGCAGGCTGTGATTCAGTTAATCTGAATGGTTGCAGTCTTGAGCAGGTGTCACAGTTTAATTACCTTGGGAGCTATTTAATAGATACTGGTGATGTGCGGCATGAGATTAACAGACGAATAGGTATTGCTGGCGGGACTTTTAAGAATCTATGGAGAGTGTGGAGAAATAGGCGTATACACCTAAAGACTAAAATTAGACTGTATAATAGTTTGGTTCTTTCTAGGGTTAGTTATGGTAGTGAAACTTGGACGCTGTGTAAACAAGATAACAGGAAACTAGATGCTTTTGATTCTAGGTGCTTACGTAGTATCTTGGGCATTAGGTGGTTCAACTTTGTAACTAATGATGAGGTTAGGCAAAGGAATCTGCAACCTCCTTTAAGCAGCATATTGTGCAGAGAGAGACTCCGCTGGTTTGGCCAGTTGCCCGTATGGATAATTATATATTGGTGAATAGGGTTATGAACAGTGTGCCTAAAGGTCTCAAAAAGAGGGGGAGACTTAGGATGCGGTATGCAGACAATATCAAACAGGACCTTGCTAGAATTGGTGTGCAGTGGCTGGATGCAGATGTAGCTCAGGACAGATATGCTTGGAGAATTAATCTGCACGGTCTGGTTGGACCTCCGTAGCCAATGGCTGCTTGAGAATGTTGTTGTTGTTGTTGTTGATGATGATGATGATGATGATGATGATGATGATGATGATGATGGTGGTGGTGGTGGTGGTGGTGGTGATGATGATGATGATGGAAAACGATTTTGTTGAAAGCTTCAAAAACTAGATTCGTATCGGAAATTAAAATCATTAACTTAATTTGAAAAATATGTAAAAGTTAATATGTCAATTAATGAAAGTTTTAATATGTTAAATAATAAATAAAGCTTTTCAATAATAATAATAATAATTTTTTGTAGCACCTATACATTTTTTGGCAGGTCAGACCATATTTAATTTATTTTTTGTAAAGTTAAATATATCTAGGAACCTGGTGGGTACGAAACGATTTGAAAAGTTCGATTATCTGAGCGAGGCAATTCCGTTTTATGGTTTAGAAACTTCTGACGTGGAGATGATCATACGGTATCTTGAAATATGTCCGTTTCTTTCCTTCCCTAAAAGAGAAGGAGAAAAATTAAACGGAAAGGGGTTACTCGTAATAATATTTATGCCAAATGAAAGCTTCCGACGTGGGGGATACCATCTACTCAATATTCTAAAGAGACTCGAGCAAACGCCAGTAAATCTGCTAGTAACTTCTAAATAAGTTTTTTTGTTTTTTTGGAAAATATGATTGAAGATAAAAATCTCAATCAAATAAATCACTATCTCGATTTTCAACAATATTTGTTCATTATTTAATGAGTTATGGAAGTTTGAATATTTAACAACAGCAATGCCAAGTCTTAAGAAACTTATACAAAACTGAAGAATAGTGAAATAATTCTTTACACAAAGTCCTAAAATACAAATTTATTTTATTAAACACTTTGATACAATACTTATTACGAAGTTTTAATTAACTTCTGTAGTCAATTTTTGTGGCTGGCATTCTTTTCGCTAAATATTCAAAGTTCTATAACTCATTAAATACTGAACGAATATTGTTGAAAATCGAGATATTGATTTATTGATTGAGATCTTTATCTGCAATCACATTTTTTCAAAAATAAAAAAAAAACACTTGTTTTAGAAGTTATAGAGCTTTGACGTTAGCTTCCCATTGACATAACGTAGGGATTTTCCTTAATTTATGGAAACCAGTGTATTTTGTAGCCTTCACGGTGTTCTCAGGGAAGAAATTTTTTTCCATACGTATTTCGATATACACTGCTTTAAATAAATTAAGAAAATCCCTATGTTATGTCAATGGGAAGCTAACGTCAAAGCTTTATAACTTCTAAAATAAGTTTTTTTTTTGTTTTTTTTTTGAAAAATGTGATTGCAGATAAAAATCTCAATCAAATAAATCAATATCTCGATTTTCAACAATATTCGTTCAGTATTAATGAGTTATGGAAGTTTGAATATTTAACAACAGCAATGCCAGTCTTAAGAAACTTATACAAAACTGAAGAATAGTTAAATAATTCTTTACACAAAGTCCTAAAATACAAACTTATTTTATTAAACACTTTGATACAATACTTATTACTAAGTTTTATTTAACTTCTGAAGTCAATTTTTGTGGCTGGCATTGCTACCGCTAAATATTGAAACTTCCATATCTCAATTTAATAAGAAACCTTTCTGAGCAACATATTGTTCAGTTATAAACTAAGTTGGTTTGCCCGATTTTCTCTTACGGTTACCGAATAGAGTTACTAACAATATTCCTAAAGTCCTCAGAAAAGAGGACGGCCCAGAATATGGTGGGCAGGCACTGTCAAATAGGACACTTTTAGAATCGGCGGATAGGGACTAAAAGCAACAGCTTTTGGCTCCTATGATAGGGAAGTATATATTTTTGCAGCACTGAATTGCACAGCCGGTTGTCCATAGCTGTTCGAAAATTATGTATGTGTGCAACCCCGGATCTAGAGAAATTATGAAAGGAGGGAGGGAAGCAAAGTGATGTAATCGAGCCTGAAAAAGTAAATAGGATGCCAAGAGACTGGATTTTTACTGAATGATAACATTTTCCATTCCCGTTCAGATTGGGTTGTTTTGGGTTGTTTTACCTGTGAGCGGCACTTTTTTGCACACCATGGGCTAAATGGCCAGGTCACATGGACCCCGAAGGCTCAGAGAAGGTTGGGGGAGGTGACCCACTGGAACAGCTGTTGGGAGACAGATGGTAGCCTCCCGTCAAGGCCATCCAGCGTGTTCTTTAACGTGCACAGGGTATGGCTCTCCGGCACACGGGGACACGGCTTAACGTCCCATCCGACGGACGGCGGCCTTTCCAAGCCCATCGGTGTCCCCTACTGACCGTGGGCAGGGCGGAGAATTTTGCGGAGATAAATCTCAACGCTGACCCAGCTGGGACTCGAACCTGGGAACTACAGATTATGAGCCTGGCGCGCTACCGACTGAGCCACCCCAGCCCCTCCTGTTCAGAAGTCTGTAAAACATTTCTTGAAAGATACTTGAAATGTGCACAGATTTAATAATTTTTTGTCTCCATTACCCTTACTTGCATTATCAAGGGGATGGCACCATTGCTAACGATCCTCCCTTGATTCGTTCATGTATGCATATGTGTATGTATGTATTTACTTTCATTTTAAAATAAAATTATAGACAGTTTCATATTCAAAATACTATGTTCAAAGAATTTCATATCACTCTCACCTTCTGAAATTTATGTTTAACTGCAGACTCTGAGCTTTTCGATTATAAACAAGCGATAATTTCTATACATCATCAAACAATCCGTTTAGTTGTATTAATGACAAGTAACATGAGATTTATTGGCCAAAAATCGTAGGGACTTTAACGGAAATTGACACATTTGCTACCACTGATGTCCAAAAGTTAAGCATAGTTGACAAATTGGATAGAAACAGAAAAATACTGACGACAGAATGACATAGGCGATATAGTGCAGATACAATATGGAAGGAAGAAAATGCGTGATATTAGTGACAGAAAATACAGGATAAACTGTATTTCAATAGGGTGGTAATCGGAGAAGTTACCTGGAGACGCATTCGGCCCTGCACGAGAGTTCAGTAAAGTGTCTGATCACCCTTGACAGCGATACAAGTGTCACATCGACGTTGCATGCTATTGACGAGGTCAGTACGAAAGATCAGCAGCATTAAACCCCACTCCAATACAAGAGCAGATTGGAGCTCCAGGAAAGTTATGGGGGGAGGTTGGCAAATTGAAATCCATTTCCCCAATGCATTCTATATATCCTCTATAGGGTTAAGTCCATCGAATGTGCTGGCCATGGCATACGCTAGATGTCTTCATTTTCAAGGAAATCATCCACTAAAACAGTAATTGTGAGTCAACAGCATCGCAAAAAACGTGGGTTTTGGAGTTTCGTCTCTATATCTGAGGCCTCTCAAAGTTCCTCCAGAAAAGACATGTAACAACGTGTGGCTACGTGATATAATGCCACCATCTCTGTAATGGTGCATTTCTCTGATGTTTGAAGGGTGATAACGGGATCCAGGTTCTGTCCAGATGACAACACGGCGACTATCACTCTGCGAACTAAATCTGTAGTCGTCACAGAAGAGAACATTGGCCCATTGGTTTGCGGTCTAGTCCTGATGTTGTCTGCATCACGAAAACCTACCTTTTCTCCCTGACGGAGTGACTGGAGTGCAAACTGTAGGTCGTCTAGCATACATTACTTATTCATGGAGCCTTCTGTATGCGTTTGCCCTGAAACTGTTCGTATACGAGCCGCAGACACCTCTAATGCGCGCTTTCTCACTGACATGTGTCCGTTACGTATCGCTGTTAATGCTACATAGCAATCATCCTAATACGTCATAAATCGTTGTCGACCCTGAACACGTGGGCGTCTAACGTTGCCTGTCTCCTGGTACCATCTCCATAACCTTTACACCATGGATTGGATTGGATTGTTTTACCTCTGAGCGGCACTTTTTTGCACACCATGGGCTAAATGGTCAGGTCACATGGACCCCGAAGGCTCAGAGAAGGTTGGGGGAGGGGACCCACTGGAACAGCTGTTGTGAGACAGATGGTAGCCTCCCGTCAAGGCCATCCAGCGTGTTCTTTAACGTGCACAAGGTATGGCTCTCCCGCACACGGGGCCACGGCTTAACGTCCCATCCGACGGACGGCGGCCTTTATCAAGCCCATCGATGTCCCCTACTGACCGTGGGCAGGGCGGGGAAATTTTGCGGAAATAAATCTCAACGCTGACCCAGCTGGGACTCGAACCTGGGAACTACAGATTACGAGCCTGGCGCGCTACCGACTGAGCCACACCCGCCCCCCTTTACACCATGGACTGGTGCACACCTATTGCCCTGGCAACATCAGTCTGTGTTCAGACTGATTTCAACATCTCAGTAGCCCGACCACGTGTAGGACATCCATATGCTGTCTGTCTGACATATTATTACAGCAATAAATCGGTTCCAACGCAAACAGAATGTTCTGGCGACAAGAAATAAGATTTTCCACATTTATCCCATATTTCATACCATTACAGGTTTGACGTTCTTGTCTTATATAAATTACACGTGGTCACCTGCCATTGCATCATTACTCCCACATTTGCTTGGGCCCGTCGTTTTCTTCAGGTACCTTTCGTTACTGTTTTCTCCGATTGTTTCTTCAATATAGCCCACTTTTTTCAACTGTGCTTAACCTTTGGACACCAATGAATTATTCAATGCTAAATCTCAACAAAATAGTGAGAAGGGTTGGGTTAGGTTGTTTTACCTCTGAGCGGCACTTTTTTGCACACAATGGGCTAAATGGCCAGGTCACATGGACCCCGAAGGCTCAGAGAAGGTTGGGGGAGGGGACCCACTGGAACAGCTGTTGGGAGACAGATCGTAGCCTCCCGTCAAGGCCATCCAGCGTGTTCTTTAACGTGCACAGGGTATGGCTCTCCCGCACACGGGGCCACGGATTAACGTTCCATCCGACGGACGGCGGCCTTTCCAAGCCCATCGGTGTCCCCTACTGACCGTGGGCAGGGCGGGGAATTTTGAAAAAAAAAAGTGAGTAGACATTGCATAGTGTGACTGGCGGAGTTGACCTGATGTTGTTAATGATTTATTGTTGCTCTTTGTTATTGATAATGATGACATTTTATTGTTGCTGTTTTTTTTATCTCGTTTTCCTTAAAAACGAGAAAATAGTTTCGTTTTGTCGTCTTTCTGTTTCGTCTGTCTGTCCGTCTATAAACATTGAATTTTTTTTGTTTACATAGATAAATTAAAAATTCTTTTTGTGTTGAATAGGCATTGGTGAAATATTACGATGTGCACTTTCCGAATCTCTCTCTAAGGTTTTACTCAAAAGGTTGCTCAAAACGTAGCGTTGGAAAAAGTTGAAAATTCCAAAATTTCGCATTAATATCGCAAACTATTTATTTATGCAAGAAATTTCAAATTGCGGTGACGCAATGTGAACTCCATGATGTTTCCATTGCTAACAATGTGTTGACCCCTTAGACCCAAAGGGGTGGGAAAACACATCTTTTTAGTTTTAGCAAGTAATTGTCTGTTTTTTTTAATATAAATGAAAAATACTTTTTGGGTTAGATAGGAATTGATAAAATAGTATGATTCACACTTTTTAAATCTTCCGAAAATTATAAAAAAGGTAGGATTTTCCTCTAAGGATGGAAAATTTGTAAATTCAAAATTTAAAACAAATATTGCAAACGACATATTTAAACTACAAATTTTAAATTTTGGTGGTAGAATGTTAACATCATGATATTCCCGTTGGAAAAAGCGAATGACACGGGGGGGGGGGGGACTCTTAGACCCAGGGGGAGTGGGAAAACACATTTTTTTGTTTCTCGATAATTCTTTGTATTTAAGATAAATGAAAAAAAATATTTTTTAGGGATAGATAGCAATTGATGAAATATTATGATTCGCCCATTCGGAATCTTTCGAACACTATAATTGTGCCCTCTAACGCGAAAAAGTTCAAAAATTCCAAAATTTCAAACGAATATTGTAACGAGATATTAATGATAGAAATGCGAAATTTTGGTGGTGGAATGTGAACCTCATGAAGTTTCGATTGGAAACAATGTAAACGATAATTATAATTCATTTAAGTTAGATTAGTACTAATGAAATATTATAATTCGCAATTTTCAAATACTTATTAGTTTTAATATATATACAACTTTACAGATCATTGAAATGATGAAACAGCAGATCTGTTATCGAGTTTTACAAATAATACATACATACATACATACATACAAAATCCTCATACAGCCATGTGCTACGGAAGTCGAACAAGACGGTGTAATTTTCCTCTCCAGATGTGTCCCTTCTGAGGTACAGCTGCTGCATTTGGCCACTGCAGGCCAATTCTAGCAAGGTCCTGTTTGACATTGTCTGCCCACCGCATCCTAGGTCTCCCCCTCTTTCTGAGGCCTTTAGGCACACTGTTCATAACCCTATTCGCCAATCTATAATTATTTATACGGGCAACATGGCCAAACCAACGGAGTCTCTCTCTGCACAATATGCTGCTTAAAGGAGGTTGCAAACTCCTTTGCCTAACTTCATCAATAGTTACAAAGTCAAACCACCTAATGCCCAAGATACGGCGTAAGCATTTAAAATCAAAGGCATTAAGAGTCTTGTTATCCTGCTTAAAAAAGGTTCATGTTTCGCTACCATAACTAACCTTAGAAATAATCAAACTATTATACAGCCTAATTCTAGTTACACAATCGCTGCAAGACGTACCAACTCTCACACACGACTCAGTATTATATAGAGAACTCTCATTACACTAACTAACTTATCAGGTATTCCATATGATCTAACAATCATCCACAAATTATGTCATCAACGGAGTCAAAAGCCTTTTTGAAATCTGTAAAGCTAGCAACCACAGGTTTCTGAAACTAAAATATTTCTCGAGATTTTGCCAAAGTTAAAATATTATTTTAATACATTCCCTATCGCTTCTTAATCCATACTGTTCATCACGCAGTTGTCCATCAACCAAATTCTAAATTCTATTAAGTATAATCATGCAAAGAACTTTACGTGGGACAAAGAGTAAACTAATTCCCCTTTAATTATCACAAGAACTGCGATCACCTTTTTTTAAAAATTGGGACAATGATAGCTCTAGTAAAATCCATAGGAACAACACCTTTATCATAAAAAAATTCAAAATTTCAGTCAGCCATGTGACAACACAAATGTTCCCAGCTCTAAGCATTTCAGTGGTGATTTCGTCCACCCCTGGGGATTTATTCAGTTTTAATTTACAGATAGCCAATGCGACTTCATAATGTGATATAGGGCCATCATAAAAGCCACTAATGCATCTATCCTCATTACAAATAATGGGAGTAAAAATATTCACATTATTTAGAGCACTTTTGAAATGCTAGCCATCACAGAATCATCACCTTCAACCACCTTGCCATGTTCATCCGCCAATCCCTGTGCATCTGTCTGTTTCTCCCCACATAAAAAACATTAATAGTCTGGTACAATCCCCTGCTGTTCTATTGTCTAACTTCTTCCTCTGCTTTGTCAGCCAGGCTATCAAGCCAAAGATTCTAATCAGCTGTTAACTGAGCCTTTACACGTTTATTAAGCTCGTTGTAATGACTTCTGTTAGGGCTACTAGGATGTTGATTGATATTAATTCTGCACTTCCTTCTTTCAAAAATAAGTTCCTCACTCAAACAATTTTGTTTCCCCTATTCCCTTTTACCCAAAGAGTACTGTTGGTTCAAAGAGAAGCCTGTTTAAACTGATCCCATTCTTTCTCAACTTCAGTAGTATTAGGGGTTCAGTATTAGGGCTGGCAACACTGAAGGTCTGAAAGATCCAGATATAGCCAAGACATACCATGATAGACTACTTACTCATTATGACAATCGTGGTTTGCTTACGTAGTCTATCATGGTATGCCTTGGCTATATCTGGATCTTTCAGACCTTCAGTGTTGAAGGTAATTTTCTTAACCTTAGCACAACATTTCTTAAGCTTTAGCTGCAAGACAATTTTGACCAGGTAGTGGTCAGAACCAATTTCGGTTTCCCTCTATGATCTGGTATTCCTCATTGAACTGTCCCATTTGCTGTTAATTTAAATATATTCTTACATATTACTGTGCAACCCATCAGGTAAAACCCACATATTTATAAATGTCCCGGTGTTTGCAGTATGTATTAGTTATTCGTAAACCATTAAGTTTACTTACCTGTAGGAGACGTTCTCCACTGCCATTGGAACTACCAATGCCAAAGGGACATATAACTCCTGCCCAAAGGTCAGTACCAACTTTAGCATTAAAGTCACCTAGCACAAGAGAAATATCTCCTTTCTTCGAAGAATTCAAAATATCCTGAAGGTGGCTGTAAAAGATATCCTTCTCGTTCTCATCAAAGTTCTCTGTGGGAGCATAACAACAGATCACAATCAAGTTTTTAATTTTTATTTTAAATTTTGCTGTAAGAAATCTTTCATTAATGCAGTCACATCCTAGAAGACCATCACTGGCGTGTCTGCTGAGAAGCAAACTTACACCTTGGAGATGCTTTCCATCCTCCCTCTCTGAAAAAAGAAATTTAACTTTATTTTTAAGCATATCACTTTCACCTGTTCATCTGGTCTCTTGCATGCCTAAAATATCTAGATTGTAATGCTGGAATTCTTGCGTGAGGACATCAAGAAAATAATCTCTATGTAACGCTCTCACTTTCCAGGTACCTGAAGAGAGAAGATGATTAGTAGTATTTTTAATGAAACTAGGTTTATTGAGATAGGTAGGGCCAACAGTATCAAACAGCCCCCTGATCGCAGGCATGGGGCAAAGAACTACTCCTCCTCCGCTAAAAGCTAAAGTCACCGATGCTGATAGGAACTTCAGACACCACCTTTTCAAGAGCCGTGATATGACTTGCCTGAGACACATTACTACAATTTAGGATTGACGATGCCCAACTATCTAAGTGAGGTTCAGATACTTTAGATGACCTCTGATCAGGATTATCCACCAGTTGATAATAAGGTATCCCATGCCTCTGTTCACTTAGGGCTGGCAAATTCTCCAACAACAGAGGTCCACCAGTGCAGCAAGTCCAGTATCCATAATCAAGCTCAAATCCATAAACCAGTCCAGTCTAGAAAGTATAAATGGTCAGCACCAGGACCCTGTGAAGTTAACCACTCCTCAGCAGGGTTGAAAAAAAAGTGGCCATAGATGACCAGATTACCAGTATACACTGAACTGCCAGCCCTCCCCTTCCGTTCCCTTCCAAAAGAGAATATATCTTTTGAAAGGTATTAACGGCCTGCACCACGAGAAGGCAGAGTCGGACATTAGGCGTTGGACTTTGCCAGTTTTGTGCATCATAACCTTAGATTGGTACACAGCTCTCCTTCCAGGATATGAAATTTGAAACATTAGTGGTAGATTTTAAGAGATGTTCATCTGATTGCAATAATCTACCCACTTCTCTGAGAGAGAGTGGTAGAAAATGCAACTTTGAAAATTTAAGAATTAAAAGACGAATGCTTTTATGTTGTATAGTTTCCAATGAAACGCTCTTTGCCTTTTTCCCATCATCCACTCGCTCAAATTAAAACTTTTAAGGAATGAAACAGTGGTAAAGGAAAAACTTCATTCTGTTTGAAAACGAGATTCTGATATGTGCCAGAAGCGATATGCGTCCTTCTAGTTTAATAATACTCTTACTGTCCAGATATTGCAGTAAATATTTTCCTATTCGCTCTAGTGATGTTTTCAAAATATTTTGACCAAATAACTGCAACTACATATCAAACGTCGTCTTGTTTTCTTTGTTGCATTCGTACCAACTTTACCCTCGATGCAATGAAATTAATGAGCAACATTCTTCCACTGCAGGCCAACGGAGGAGGAACTGCCATGGAGCCTGCCTTAACCACCGTCCTTTTCAGCGTGAAACCTCTTTTGAGACCAGGGGCAAAGAAAGCCCTCTTCATGGTATCTGACGGCATCCCCAATATCGGAGACGCAGATATCACTCCAGAAGATCTGGCGAAACAACTCATCAGATATGAAGGTAAGTTTTGAATCCTGCCTCCTAAAAATAGTTAGTCAATCTTTAATTGCGTTGTTTTACTTCTAAAGGGCAGTTTTTTTTTTTTTTTTGGGGGGGGGGGGGTTTACACACAGTAGAGAAAATAAGCAGTCATTGCGACCACAAGAGCTCAAAGTTGCATGGGAGAAGGATATCCAATAGACAGCTCTTAGGAGATAGATGAAAGCTTCCCATCAAAGCCATCTAGCTTTCTCTTTAATGTGAACAGGGTGTGGTTTTCCATACGGAAAAAAAATACCCCCTCAAGCAGCTGCTTGCCACAGAGGAGGAGCCTATCAACTTATACATCACAGTAGAAGGTCTGAGAGGATGGCGAGACCTCAGCAGAAAAACATCACAAACGTCATGCTTTAACCGGGCTCGAACCCAGATGCCACAGATTAAAGCCCCATCCAACGTATGGCCACTATCGAAGCCCAATGTGTCCCCTTTTTCACTTAGGGCAGGGTGGGGATTAGCGGAAACAAATCTCAATGTTGGAATAGTTTGGACCGGAACTCGAAAACTGCAGATCACTAGCGTGGCAGGCTACCGATTGAGAGACCGTCACCCATCAGTGGTTGACCCCATATTTTGGCAAACAAAATCTGCAACAAAATCTATAATGGAACCTGAGTTTGAGTTAAAAACAATTTTTACTTTTCCACTTGATTGGATAAGAGGGTTCAGAGACACGACGAATTTCAAACGGAAAATTTCCTCCTGGTGATTGTGGTAACTGGCTTTTGTCGAAGCAATTTACTTAGCTACCTCTATCTTATATATATATATACTCATTTTAAATGATGCTGTGTTTTAACTCATTAAATGCGTTTTTTCAATAACATGATAAACATATTTAGCTTGCTATTTTAATTTGATCTTCCCTTAAAAAGGGATAGCGTATTCTGTTCATCCACCAGAGATTACTAAGGTAGTAAGTTAGACTTAATCAAAAAAGATAATATTGCTCATTACGTCAATATGCTCTAACCTGTCGGAAAAAAAAGACTGTTAATTTACACCCAAAATAAAATATGCGTCATACACTAGGCAAACTAAGTGGTCGCCTGGGATGCCAAACACAAGGGCAAGAAATCATGTTTAAAAATATGGCCAAAATATCCATGTTTACCAAAAGTCTCAGCCTATACCTGCCCTTGGGTTTTGTGGGTGGGGACTCTGGTTTCATGATTCTCCTAGAACACCAGTTCTTGGCAACTTGTCTAGAGCACGGTTTAGGGCCACTCCTGACCTTACAATTGTACAGGTGGTAGAAAAAATAAACATCCTGAGGTTATGTGAGTCAGGCGACAAATCAGAAACTTTGCAACTTCTAAAACAAGCTTTTAATCGAAAGATGTAACTGAAGATAAGGAAACGAAATTTGTCCGAATCTGTTTTCAACAATATTATTTCGGAATTTAAAGAGTTATGGAATTCTGAATACTTAGCACAATATCAATTATAGAAATTACCTTATAATTGAAAATTACTAAAATATTATTTCTAATCCTTTGAAAACTATATATTTTCAAAGTTTTCTAATAACCTTTAATTTTGCTTAGTTTTTTAAAGTCTGGCATTGTGTTGCTGTTAAACATTCCCGCTTTCATAACTCTTTAAGCAAAGAAACAACAAAATAAAAATAATAACTCCCTCAAGCAGCTGCTTGCCACAGAGGTCTGACAGGAGCTTGTCAGTTTACATGCCAAAGTACAAGGTCTGAGAGGATGGCAGTACCTCAGCAGAAAAACGACACATACATCCATGCCTTATCCGGGGTTCGAACCCAGGTCCCTTAGATTAGCAGTCAAGCGCGGTAACCACTCGACAACGGGACGGCATAGAAACAATTCTGTTGAAAATCAAGACTTAGATAAATCTGAATTAGACTCTTAAGATAACTTCAGTCATATTTTCCCATAGAAAGCTCATTTTGAAAAGTTATGGAGCTTTAAATTTGATTATCCACTGACCTAGCATGAGGATGTTTCTATTTTTCTATCCAGCACTCGTACTGATATAACATTTTAATCTGCAGATTCTTCATTTAGGATTGGTTCAAACCAAAGAGAAACAGACGGAATTTCATATTCTACTTATTTTAGATGAAGGATTAAAAGGCAGTCAAGAAATTCTTGTCACAAAAATCCATCCTTGTCAGCAGCCGAAAGGTTTTTTAAACTTGCATAACTCTTTCGTTTTTTTTAAAAAAATACTCTTAAAATCAAAAGTTATTGCCATTTCATTAAGATCTTTATTTAAAGTGAGAGTTTTTATTAAAAAGTCTATTTTCAAAGTTCGGGAGAGTGAGTTAATGGAATCCTCGCTTTGGAAGATTTGTACAGATGTCTATTCTTTGGGACTGGGTTTGTTTCAGTTGGTAATGCACCAGGCTCATTTATGTCTTCAGTGAGATATTTTTCCTACAGCTATGCGATCAGTGAGCAAAGGATAAATAGCTTGTAAAAGGAACCTTCCGTCGAATGGAGGTCGTGAACGGAAGCTTATATCTGTCTCCTAACAGCTTACCCAACTCTCCCTTATACTTTAGATTCCTTGCGGCCTGGCCATTTAGCTCTCTATTTCCAAAAAACGTGATGCTCAGAAGCAATATTTTCATTAAAGAAATTCAACTATTACATGTAATGCCCTCTCTTGATTGGTGATTCCCGAACGTCTTTATGGGGCAGGGGTGGCTCAGTCGGTAGCGCGCCAGGCTCGTAATCTGCAGTTCCCAGGTTCGAGTCCCAGCTGGGTCAGCGTTGAGATTTATCTCCGCATAACTCCCCGCCCTGCCCACAGTCAGTAGGGGACACCGATGGGCTTGGAAAGGCCGCCGTCCGTCGGATGGGACGTTAAGCCGTGGCCCCGTGTGCGGGAGAGCCATACCCTGTGCACGTTAAAGAACACGCTGGATGGCCTTGACGGGAGACTACCATCTGTCTCCCAACAGCTGTTCCAGTGGGTTACCTCCCTGAGCCTTCGGGGTCCATGTGACCTGGCCATTTAGCCCATGGTGTGCAAAAAAGTGCCGCTCAGAGGTAAAACAACCCAACTCGATTGGTGATTCCCGAATGTCTTTATTAATTGTTGTTTTAATTAATTATTCTAATTAATTCATCTTCGCCCCGTGATTGTAGGTAAATCCACAGATCCGTGAATTCTAGGTGACTCCAAAGATCCATGATCCACAAATCCGTGCTTCGATGTGTGTCAGACTTGATGTGCGCCAAATGTGATTTCTTCTGTCTGAAATGTCTATTAATGGCTCTGCTTTGGGTGAAAGAAATAAATGTCCAATGCACTAGGTAGAGGGCGACACACTCTTGTTTTCTACATATTTTATATTCCCACATATGTGTATGCAATATGGGAATGCCCTTGATTCTGTGGGATTGCTTAATTTGATATACTTCGGCGACTTTCTTTAATAAACTCAACATAGCTTGAATACTGTTTCGCTCTTGCAGGAATTCACTTAATGAGGTGAAATTCTGTACTTTTCCATACGGAAATTGTTTTACATACCTCAAAACTCGGCGAGAGGTTATTTTAATCTCTGTCTACATAACCTGTTTCATATATAGAACCGAAACCTGTTCCTTTAGGGTTTTTGAAAAAGAACTAACTCATTTTGATGCGCTAAACGAACGTGACTTGTCCGTTCCGAAGCCAACCTCTTTCTGTTTTGGTTATTCCTGCATCTCGCGCTCCCATCTCTTGATGACACACCCTGCCCCTCTAGCTATACGAAGGGTTGGGTTGTTTTACCTCTGATCGGCACTTTTTTGCACACCATGGGCTAAATGGCCAGATCACAAGAACCCCGAAGGCTCAGAGAAGGTTGGGAGAGGGGACCCACTGGAACAGCTGTTAGGAGACAACAGATGGTAGATTCCCATCAAGGCCATCCAGCGTGTTCTTTAACGTGCACAGGGTATGGGTTGGGTTGTTTTACCTCTGAGCGGCACTTTTTCTGCACACAATGGGCTAAATGGTCAGATCACAAGGACCCCAAAGGCTCAGAGAAGGTTGGGAGAGGGGACCCACTGGAACAGCTGTTAGGAGACAACAGATGGTAGACTCCCATCAAGGCCATCCAGCGTGTTCTTTAACGTGCTCAGGGTATGGGTTGGATTGTTTTACCTCTAAGTGGCACTTTTTTTGCACACAATGGGCTAAATTTCCAGATCACAAGGACCCCAAAGGCTCAGAGAAGGTTGGGAGAGGGGACCCACTGGAACAGCTGTTAGGAGACAGATGGTAGCCTCCCGTCAAGGCCACCCAGTGTGTTCTTTAACGTGCACAGAGTAAAGCTCTCCCCCACACAGGGGACCACGGCTTAACGTCCCATCCGACGGACGGCGACCTTTTCAGGCCCATCGGTGTACCCTACTGACCGTGGGCAGGGCGGGGGATTTTGCGCAGATAAATCTCAACGCTGACCAGGCTGGGACTCGAACCTGGGAACTACAGATTACGAGCCTGGCGAACTACCGACTGAGACACCCCCCGCCCCACTATACGAAGGGAGTCGAGCGACTAAGATGCAATAAAACCATATGCTGCGCTCACTTCCGTGCATCATCTGGAAACTTCACAACTAGACCACGAATGACAGTTAATGAGCAACATTCACGTTTAAGAAGACACTTCTGAAAATACGCATATAGTAGAGATATATGAACAATAAATAAGATAATAAAACAAATTATAGGGACACCACATAATTAACGAAGTGCTCAAATTCATAGAAAACGAAGTGCTCAAATTTTAGTCTATAAAACTGATAAGTTAGGAAAATTTCTAACAGGTTTGGTTTGGTTGTTTGGGGTTTAATGGCGCATCGGCGACAAGGCCATAATGCGCCATTTGTAACAGGATTTCATTGCTTCTTTTTCAGGTTTTGAGATTTTTACTATTGGATTAGGAAAAGAAGCTGACAAAAACTTATTGACTCGCATCAGCTCGAAACCGGTTCAGAATCACGTGTTTCTGCTCAGCAAGTATGCGGATCTGGGAGATATGGTTTGGCTGATGCAGAACAGTCCGACTCCAGGTGAGTGCAATATTTCCATCATTCCGTTTTAGTAAATACATGGCGAAAGAATTCGTTGATTCCACCAAAACTAAAAGTTTTCATTAGAAAACTCAATTTAACGGGTATTTCATAACGTCATTTTTATAACGTCATGTGAAATAGTAAAAGACATTTTTCAAACAAAAAAAAATACCCTACCTCTAACTGTGAATTTTCCCAACTTTCTAATACGGATTTACATAAACGCCCTGTCAGTTGATTAGAAACTGATAAAGTTCTCTGAGATGCTTAAATAAAATTCCTATAAAAAAAATGAAATTAATGGTCAAACAACATTCATTCAGTATTTCAAGTGTTGAAGCGTTTAAAATCAGCACGTCACATAATATGTAAAACAGATGCCCTCTAAAAGGAGGGCTTTCGTAGAAACCAGATCATTTCAATTTGAAACTCTTTATTGTAAATCTGGAATAACTGATTGTTTTGACAGTTGATTAGACGGCTAAAAATGATGGAGAGGACTTGGAAATTTGGAAGCTTATCAATCAATCACGGAGGTGGACATATTCTTTGGTATACACCATTCTGTTATCTCGTGGCTATGGCAATTTTTCCAAAAAGCTCAAACAGTTATCAGAAGACCTATTCAAGGACATACAGTTCTTGTTAGTGTCAGCCATGATGGTATCAAGCCAACGTGTTCTTTGTCGACCTCTACGCCTCTTTCCGCTGACCAAACCCAACATTATGGACTTTTCAAGATGATCTCTATTTGGATTACTGCTTTAATGGAACGGGAGACGAACAGCATCATTAATGCTTCAGACTTCATTCCAGCCAGGGCCGGCACTAGCTATTTTTGCCTCCTGGAGGGGGCTTGGAATCTGCCACCCATTTCTCCAAGTCAATCTTAGATAGTAATGATTAATTTCGCTAAATTTAATGTCATTTTAAAATTCAATTGGAAATCATCTTTTAAGAAATAAGTCATGCTTATTCAAGTCAACTTTACTGCAGGTATAATCGTTAGTTTGTTTGCAAATTTGCCCCTCCAAAAAACTGTTTATCCACAGAGAACAACACTGACAAACCAGCATTTTGAGGAAGATATCCAACGAATGGAATGGCCTATATTTTCTCGGGATCTCAACTCAATAAACTATATATTGAACGCTCTGGAAAGATGTATTGCTTCCCTTTAACTCCTTCATCCAAAGGACTCCAGAACCTCACTATTGCTGTTATTACGCAGTGTACTTTATTGCTTTCCCATCCTCTGGATGATCTTATTGAGGGTATGAATCGACTTCGTCAGGCCTTCATTAGTTCTAGAGGGGGCACACTTCCCATCTGCTATTGACTATATATTTTATATCCAACTGCAGCTGCCCTAAATATACACACTTTTTCACTTGCTTTCCTTTATTCGTTTCTTTTCGTCGTCTTCTTTATCCATTTAGTCGTATCCGATATTTGGAGATTTCATAGGTCAGTGTTCTCCATGCTGTTCTGTTGCGTATTGCTTCTTTCAGCTGGTTGATGTTCATGTTAGTGTCAGCCATGATGGTATCAAGCCAACGTGTTCTTTGTCGACCTCTACACCTCTTTCCGCTGACCAAACCCAACATTATGGGACTTTTCTAGTGAGTTGGTCCGCATGATGTCACCAAAGTAGGTCAATCGTAATCGTGTGATTTTTGATTCAAGTGATTCCAATGGTTTTATACGCTTGATCACTTCTCTATTTGTTACCCTGGCTGTCCAGTGTATTCTTAGCAATCTTCGCCTGCACCACATTTCAAAACCATCAATTTTCTGTCTATCCCCCTTTGTTGTTGTCAAGCTCTCACACCCATACGTCGTTATAGGGAAGACTATTGCTGTTACTAGTCTACAGTTGGTTGTCAAGGTGATGTCTTTACTTTTCCAGAACTTGTTCATGCTGACCATTGCAGTGTGGCCCAATGTGATCCTGCGCTTCATTTCAGGAGTAGATTTGCCATCATTATTGACTTTTGATCCAAGGAAGATAAATACCTCAACTGATTCGAGTTCTTCGTCATTTATTTTGACCCTTCGCCATCATCTGCTGTTGTCATTATTTTTGTTTTCTTGAGGTTTAAATGCAGTCCATTTTTTTGCTTTCTTCCTTGATTTTTAGAATCAGAGTTTTTAGGTCTTCATTTTCAGTCAGCAAAATGGTGTCATCTGCGTACCTCAAGGTGTTTACATTTCTTCCTCCTATCTTCACCCTTATGTGAATTTCTTTTAGGGTATATGTAAATTAACCCATATTTTCATGACTTATCGAAATAAAATAGTCTAATTTTATTGATCCGAGCTAACTTTTGACGTGCAGTATACTAAACGAATATTATGGAAATAGAGTTGTTTTATATGTATTTGTATGTTGTATGAGACACCAGGTCAAGACCAATAGAGCTTCTAGATTACCTCCTTACTTTGTGTAGAGAAGAACCTTCTTCCCTTTATTAAACAAGAATAAAAAAATTCAATAGTAAATTAAAATTATCCGTTTTTTCAATCACGTTCTTCCGTAAAAATTTATTCAGCAAGTTGTTGAACCTAACTGCTCATTAACATAGCGTGGATCTTTTCTTAATCAAGCTTCAAATGAATATAGAAAAACCTGTAGATGTTTTTAAATAACTTCTGCGAACAATAACAGTTGTCTTTCCGCTTTCGGCACTGGTTAGAAACTTCACACTCTTTAGAAAAATGTTACATCATGTCTGTGGCCCCCACGAATGTGCTAAATGGTTTTTGAGGCTTATAATTTTATTTAACGTAAAAAAATATATATATAAAAGCATTCAAATAAAACACAAAGGATAAATGAAGTGCAGTCGTTCAAAAAAAATCCGAACACTATGGTTAATTACGGAATTTAGAAAAATATCTGGCAACGTTGTTTTTAGAAATTAGTGATCTGGCAACCATCGTGTTCAATCTACACAGTTATGGAGTGTCAGGAAATATTAGGTTAGAATCTTCTGGAAAAGATGCAGTAGGTTTCTTATCCGGTACCAGACAAAATCTATTTAAAACAACGTGGTGCAATACGATAGAATGCATACACAATCCTCATGCAGCAATCGGCTTACCAAGGTCCAAGCATACTGTGAAATTAGTGATCTGGCAACCTTCGTGTACAGTAAACGAAAGTTGCCAGATCACTATTTTCTAAAAAAAATCATTACCAGATATTTTTGCTGAATTTTGTAATCGATCATAGTGTTCGGATATTTTTTGAGTGACTCTACATCGTAAGAAGCACGAATTTATGCCTTTTGTATATCGGACAGGACATTTACATTTTCTGTTCTCTTCGAGATAGAGAAATAAAGCAATCAAACAGGCCATTTGGATATTAATCTGTTGCTTTCATTTTGTTTAATACCTACTAAATATCAAGAAACCGTTTTCTATTTGTTCAGCAAATTTTAAAATAGTCTCCACTTATCGCAATAGATAACACTTTTAAATACAACCCATTTGGGATATTGCTTAATGAAATTCAGCTACAGTTAGTCGCCATTTGCACAGCTTCTATTATATTAAGTCACCATTTCCATACCATGAGCTATAGCTAATCGATATTTGCGGGTATGAAGCTTGGTGGTTTTCCATTTGACGAATTTCATTCCTAAACGGTTCATATTTTTGAAGATTCAGCTCTAGTGGGTCAAACGTTGCACACATCAACCTTCATGGGACACATTTCATAAGAATCGGCTTTAGTAGGATCAACATTTTGTACATCATGAAAGTTCGCTGAAGTCAGCGGAATGTAATTTAGCATAGAGTCAACTCTAGTGAATTGGTTCGTGTTCTATGGCGCTGTAGTGAATTGATATGTACTCAGATATGGAGTGTCAGGAAACATTAGGTTAGAATCTTCTGGAAAAGATGCAGTAGGTTTCTTATCGGGTACCAGACAAAAACTATTTAAATCAACGTGGTGCCTTACGATAGAATACATACAAAATCCTCATGCAGCAATCTGCTACCAAGGTCCAGGCATACTGTGAAATTTAGTCCTCCAAACACGTCAATTCTAAAAAGGTTTTGTTTGGCATTGTCTGAGCACCTTATTATAGATCACCTCCTTTTTCTGAGGCCTTCAGGCACACTGCTCATAACCTTATTCACCAATATGTACTAATACAAACTGGAAATATGGCCAAACCAACTCAATTTCTCCCTATAAGAAGTTGATGCTCAAAGGAAGTTTCTGGCCAAATGGTTTCCAACCTTTTTGAGACCTGCGTTCCCTTAATCTCTTCTAACGCCCCCCTTCATGGATGAAAAATGCTTTTTCCTGTATAGAAATAGTTAAAATAATATTTACTACGAATCAAAATATAACAATATTTTGCCCCATAAATTTCTAACACATGTAAAACATGCATATTTATGCTAATATAAGAATTATTCGACTTTGAATTTGTTCTATTTCAATGGAAGAATTCAAGTAAACGCCTCCGTTGGGAACCATTGGTCTAACCTCATCGTTACTTACATTAATTTTAGTATATTGTTTATTGAATTTTTTTACAAAAATTTCCATTTGGAATATCTGCCCACTGGGATCAAGGATTGTAAGCAAGTGTATTATTTATTGGGAAAATAAGTATTGTATTACTATGCCAATGAGACTGAAGTGTTGATGTTTCGAGCGTTCTTCTGAGAATACAAGTTCTCCTGATCGATTTCTGTCCTCTAAGCTGGTTAACTTCATTAGAGCGCCGTTAAAAAGTTTTGTTTACTGGGAAATTTTTCTTTTGCTCTGTTACACATATGTTACGAATAAAGAACACTTTAAAAAAATCGAGATTTTTTACTTCAAAAAAAATATTTATTAAATTAACTGAACCATTTCCAATCGAAGAAGTTCTCCAGTCTTTGGAAATGTTGCTAAAACTTTTCCAAGAGCATGTTAAAGAATTTCAGAACTAAAAATGGAATTATCAGTTTGTCAATGGCATAAATCCTCTTGTATTTCAGCGCCACCTCCTGGTCCTAATCAGTGCGGCTATATCCCAGTCTCTGAAGACGCTGCTCCTTCAGCCTCTTGGCCTTGGCTGGCTGCTGTTTACGTCAACTTTGGAGGTCAACTCTCTCTTTGCAGCGGGACCCTCATCTGCAATCAATGGCTACTCACTGCAGCCTCGTGCTTTTACAGGATCAATGGCAACAATGTTTCCATTTCACTCGAGGTAAGAATTGGAACTTTTATATATAAATATTACATTATTTCGTAAAAGCTTCATCTTTGTATCTTCTTATTCAGGTACACAAAGGAAGTGAGATATTGAGCCATGTCTTACATAGGCGCCACTTCCTATATATTTATTTTAATATAAAGGAAGTGGCTTTATATTAAAGTTACCTCCTTTACACTCCTATTTTGCATTTTCTTATTGATTTTTGCGTGTGATCATTTTTCGAGTTTAAGACTTCGTCGGAACAGATATTCCACCAAGGTCGTATCATGGAGAATGATTTTCATATTCACTCCTCATCCCCAACTTGGACAATTTTTGTCATTTGAATGCAGACGAAACACAGCAGAGATATATATTTTTTCGTCATGTGATCCTACAAATAGTGAACTGGAAACAACTTTTCGATAAATTACCTTTCGAAAAACTCCTTTAAATTAACAATTAATTGAGTAGTACAACCTTTCAAAGAAATGTACTCTAAAATTTTCTAAAACATATAGGTTCTGACATAATCTGACAGCAAAGTCCAAAATGTATAAAAAACTTGAGTTTATCAATTCAGCTTCTGACAAACACATGTGTTATACATAGTTAAAAAAAAATCAATGCACCGCTACAACGGAAGGTAAAAATGTATTCTGATCTATTCTGTAAAATCAGCAACCACCTCAACTCCATTTCTTTTTATTAAGGCCCCTGTAACTTTGCAATTCTGCAGCCGATCTTAGCGAATGATATTTTTGCAGTAAACAAAAACTCACGACATGTAGTGTCAGATACTTTAGAAAATTCCCTTTTTCTACTGAATTCCTCCCAATTTATTAACAACTCATTTTTCTCAATTCTAATGTTTATTTTACACTGTTATTTTTAACTTAAATCAAAATGCATATACGAAATTCTTTTTCCTTGCGGATGAAAAGCATTTGGAGAAACACCTTACAAGAGCTATAAAACAAGAAGCAATCACAACGGTTCGCTTTACATTTGTGTTATATATAAAAAAAAATTCATCATCGTTTATACTGTTTATTGTTTTTAACATTTCACATTAATTTTATGTAACTTTTTTAACAAAAGATTCTCTGTCAATAATATTTCTAACAATAATCTCGACGAAATCGTTGTGACCAGGCTAGATGACTACACTGATACCTCACCAGCAACCCTAACTAACCCAACTAAAAGATTAGTTTCTAAATATTTGTACAACTCTCTCTCTCTCTTGGGCGGGGGTGGCTCAGTCGGTAGCGCGCCAGGCTCGTAATCTGTAGTTCCCAGGTTCGAGTCCCAGCTGGGTCAGCGTTGAGATTTATCTCCGCAAAATTCCCCGCCCTGCCCACGGTCAGTAGGGGACACCGATGGGCTTGGAAAGGCCGCCGTCCGTCGGATGGGACGTTAAGCCGTGGCCCCGTGTGCGGGAGAGCCATACCCTGTGCACGTTAAAGAACACGCTGGATGGCCTTGACGGGAGGCTACCATCTGTCTCCCAACAGTTGTTCCAGTGGGTCCCCTCCCCCAACCTTCTCTGAGCCTACGGAGACCATTCGACCATGGCCATTTAGCCCATGGTGTGCAAAAAAGTGCCGCTCAGAAGTAAAACAACCCAACTCTAGGGCAGTTGTTAATGAGTTACATCCCAAAGAACTACTCATAACCAGGGACGTCTCATAAAAAAACTCCCTTAAACAGCTGTTTACCACAGAGGTCTGACAGCAGTCTGTCAGTTTATACGCCATAGTAGAAGGTCTGTGAGGATGGCGAGACCTGAGCAGAAAAAGAACACAAACGGGATGCAAAAATTGTTCTTTTGTTTTAAATAGAAGAATGATAGTGTGCCCAGATGTGTTTCCGATAACGATATCCCAATAAAATTATGAGAGGTAAGTAATTTACAATAATTTAAAACAGCAAACTGCTTATCATCTTATTTGTATGGCAAAAGATTTAAGAAATTCTTGAAATTAAATCGTTTGCTTGTCATTCATTTAGCTTCGAAATAGGCCCTAAACAGATTTATTTTTATCAATCAAACAAATCACTGGCGATCAGCCTTTCTGTGAAATTCGCATTATTTAACCTACTAAATCCCGACTATTTATAACTTTTTACAAGAAGTATAGGAAAATCAGGAGTTGCGCCTTTGCAGCCCAGGCAGCCAACCTCGTCAAGGAGGCTCCTCCACTCCCTGGATTTCCGCTGTTGGTTCGCTTCGTTGGCTCCTTCCAGAGAAATGACTCACAAGGCACCTTATCAGACAGGCAAATAAAACCCTGCTTTAAAATACCGAATGTTAAAATATCAAAACATTATCAAAAGTTAATATTTTGTCCATCGCAGGAAAAAGAGTTTAGAATTTAATATAAAACAATTTAAAAATACAGCTATCCCTAAAAATCTTTCATATCATACAATTATAATTCATCGATTATAATTATCAGTAGATAACGTACAAACTGTTTACTACAACCAGTGTTGCCAGATCGATGCCTCATTTTCTCCCTAGATTAGGGGCAAACTCCCCCTAGATTTGACGATTTTCAGAAAAAAAAAGCCTCAAAATTGCAAAAGTTCTTTTCATCCGTGTTTTAAAAAGTACAATATTTTTAGTACAATATTGCACTTTGACACCTAATATGCAATAAACTTTCTCCAGAGAGAACTCTATAAAATTACGACTTTGAGTGAAATACTGCGATTTCAAGTAAATGAAGGCTCAACTATACGCAGAAGTTAACACAAAAGAGTTAAAAGTTTTCAAATTGAAGAAAAAACTCCTTTAAGGTTAACGATTTTCGTAAAAACTAACCAAAAAACTGAAGTTTCTCCTTAAATGAACGATTATTATAGCAAACAGCTTAAATAACAGGGAAGTATTACTAAATCATACCTAAAAAATGAACAATTTGGTGCTAAAATCTCTCAAGTTACCTAAAAAAAGGTAACTTGAGAGATTTTAGCACCAAATTGTTTCACTATAAATTGTTATCCCATTCATTTTTAAACAGTTATTACGATATCTGTTGAAGTCCCGCCACTCTCACAGGCTTTTGACGACGGCGTATAAACTGAAAGGCTCCTGTCAGACCTCTGTGGCAAGCAGCTGCTTGAGGAAATTTTAAATATCACTACCTTTATATGACATTAATTTTTCCAAATGCTTCCAAAATGCTACCATCTTCGCCGTCATATTTTCATTCATGGTTTCTTAACTGAAGACTTTTAGCATAGTCGGTGAGAGGCAAAAAATCACCTCAATGTTTTTCTAAATTGTAACACACTTCAATCAATTCATCAACTATTCACAGCTATGCTACAGTATTTCTCACTTTATTGTTGATGATATTTATAAGTAAAAATGTTCTCTCCCCGGATGCATTTGAAAATGAGAACTGAACAATGTTAACGGTAGTCTGGAGATTTTTCTAATTTTTTGCTTCCTCCACCATCTACTTAGAGTGGGACGGGGGTGGCTCAGTCGGTAGCGTGTCAGGCTAGTAATCTGTAGTTCCCAGGTTCGAGTCCCAGCTGGGTCAGCGTTGAGATTTATCTCCGCAAAATTCCCCGCCCTGCCCACGGTCAGTAGGGGACACCGATGTGCTTGGAAAGGCCGCCGTCCGTCGGATGGGACGTTAAGCCGTGGCCCCGTGTGCGGGAGAGCCATACCCTGTGCACGTTAAAGAACACACTGGATGCCTTGACGGGAGGCTACCATCTGTCTCCCAACAGCTGTTCCAGTGGGTCCCCTCCCCCAACTTTCTCTGAGCCTTCGGGGTACATGTGACCTGGCCATTTAGCCCATGGTGTGCAAAAAAGTGCCGCTCAGAGGTAAAACAACCCAACCCATCTACTTAGTCATCCGCTTCAGCCCAGAAGTTTTTAGTATCGTGTAGAGATTCTTTCAACGCATCATCTCTGTTTTCACATACATATTTGAATTTCAGAAGAATACTACTAATATCGTTTTTTGCCTGGCGGGTTGAATTTTGTGGAGAAAGTAAAGTCAATTTCTCTAATCCTTCGATGTTTTATGGCAAACGACATTGCAGCTCTTTCCGCAAGTCGCAAGAAAAGAAAACGCTTACATCTTTTTAATAACTGAAACGTCAGTACTGGCAATGTCAGTTGAAGCGTGATTAAATGAACATCCCCATAATGCTGTGCAGCGCAATAAGATGTTTAAAAATTCAAAATAACTGATATCTCTTTTCTGAACTTAATCAGCTGCCAAAACAATGATCAAAATAGTAATTGCGATTAAAGTACAATTTTACAAATGTAGGTTGTTATTAGTCAACTTTTCACTTTTTTCCCTATAAAATTATATTTCTAATTTGTTACAATAGCTGTGCAAATAAAACCCATAATTATCCTCAATAAAATTCTAAATCCTACTAACTATACCCAAAAAAATATTCCGCCTAGATTTCACCCTAGATGCTAAAGAACCCCTAGATCTAGGGGGAAACCCCCAATATGGCAACACTAACTAAGAGTGAAGTGAAGTTGCCATTAGCGAAAATTAACCTCCTCCCGTGGCCGAGTGGTTAGCACGCTTGGCTATTGATCTAAGGGACCTGGGTTCGAGCCCCGGGTAAGGCATGGATATAAGTGTTGTTTTTCTGCTGAGGTCCTGCCATCCTCTCAGATCTTCTACTGTGGCATATAAACTGACGGGCTCCTGTCAAACCTCTGTGGCAAGCAGCTGCTTGAGGTGGTATTTATTTATAATCTTATAAAATACATTTGAAGTTGTAGTTTTCTTTGACGATCTGGCAACCGTACTTCGTTACACAGTTACAGAGTTAACCCATTATTGCACTATGTTGAAAAACGTGTCCGGTTAAAATTCGATGTTATGTGAATGGAAAGCCACTTTCAAAAGCTCCCTAACATTGAAAATAAACCTTTTACGCAAAAACTGTTATTGGCGATAAATTGTCGATGTCACTCAAATCTCTCTAAATATAATTCCCGCAATATTCGTTTAATATTTAAAGAATGAATGGAAGTTGAAGCATTTTTCTTCAACTTTTGACACTTGTGAAAAAATATATCAGTAGATAACACACAACTCTTGTAACAATTTGTACACTAACATAAATTAAATATCTGAAGTTTGTATGACGATTTTTGAAGATTTCATCAATTTGAAGGCAATGTGACAGTTTCAGTTTTCAACAATCTTCGATCAATATTTAAAGAGTCATTGAAGCGGGACCATTTAACAGCAGACGACCCTGTCACATTGCCTCCAAATTGATGAAATCTTAAAAAATCGTCATACAAACTTCAGATATTTAATTTATGTTAGTGAACAAATTGTTACAAGAGTTGTGTTTTATCTATTGAAGTATTTTTTCACAAGTGTCAAAAGTTGAAGATAAATGCTTCAGCTTCCATTCATTCTTCAAATAATAAAAGAATTATGCGGGAAATATATTTAGAGAGATTTGAGTGACATCTACAATATCGCCAATAACAGTTTTTGCGTAAAAGGTTTATTTTCAATGTTAGGGAGCTTTTGAAAGTGGCTTTCCATTCACATAACATGAAAGTGTCCGAACACGTTTTTGAACATAGTGTAGAGTGCTTAGCAGCAGTTGGGTATGATCCGATGATCTCTTGAAGTGAAGTAGCCTAAGTGACAAACAAGTTTCCAACTTATTTACATTTATCATGGGATTGAAATGCTTTAGTTTAAATTTTCTCCCTTTTCATAAAGATGTTTACTGCATTCGAGTGTCAACATTTCAGCTCGTTTCTTGTTGTATTTTTTGTTAAAATTAAAATTATATCCATTTATTATGGAAGACGAAAATTTTATAACCTATGATAGTTACTAACTCTTGATAATAAATATTATTATTAAATTCAGTTCATTTATTTACTTTTCGAAGATTTAGTCTTTCAATCTCTCCTGACGCTAAGCCACTGCTCCTTGATACATGTCAGGTGTACCATTCACTTACTACCAGGGGCGTAGTTATGGGGGAGATTGGGAGAGTGACCCCAAAGTAAATTGGAGTTGGCAAAATCCAGGTGAGTTGTGAAAATTGGCATTCTTTTTTTCAAAACATCGAAACAACTTGGCAAAATCTAGGTAAATTGCCAAAATTCGAATTCACCACTTGGCAAAATCTAGGTAAATTGCCAAAATTCGAATTCACCACTTGGCAAAATCTAGGGAAATTGCCAAAATTCGAATTCACCACTTGGTAAAATGGCAATGTGAGTTGTGAAAATTGGGATTGTTTTTGTGAAATTAAGGAGAATTGAAAATCGATGCAACTTGACAAAATCTTGGAGTTAGCAGAATCGAGACAACTTAGAAAAATCTTGGAAAAATTCGAAGTTAAAATTCAGGTATGTAAAAATTGCTGTTTCTTTTGATAAAAATATTATGGCGAGTTGTCAAAATTGAGACAACTTAGAAAAATCTTGGGAAGTTGGCAAAATTCGAAGTGAAAATTCGGATAAGATGTAAAAATTTGGGATTTCTTTTGGTAAAATTATGGCGAGTTGGCAAAATCTAGGGAAGTTCTCAAAATAAAGGCAACTTCCATAAAATCTTGGGGAGCTGCTCCCATTCCCCCTAGAACGAAATCCTAAGTACGTTCCTCACAGAGATATAATTGAATTATTAGATTTGTGTAAAGTACTGATTTTCTCAGTTGATAAAATTAGATTTCTGAGTTGGAAAATTTTCCAAATCAATTTTTTTTGATCTCAACATAGTCCCTTCGTTGTGCTCCTGCTTGCTACTAACTTAGGTTGCGAAACTTCTGAACCCAGATTGCATCAGAGACCTAACTTGCAATGAAAATTGCTACTCTATACACTACTCAACACAAAGACTACATCTGTGGGAGTGTAAAGGAATTCCTTCTCCTATAGAAGGTCGCGGTATTAGTTCAATCGTAGAGCGCCTGGCTCGTAATCTGAAGTTTTCAGGTTCGAGTCCCAACTGTGCTAGCGTTGACATTTATCTCCGTAATCCCTCACTCTGTCGTCGATGAGAAAGGGGACGAAGATTATCTTGGAAAGGTTGCCGTCCCACAGTTTTGCGAAAGGGCAAAATAAGTGGACAAAATTAATAACTTCCGCAAATATAGGCTGATCGTCATGACATTTGGGATGCTAATTGCTTCTGCACACCGGAATATCACGGGCGGGGGTGGCTTAGTCGGTAGCGCGCCAGGCTCGTAATCTGCAGTTCCCAGGTTCGAGTCCCAACTGGGTCAGCATTGAGATTTATCTCCGCAAAATTCTCCGCCCTGCCCACGGTCAGTAGGGGACACCGATGGGTTTGGAAAGGCCGCCGTCCGTCGGATGGGACGTTAAGCCGTGGCCCCGTGTGCGGGAGAGCCATACCCTGTGCACGTTAAAGAACACACTGGATGGCCTTGACGGGAGACTACCATCTGTCTCCCAACAGCTGTTCCAGTGGGTCCCCTCCCCCAACCTTCTCTGAGCCTTCGGGGTCCATGTGACCTGGCCATTTAGCCCATGGTGTGCAAAAACGTGCCGCTCAGAGGTAAAACAACCCAACCCGGAATATCAATGTAATAACTGAAAATGGTGGAAATATACTGGATATTTAGTGAATGGTTATTAATTGAATTTCGAACGTTAATGCTATTCAATGAGAAAATTTAAAAACTTTCTCTAAACTGATATGACTGAAATATGAAAATCCAATCGACCTGAATGGAATATTAATTACTGCAGTATAAGTCTATAATGTGTTTGAATGGTGGGAATATATTGAATATTTGGGAAGAAGATATCATATGAATTTCAAACACTAATGTTGTTCAAGGAGAATGGGGATAATTTTTCTGAAACAGCATAACTGATACAAAAACAGAAGGTCAACCTTAAATTTTCAGTAAAAACTGTTGTTTAATCAGTCTTTTACCTATTTGAAAATAGTGGGAATGAACAAGTATTTTTAAATATCATTTTAATTTTACACAACAAATATCAAACGGGAAAGTAAGACTTAAAAAAATCATGTCAGATGTGACAAATAGTGAATGCTAATTTCGAAATTTGTTTATTATTTTTGTGATTGTTGTTGGTGAGGCAATGCCCAGGTACCTAATGGACTAACCGACCCGAGCAAAAATGTTTTCTAGAAGTAATATAACAAAAATTTCTGATCCAATCTAACCACTTAACCCACCCACCTATTTAATCTTTATTTTAATCATCCTCTGATAGAAATAAACATGTTTTGAAGCAAGTTATACAACTTAAAGTGGAATTTGAAAAATATTTCAGTTTTAAGAAAGATGCTACCAAAATTTAGAATAACTATGTTTGTATTCTTAGGAGGTGTTTGTTGCCATGGGAGAAAACAATTTGTTGAAGAAAGACTCTATCCAGCAGAATTTTTATGCCGTCGATGTGGTGATTCATCCGGAATTCCAGCCACTGGTCGGAATGGTCAACAATCTCGCTTTGATTGAATTAAATGAGCCCGTTCCTCTTAATGTCACTTATCGTCCGATCTGCCTGCCAAGATCAGGTGAGTTCAAGCAGATTGAAAGAAATAAGTAATTGAATATTTGAATCAGAATAACGGAATGCATCACAGAAGATACTGTCAAAAGGCATTATTTAATTATAGAAATAATTAGATGCATAAAGCAATACGAATAGCAGAAAGAAAATATATACATTTATTGAAGAAACCGAGAAGTAGCATAGTGTTCTCCAGATTTCATTTCAATTTATCTCATTTCCAATTTATTGAAAATCGTTGTTTATGACAATTATAATTATTCTAAAGTTTGCAATTGCTATAATCCGAAGAACTGAAAAAATATTTCAGCAGCATGTATTTCTCTATAGAATCTTCGACTTTTCATATAATGCGTTTCTGAAAACGTCTGAAAAGTGTCCGAACTTTGAGACTTCCATGTTATAATGAAGGTTCCATTCCCAAAGTGACGAAAATATATTAAAAAATCCGTATTTATAGCATAAAAGTTTGGGGTTTTTTTACGCGTGAGTGTTATTTAATTAATTACAGAGTATTTTTAAACATTTAAAATAATATAATTAATTTAAATGTAATCGGTAAAATTTAATCATTAATTTAATATAATCTGTAAAATTAATTTTAAATACTAAAAAATCAACTCGAATGGCATTCATCAGACAGAAGAAACACATTTTAATGTTGGATGAAAAGCTTGCCTATGATGATTTTGCAGGAGATTGAGTAAGAGATTGTGATGCAGACTTAAATGTTGGAGACTCTTCTTTTGACCTTAATGGCGTCTCATCAGTTCTTAAGATATTCGTTAAGATAAAGTTAAACAAGTGCCTTCTTTTCTCTTGGCACAGAAGTCTACAGCAAGATGCAACTCTCTCAACATCTCTGCGGACCAATGAACTTCTTTCTGCATTGGAGTCTTGGTCTCCAATGTTGTCAAAATATGTTGTTACTAGGCCGGTCGCACGAAATGCAACGACTCGCAAAGTTCCTTCGTCAGTTCGCAGATGTCCGAAACACCGAGAACCTCATCCGAAAGTCGATTTAAAATGCAATTTTATAATATTCGAAAGAACGGGTTGTCCAAATGTCGAGGACTGCCTGAATGCATATTTTACGATTCTCTCGAAAAAATACTTTCGTCTAACTGGGCTCAGGCTCAAAAATTATGGAAATGATTCGGGTGAATTTGAGCCATAACATATCTCTATTGAGATCGTGAGAAGGGCAGTAGACCCCCGATTTACCTTATTAATAGGGATCGATGAGTAAACGGATATTCAAAAGAACACAATTCTGCAAATATCGATTTAAGTAGTTAATTAAAATCGTAAGAAACACAAAATATCAACTATGATTTTTTTTCTTACTCCAAGATAATTATTTCGATTTCTCTTTAAAATCGAAATATTGGAATGTTTAATATCGGTGATTTTTGCTTTAATTCAAGCAAGCCATATCTATGTGCTATGGGGTGGGTTGTTTTACCTCTGAGCGCCACTTTTTTGCACAAAATGGGCTAAATGGCCAGGTCAAATGGACCCCCGAAGGCTCAGAGAAGGTTGGGGGAGGGGACCCACTGTTCTGTTGGGAGACAGATGGTAGCCTCCCGTCAAGGCCATCCAGCGTGTTCTTTAACGTGCACAGGGTATGGCTCTCCCGCACACGGGGCCACGGCTTAACGTCCCATCCGACGGACGGCGGTCTTTCCAAGCACATCGGTGTCCCCTACTGACCGTGGGCAGGGCTGGGAATTTTGACGAGAAAAATCTCAACGCTGACCCAGCTGGGACTCGAACCTGGGAACTACAGATTACGAGCCTGACGCGCTACCGACTGAGCCACCCCGCCCCTTATGTGCTATGGAAGGTATTGGAATGTTTTAGGTAATTCTCAGCTTCAGAGTGTGAATCATTTTCACAGCTTAGTTCATTTCATTTTATTGTTTCTGCCTAGCAGATTGAAGTAATGAAGCTAGAACTAATGAATAGATTTTAACTGTTGAGTTCATAAAACTGATTTACAAGAGCAGAGACTGTAAAGGTCACTCAGAAAGTAATGCCTCACATTTTTTATATAAATCAAAACTTATTCTATGCATGGTTACTTGTGCAGTATATAGAATGATGATCTAAATATAATCATAGTTTTCTTATGATTACTGTGGCACTCAACTGTCTTGCATTATCTAGGAACAAGAATATGAGCGCCTTCATAATGAGGGTAGTCTTTTGTAGATGTCTGCTTGGCCCACCGACCAACTAGGTTGAAGTCAACAACATCGACTCCATAGACATTCTGCAGTAGCAAGTCTCCTCCTCACACAGAAAGAATTCACTAACATCACATTATTTCGACCGAAGTTCATAAGGGCTGTCATGTTTGATGATATGTCATGTTTGATACAGCAGCACCACCTGTGGAAAGACGATATACTTACGATAAAAAGGGTTGGAAAAGTTGTATCTTTACGATGTTGAAAGGATGTACTTTACGTTACTTTACACTCTCAGTATTTATTCTACAACACTCAATTTCACAAGCTCAGTATTTATTCTACAACACTGTTACTCATAGCGAACAATGTTGTAGAATAAATGCTGAGCTTTAAAAAATGGATCATTATCTTCTTTGTATCCTACATACATGCAAGTTTTTTAAGATAAGTAAAACTATATTTTTATGTCTGTTTAAAATAAAAATTCATTACGTATGTTTGTCAAACATTCAAGCCACACTTTACAACAAACTCGGGGATAATCCGCCCCCTGATCCCTCTCAAAAATAGAGTTTGTTATACTAATAATATCATATCAGATGGCAAAGAAATCAGCAAAATTATAGCAAAATTTGATGTTACGTATTTTGTTTTACCATGTACTAAAACAATTTTCTGTCTTGTAGAATTACACACTATCGAAAAATTTTTATCTAATAGTACAAAATTATTTTATCAAAATGGTCTTAGGCGTGCTCAGTAGTCATCGTAACTGTTTAGACTCGGACTCAAAAATCATTGAAATATTTCTTGTAGGACTTCAGCTTTTGAATCAAACTCCTCTCTTATTCACAATGAAAAGGGCAAGCACCACCCACATATGGTATATGCCGATGGAAATCTGTGCTCAAAGTTTCTGAAATTTGAAACTACCTTTTTGTGGCAAAATATCGCTGAAGACAGGGGCTTACCCAGGGGGGTTCCGACCTCCTCCCCCGGAAAATCCTGTCTCCTCATACTAAATCTAAAACTTGTCTACCTGCTTTGAAATCCAAAACACTTATCTTTGTATAATTTTATTTTGAACCCCATATTTTTATGTCCGACACTAAAAATATATTTAAAAAAACTTATGAAATATCATTCCATATAGAATATCATATTAACCTTTCCTTTTCGTGGAATATTTTAGTAATTGGGAATCTCTACTCAAGTCTTATTCTCAGAATAACCCTACCAGTCCCTAAATTTTCGGACTCCCTTCCCAAATAAAATTCTTTGATCCGCTTCAAACAAATTCTCAAACTCCCTCCCCCAAAAACGTAAATTCTCGGACTCCCCACAAAACTAAATTCTTGAATCCCCTCCCCCCTTCCCCCCCCCAAAAAAAAACACATTTTCGGACTCACCATCACCCCACTTCCGAAACTAAATCCTGGGCACGTGCCTAAGAGATAATATCTAATTCGCGATTTTGATCACTACTCGTTTAACGTTTTATCAGTTCTATATTATAGCTGCTTGAATTAATTTTTAATTTTTCGTTAAACTTTTGCAAAAGAAATAAAAAGCGTGTTAATAAACATCTGAAAAATGATATATTAGTATACTGTTGGATAAAATAGTTATTATTCAAGTTTAACTTTGAAATAAACTATTTTGAAGGCAATACTTTATTTATGTACCAAATTTTAACTCTTTAAATACTGAACAAATATAGTTTAAAAATTGATTTTTTTTTAAACTGACTGTTTTTCAGATTTTTTTATCTCCAGGATCATTTTTTCATAAAAAATTTAATTCTTTATTATTATTATTAAGTGAATCTTTATTTTTCTCATAATAATATGTTACAGAACGACTTACAGTTGTCTCATAAAGCTACATAGCTTGTCTGCAGGAATTATAACACTTACAATATTTATTCAGATTAAATAATTTGAGGGTAAAAAAAAAGATAATAAAAAAGTAAAAATAAACGAAAGAGAGTAGAATCATCTGGTTACACAGTTCAGGAAGCCAGAAAGCAAATAAATGTATATAATGCACATTTGTGTCACATAACAATAGAAATAAATGAAAATATCAAATGACAAACTATAAAAGAAATTAATTCGAAGCGATTTAAAAACACCACTATTATATAATGTCTTCCATAAAAATAGTTTTAAATTTCTCTTCAAAGTCGAAAATTTGCAGATGCACACTAAATCTCTAGGTAACAAATTATAGATGAAAGGAAATTCATAGTCACTTATAGATTTTCCATAATTATTTCTGATATTTGGTAATTAAAAAACTAACCTTTTTTTAATCTGGTTTCTTTCTCGTGGATTATTTTAGTCTCAAAAGTATCGTCAAAGAAAGTTTTCATTAGAATATTATATTTATATAAATTTCAATAAGATATTTAAAAAATTAAATCTCTCCCATTTTGTCAATAAATGAGCGTTTCATTGTCACCAATTATAATTTTTGCTATTGCTGATTTCATTTTTTCAATTTTATTTATATTTGTTATATTTGTTGTTCCGGGTATAGTGATCCCATAGTTTAATATAGATTCACAAATTGTTTGTAAAATAATAAACATGTTCATCTGTCGATTGTTTATCTTAGTTCATATAATTTATTGCAGCCAATCTTAACTTATCACAAACATATTGTATATAGCTATTGCATTTAAAAATATTATCAAAAAATAAACCTAAATATTTTATTCTTCGTATCTTTTCAATTTTATAACAGTTGCAAATATCTCCAATAATTGCGTTTCCTTTATGGAAAAAGTCCAATATGTGCGATTTAATAGAAATATTTTCTACATCTCTATACCCCGGAGAATGAAATATCTTTCTTCTTGTCTTGTTTTCATTTAAACATATTTTATTATGGTTAAGCCAAGGTAAAATGTGATTAAATCCTCCTGTATTTCATTGCATATCACTTTAGTCTTTCTAACCTTCTAACTTTTAAAACCTTCTAACTTCTAACCTTCTAACCTTCTTAGAAAGTTAGAAGGTTAGAAAACTTTCTAATCTTCTAACTTTCGAACTTTTCTAACTTTTTAGTTTTTTCTGTTGTTATTAATTATTACTATGCCATCTGCATGTAAGTAAACTGAATTGTTGAAGTTACATAAATCAGTAATGTATACCAGAAATAAGAGTTGGCCTAGTATAGATCCTTGTCGTACCCGTAATTGTTTACACCTTTGGTAATGTACACAGGGTTTATTTTTGTAACAATATATCTATTACTCAAATAATTTTTAAACCATCTTAATGCAATACCTCTTATCCCATAATTTAAAAGTTTTTGTAATAAAAGATTTTGATTTACAGTACAAAAGCTTTCTGTAAGTCTAGAAACATATCTATTACTTTATAACCTCTTTTTAATGAAGAGTTTTAATTATCTGTAAGTTTCGTTAGTAATTTTATAGTATCTTTGCATTTTTGAAATCAATATATTCAAAATTATCTATTCAAAAAATAAATTAAAAAAAACGTGATACAAGTTAATTAAGCATGTTAATTAATAAAATAATATAATAGCCTTTAAACACTTTAGTAACGATGATGCAGGAATTTAGAAATTCTGGCTATTCACTTATATTGATAATATGAGTAATATTAATTCGAATCCCGGATAAGTCTTTGATGTATGAGGGTGTAGCCTTTCTTGCAGATCTTCTCTTTGGAATACTATACTGACAGTAGAGAACTCACAATAAAGTTTTTTCGATGTCAAAATGGTCAGCGGGCTTGGCAATGTATCCAGAGGTCCCTGTATTCTAACTAGTAGCATAACTGCACCTTTTGGGGCTACCACTGCGGTAACAATGATAAATCTCAACAATGTGGCATACCTCCAGCAAATATTATTTACTACAACGGACTTTCCTCTAACTTCCTCTCATTGGGGGACACAAAAAAGATTGGATTGGATTGTTTTACCTCTGAGCGGCACTTTTTTGCACACCATGGGCTAAATGGCCAGGCCACAAGGACCCCGAAGGCTCAGAGAAGGTTGGGGGAAGGGACCCACTGGAACAGCTGTTGGGAGACAGATAGTAGCCTCCCGTCAAGGCCATCCAGCGTGTTCTTTAACGTGCACAGGGTATGGCTCTCCCGCACACGGGGCCACGGCTTAACGTCCCATCCGACGGACGGCGGCCTTTCCAAGCCTATCGGTGTCCCCTACTGACCGTGGCCAGGGCGGGGAAATTTTGCGGAGATAAATCTCAACGCTGACCCAGCTGGGACTCGAACATGGATTACCTTGATAGGAGGCTACAGATTACCAGCTGGCGCGCTACCGACTGAGCCACCCCCGCCCCACACAAAAAAGAAATCCACAGAAAAGGAACTAAACTTTTTAATATTTAAACTATATTTTTTAATCCAAATTCATAACCTAAAATAGAAGACAAAATGGCCTTAATAACTATCGAAAAAGCTCATTATTTGCTGTTTGACATTTGCTGCCCTCTTCAGCTTGGAAGCCCCAAAGCGATGCGTTGCCATGCATCCCCAAAATTCAGCACCTGGTTCGAATCCCGGATAAGGGATAAAGCTTTGATGTATGAGGGTGTAGCCTTCCTCGCAGATCTTCTCTATAAAATACTATACTGACAAACTCTGCTAAACCAGGGCCATCATTGGCTTAAGACGGCCCTGGCTAATCACCCACGCTGCCCTCTGTCAGAAAGGGGACACTAATGAGTTTGGAAACACTGCCGTCCGTCGGATGGGACGTTAAACCGTGGCACAGTATGCATGTTAAAGAACACGCTGGATTACCTTGATAGGAGGCTTCAGTTTATCTCCAAAGAGCTGTTCAGTGGATACCCTTCCCTCTACTTCCTCTTAGCCCTGTAGGTCCTTATGTCCTGTAGATTTATTCCGTTGTATGCAAAGAGTGCCGCTCAGATGTAAAGCAACCAACTGACAGACAGGTATGGCCAGCAGACGCTTCAAGGTATTTTTTTTTTCGTTTTGCATAATTGTGGTGGTGCATAACTTTTTTGAAAATGTGTACAATATATTCACTTATGATATCTACTTATGTCACAGAAGCTGTAAAAAAACTTATTTATATTCTTATCCTAATTCATTCCTATTTTGACAATTATAACCTTTCTGTCTGCAGATAGGCAAATATCATTTCATCAAGATCTTTCTCGGAATACTTCCTCTGCTGGTTGGGGATTGCCTGTTGGCCCACACGTCATGTACGGGATCAATGGCGCCACCACACGGCGGAAAGTGAAAATCACCACAATGGCATTGGCTGAGGATTCCGAATGCCAGAGGAACTCGAAGAACATGCCGTTAAATAACATTTTTTGCGCTGGAACTGGGTAGGTAGTTTTTTAATGTTTTATTCTTTAAAATCACTCAACTTTAGAACCTTATCCTAAAGAATAACTTTCAAGTGTGACTATCAGAAAATTTAAATAATGTGAAAAAGAATAATTTTTATTCAGAATTGAAATTATATACCAAAAGAGCATTTTCAAACAAACGCATCAGTATACATACGTTCAAATTTATAGCATTCAGTCATTAGCAATTTTTAATATAATGGTTTGAACTGAAGCTTAAAAAGTACACAATCTGTATCTATTTAATGATGATTGGTTAATGATGCGGTAAAAAAATGCTTTTCTTTTACCAGGTTACCTTTCAAATCTGTATACGTAATCTTATTTGCTTTCATTTAATTTTTCGTAGTGTTGCCACAGCGAATTTATCATGGTCAGTAACACTGCCAACAGTGAATTGTTTGTGGCAACAAGAAAATATCTCCTGAGAAGCGTTCTCTGAAAGCAACTATTGAACAGAAATAAGAAAAGAGTCCCATTAAGAAACAAAAAAAGATCAGTTTTAACAATTGAAAGTGAATCAAAACGAGAAAAAAGAATTTAAATGTAGAGAACATGTCGAAATTGGTAGCAGTTTTGGATTGGGTTGGGTTGTGTTGGGTTGTTTTACCTCTGAGCGGCAATTTTTTTGCACACAATGGGCTAAATAGCCAGGTCACATGGACCCCGAAGGCTCAAAGAAGGTTGGGGGAGGGGACCCACTGGAACAGCTGTTGGGAGACAGATGGTAGCCTCCCGTCAAGGCCATCCAGCGTGTTCTTTAACGTGCACAGGGTATGGCTCTCCCGCACACGGGGCCACGGCTTAACTTCCCATCCGACGGACGGCGGTCTTTCCAAGCACATCGGTGTCCCCTACTGACCGTGGGCAGGGCGGGGATTTTGCGGAGATAAATCTCAACGCTGACCCAGCTGGGACTCGAACCTGGGAACTACAGTTTACTATCCTGGCACGCTACCGACTGAGCCACCCCCGTCCCACTCTAAGTAGATGGTGGAGGAAGCAAAAAATTAGAAAAATCTCCAGACTACCGTTAACATTGTTCAGTTCTCATTTTCAAATGCATCCGGGGAGAGAACATTTTTACTTATAAATATCATCAACAATAAAGTGAGAAATACTGTAGCATAGCTGTGAATAGTTGATGAATTGATTGAAGTGTGTTACAATTTAGAAAAACATTGAGGTGATTTTTTGCCTCTCACCGACTATGCTAAAAGTCTTCAGTTAAGAAACCATGAATGAAAATATGACGGCGAAGATGGTAGCATTTTGGAAGCATTTGGAAAAATTAATGTCATATAAAGGTAGTGATATTTAAAATTTCCTCAAGCAGCTGCTTGCCACAGAGGTCTGACAGGAGCCTTTCAGTTTATACGCCGTCGTCAAAAGCCTGTGAGAGTGGCGGGACTTCAACAGATATCGTAATAACTGTTTAAAAATGAATGGGATAACAATTTATAGTGAAACAATTTGGTGCTAAAATCTCTCAAGTTACCTTTTTTTAGGTAACTTGAGAGATTTTAGCACCAAATTGTTCATTTTTTAGGTATGATTTAGTAATACTTCCCTGTTATTTAAGCTGTTTGCTATAATAATCGTTCATTTAAGGAGAAACTTCAGTTTTTTGGTTAGTTTTTACGAAAATCGTTAACCTTAAAGGAGTTTTTTCTTCAATTTGAAAACTTTTAACTCTTTTGTGTTAACTTCTGCGTATAGTTGAGCCTTCATTTACTTGAAATCGCAGTATTTCACTCAAAGTCGTAATTTTATAGAGTTCTCTCTGGAGAAAGTTTATTGCATATTAGGTGTCAAAGTGCAATATTGTTGTTATATGTTTCAGGTTCTTGATTCCGAATGAGAAATTTAAAATCGAGATTTAGATAGAGTTGATTGAGATCTTTATTATCAGTAGCATTTTTCCGTATGTAAGGTATTTAGTTAACTTGTCAAGTTTTGGATTAGGTTGTTTTACCTCTGAGCGGCACTTTTTTGCACACCATGGGCTAAATGGCCAGGTCACATGGACCCCGAAGGCTCAGAGAAGATTGGGGGAGGGGACCCACTGAACAGCTGTTGGGAGACAGATGGTAGCCTCCCGTCAAGGCCATCCAGCGTGTTCTTTAACGTGCACAGGGTATGGCTCTCCCGCACACGGAGCCACGGCTTAACGTCCCACCAGACGGACGGAGGCCTTTCCAAGCCCATCGGTGTCCCCTACTGACCGTGGGCAGGGCGGGGAATTTTGCGGAGATAAATCTCAACGCTGACCCAGCTGGGACTCGAATCTGAGAACTACAGATTACGAGACTGGCGCGCTACCGACTGAGCCACCCCCGCTCCACGGAGTGGGGGTGGCTCAGTCGCCTTACGAAGTGGTAATGCAGCCTTGTTTGCAGTAGTTTTTATTTCGTACCAAATATGTTAAACGTTTTGAACCTAAAGAAATAATGTAGCTGAGAAAAGGATGTAGGAATTGTAATAAATAATACTGTTTTAATAAATAGTTATTCAAAATATATTGCATTCATTTAATAAATAATTATTCTAAAAATAGTTCATTCGTTTAATAAATTAATATTATTCATAGCATATAGCTTGTAATATTCAGTGGACAGTAACATTTAAAAATCAAATTATTCCTTTGAAATTTAAACATGTTTTGTTTTCATTTTCTTTGCTTTGGGAAAACATAAATGGCTCTAAATTATGAGAAGTATTGGGAACATTTCCAGCTGTGTAAATGGAGAACTATTTAAAGTTCTGTAATTTTTAAATTAAGCGTTTAGAAATCTAAAAACTCTCCTAAATCTAGATTTTGAACCATATTTGTTTGCTATTTAAAGAATTATGAAATTAAAACATTTAACATTAGTGTTTTCACTCGTACTAATTTATCCTAAAATTATAACAAATCCTTTACTAAAATAAATTTAATTTTAAAAGTTTTGGTATGTTTTACGATTTGCATCAATGTTGAAACAGCGTAGGGAAAGTAAAACAGCATCATCTGCTGGTAAATATTTCAACTACAATAAGTCTTTAAATAATACGCGAATACACTAAGATGCCAATTTATTAGGTAAATTTACGTAAGATCGTGTTGCGTCTCCTTTCCTCCCGAATTTGTCGGGGCATGGAACTTATAAGATGCCAGATGCATTGTGCAGAAATGTTATCATCATCATCCTCAAACAGCCATGGGCTACGGAGGTCCAACCAGAACGTGCAATTTAGTTCACCAAGCATATCTGTCCTGAGCTACATCTGTTGCATCTGGCCACTGCACACCAATTCTAACAAGGTCCTGTTTGACATTGTCTTCCAATCGCATCCTAGGTCTTCGTCTCTTTCTGAGGCCTTTAGGCACACTGTTCATAACCCTATAAGCTAATCTATAATTACCCCAGATGTCCCTTGAAATTTGTTATTAAACGGTTCGACTGTCCATTTATTTTGGCAAAAGATTACCTGTAGCTTTTAAAGTAATTTCTTACCAGTATCAACACTATTGTTAAATGTTTCAACAGCCAGAACCCTTTAAATAGTAAATATTTTTCAAAATCGTGATTTGATGGAATTTCAATTTCTTATAACATTTTGTTAAAAAAAGGCTTATTTCATGTTAAAGGAACTTCTTAATATAGCTTTCCCTTCTCATAGAATGGAAAGGTCCCAATACTTTTGATAATTTTGCTTATTTATTCATTCCCAGAATTTTGCAGCATTTGGTAACAAATCTGTTACAGAATATCTGGAATTACCAGTTTCATGGATGTAAACATTAAAAAAAAAGAACTGCTAGATAATTAAAAATCATAAAATAATAAATAAATACCCCCTCAAGCAGCTGCTTGCCACAGAGGTCTGACAGGAGCTTGTCAGTTTATATGCCACAGTAGGAGATCTGAGAGGATGGCAGGACCTCAGCAGAAAAACGACACACACATCCATGCCTAATCCGGGCTCGAACCCAGGTCCCTTCATACCATATATAATTTTGCACTACCGCTCTTTGTGCCTCAGGGCGCTTGAGGTGTAAATCTAAGCCCTTCACACAAGGAAGTTTTTATAGTATTAAAGAAAATAATTGAAATTATAACATACAATCGAATATTTTATAATTGAAAAAGTTTTGGAGGCGGGTGGGGGCGCAGAAATATTTTTTTTCACCCATTATCATATTTACTGTCGCGCATGCCCTGTCAATATGTAAAGTATATCGAGTAAAACAGCAACACCTGCTGGTAAATATTTCAACTACAATAAGTCTTTAAATAATACGCGAATACACTGAGATGCCAATTTATTAGGTACACTTACGTATAGTGATGCTCAAGAATCTAAAACTGGGCCAATTTCAAGAATTTCAGTTTGTGCCACTGTAGAGTTCAGCGTTAAGATTTATCTTCTCTCGGTGAGAAAGAGAACACCCTATCCGTCGGATGGAACGTTAAGCCGCGGCTCCGTGTGCACGTTGAAAAATATGCTGAATGGACTTGACGGTAGGCTCCCATCTGTATCCTAATAGCTATCCAGTGAGTCTACTTCCCCCAACCTTCTCTGAACCCTTGGGATTCTGTAATGGTGTAGAGTAGGGGTTTTCAACATGGGTCATCATCATCATCATCGTCGTCGTCGTCGTCAAGCAGCCATGGGCTACGGAGGTCCAACCAGACCGTACAATTTAGTTCTCCAAGCAAGTCTGTCCTGAGCTACATCTGTTGCATCTGTCCACTGGACATCGATTCTAATAAGATCCTGTTTGACATTGTCTGCCCACCGCATCCTTGGTCTCCCCCTCTTTCTGAAGATTCTAGGCACACTGTTCATAACTCTATTCGCCAATCTATAATTATCCATACGGGCAACATGGCCAAACCAACGGAGTCTCTCTCTGCACAATATGCTGCTCAAAGGAAGTTGCCGACTCCTTTGCCTAACCTCTTCATTGCTTAAAAGGTTGAATAACCTAATGCTCAAGATACTGCGTAATCATCTAGAATCAAAAGCATCTAGTTTCCTGTTGTTTACACAACGTCCAAGTTTCACTACCATAACTAACCCTAGAAAGAACCAAACTATTATACAGTCTAATTTTAGTCTTTAGGTGTATACGCTTATTTCTCCACACTCTCCATAGATTCTTAAAAGTCCCGGCAGCAATCCCTATTCGTCTGTTAATCTCATGCTGCACATCACCATTATCTGTTACATAGCTCCCAAGATAATTAAACTGTGACACCTGCTCAAGACTGCAACCATTCAGATTAACTGAATCACAGCCTGCCTGACCAATTTTCATCACTTTAGTTTTCTCTCTGTTTATAACCAAACCTATTCTACTACCAGTCTCATCAACAGCTCGAATGAAAGAGTTCATCTCAACATCATTGCCAAAAGGGCTAAATCATCAGCATAATCTAAATCAGAAATTTTCGTATCTCCAGTCCATTTAAGGCCAAAATCTTTCCCTTGAAGTGAATTTCGCATAACATAATCAATAACGAAACTAAAGAGAATAAAAGACAAAATGCACCCTTGTCGAACATCAGAAATAATGCTGAACCAATTGCTACATGCCTCACCAACTCTCACACACGACTCAGTATGTTAACTAACATGTTAACTTTCATTATGTTAACTAACTTGTCTGGTATACCATATGATCTCACAATCAACCACAAATTATGACGATCAACAGAGTCGAAAGCGTTTTTGAAAATAAACAAAGCTAGCAACCAAAGGTTTCTGAAACTCTAAACATTTCTCAAGAATCTGACTAAGTGAAAATATCTGATCCACACATCGCCTACCACGTCTGAATCCACATTGCTCATCACGCAATTTACTGTCAACCAGATTCTTAATTCTATAAAGCACAATCATGGAAAGAACTTTCTCTGGAACAGAGAGTAGGCTGATACCTCTATAGTTATCACAAGTACTGTGATCACCTTTTCTGAAAATAGGGATAAAAATAGCTCTGGTAAAATCCTTAGGAACCCTGCCTTTATCATAAACGTTATTCAAAATTTCAGTCATCCAAGTGGTAACCGAAACATTCCTAGCTGTAAGCATTTCCATAGTAATTTCATCTACCCCTGGGGACCTATGAAGTTTAAGTTTAGAAATAGCCAAACTAACTTCAGATTGTGTTACAGGGCCAACATTAAAGCCACCAATGCATCTATCATCATTGCAAACAATGGGAGTAGAACTAACCACATTGTTTAGAACATCACTGAAACGCTCAGCCCACCTAGCCATGACAGAATCCTCACCTTCTATAACCTTACCTTGTTTATCTTTCAATCCCTGTATACCTGTCCGTTTTCTACCACACAAAACATTTACTATCTGGTACAGCTCTCTGCTGTTGTGCTGTCAAACTGCTTCTCAGCTTTGTCAGCCAAGCTACCAAGCCAAAGATTCTTATCAGCAGCTAACTGATCCTTTACACGTTTATTAAGCTCTCTGTAATGCTTTCCATTAGGACTAGTAGGGTATTGATTAAGGACATTCCTACACTTCTTTCTTTCTGTAATAAGCTCAAATGCCTTATAACTCAAATAATTCTGACTCTTCTGCTCCTTTTTTCCTAATAGAAAAAACGCCTATTTAAAATGGTTCCATTCTTCCTCAACTTCAGTAGTAAGCAAACTGTGACTTTCATAATGACTAAGTAACCTATCATGGTAAGCATTAGTTATAACTGGGTATTTCAGAGCTTCAGTATTAAAGGCAAATTTTTTAACCCTAGCACAACACTTTTTAAGTTTACGTTGCAAGACACTTTTAACAAGGTAATGGTCAGATCCAGTTTCAGCTCCCCTATATGACCTGGTATTCCTAACAGAACTAGCTCATTTGCTGTTAATAAATATATTGTTGCGGATTACAAAAATGGATAGCCACTGAGCGTGAGTATTAAAAGCTATATTTCAAAACCAAATTCAATACAAGGTAAATTGTTACAAAGGAAATATGGATGAAGTATCTTATTAACAAATCAACTATTAACATGCACAAGTCATCAATCTTCCTGCGTAGAGCACACAATATCAGCTCTGTGTATTTTACTAAATACTACCTTTTACTTGATTTACCAGGTCACCCGAAGATCTTCACTCGTAAACCAATTCTCGTCCTGTGCTAATAACTTTTCACACACTAGCCGAACAAAAAGACAGTCCGTGTAGACATTCGAAGTTAGCCATAAAAGTTCCCACTTTTATACTTCCGCGTATACACAACACATCAAGTTACTTCTTGATACTTAACGATAAAAGATCCCACTTTTATCCTTCCGCGTATACACAACACATCAAGTTACTTCTTGATACTTACGCGCACTGTCTCAGAACAGCTCACCGTCCATTTTCGAACTCACCGACCGTTACAATACAACGACCGTTACAACACAACGACCGTTAACACTCCACTCTTCTTCTCCAAATTCTCCCAAAGTTCTTATTCGTTGGCTGAAACTTTGCTTTCGGTTGCCAGATTCTTCTGTCGTAACACTGCCCCCTTCCTAGGTCTTGTTCGTCCCGAACAATTCTGGATTCCAAAGCTTCTTCAGTTCTTCGATGAAACGGGGCCAAATGATCCACGTGAACCACCTTGCACTTTGTAGCTGGACATCGACGAATGCGATATACCACGTCTGTGTCAAAATGAAAGCGAATCTCATTATGACGTAGATTTCTTTTCTGACTGAAGCCTCGTCCACAAACATAATACGTGTAAGGCCTATAGCCCTTGTGAACACGTTTATGTCTCTGCAGGGAGAAGAATCGACTAAGAGTTTTCGTGCAAAACCTGTAAAAAGTTTTCTTCTTTGTCGAAAGTTTTCTTCTTTGGATTTTTACTTCTATCAACAGTAACAAGGAATGAAAGTCATTAGTGACATAAAATCTAGGGAGGAGTTTCATCCTCCAGTCTGACCCTTTTGTCAGTTGACTTTCACTTAATTCAGAACTGTCGTGATGAACCTTCAGCCATATTTCACCTGATTCAATTTGATCCCCAAGGTGCTTCACAAATATAACATCAGCTCCATAATTCTTTTTAGCGCTTCGGTCCATCTCCTCCTTCCATACTCTTGCTAGAACTGCAGCTTCTAATCCGACAACCTTACCTGTTTCTCCTGTATAAGTGAAATCAGTGATGTGTCGGGCTGCTAGCAATATTTTTTCTGTTTTACCTTCACATAGCCAGCTTGCAACATCTTCAGATACTCCTTGTTCTATTAACATGTTACGAAACTTGTTCAAAGCATTGCCGTTATGCAGAACCTTGCAGACACGTGATGCTTCATCTACCCTATTATCCACAATGTTCACCAAACGCATAAGTTCTCCTCCTAACTCTTCGACGAGCTCTTGCAGTTCCAAGGATCCGTTACCAAGGAAACACTGAACAGCTTCCATCACTTCCAGAGAGTTGTCAACAGAGTTTTTAAGAGGTGAATCCATGTTGCTGATAACAGCTGAACAACTCAAACTCTTCATTCCACGAGCTTGTGATGCTGCAACCATTTTCTTAACTAAATCAACAGCAACATCTTCTGTACTGATGAGATCAATAGCTCCTTTTCCGAATTCAACATCATAAACCAAAGCGCACACTCCTTCAGCCAGCTTTTTGGACACAATTGAGCATCTCCTTAGAGGAACGCTATCTACGGTAGCCGTCAGATCCTTGCAGCGGTAAATCTCCTTATCTGTTGGCACCAGCTCCTCTGTCTGTCCTACGATGCAGCATCCGACGTCTTCCATCATCTGCTCGATTTTATCTTTAGTGCAGTCGACTGTGAAGCCAGGGATGGATTCCAATTTGTCCAGAGTATCTCCCGTCAATTGGAGAGCACGACCGGAGATCATAGGGACCTTGAGACCTAAAGCAGCAAGTGCAGGAGCCAAGACAAGACTCACTTTGTTGCCGACACCTCCTGTGCTGTTTTTATCCACCATCCGATGGCGCCACTCGGGTCTCCAGCAAAACACATGACCCGAGGAGGTCATATTTGCTGTTTCTTCCGAATTCACTTTCTTGGAGCTCTCATTGTAATTAGCCAGGGAAATATCAGTCATGATTGCCAAATTGTTCATTCTGGAGATCAGCGACGAGTTCTGTAACATGATATTGTCCACTTTAGAGCTCTTGTAATCGTGATAAAACTTTTCTATATCCTTATAATCTAAATGGTTATAATGTCCAAATCTGCACATTGACTGTTCAGAAAAGAAATTCAGCATGGTTTCGTTGAGATTGTCTGAGGGCTTTACTTCTCTCTGATCGTAACTCTGAGGCTTAGTTTCATCCAGAAAGTTAGTCTTTGAAGTACTGTCTCTGCCTGAAGCTCTTTTACTAGCATCACCTGTTATGCTTCTAAGCCATCCTTCGGAATTCCTCTTCCTTAAATCCCCACTTTCTATAAACGATTCGAGTGTGGCTATATGCTTCGGAAAAATCTCTCCGACTTCCGCGGTAAAGTCGAATGGCACTTTGTATCTATGATGAATGGACGCCTCTTCTTTACTCGGACCACTCTGCGAAACGTAAACTCTATTTCGTTTTCCTTCATTACCACTCGTTACTCTGCCTTTGCGATAATTGTCCATGACGCATTTTGCTGACGGCGAGGAATAGAATACCTTTCGTGTGGATCTCTCTTCAGATCGTGCCAGACTTGTATACCTAGGTATTTTGAAGTGCAAAGCGTACTGTATAGTCTCGCAGCTCTCTGATCTGTGTGATTGTTCTTCACAGTTCCTAGACATGTCACCAGCGACATAGACACTCTGCCATGCATTACCAGTAGTTGCGTGGTCAAAGGCATTATCTGCGCTATCTCTACGATTCTTGATTTCCAGTAGCAGATCCACATTTTTATATGCGTTGCCTTTCTCTTTTTCTTTTCCATGTTTACAATCTAACTTAACACTATCAAGATCATCTTTTTCACTGACAAATTCAACATTTAAACTATTGCATTGTCTATTGAGTTCGGTTTTATGATCCTTGAAGTGATCAATAAACTTACCAACTTGAGAAGCCACTTCAGCTCTCATCTCAGTATTTTGTGCGGCCAGGTCACCTATTTTGTTAGCCATATCGGCTTTCAAGTCATTATTTTGACTTTTAATGTCATTCATCTGTGTAGCCATATCGGCTTTCATATCAGTCATCTGCGTAGCCATATCGACTTTCAAGCTATTTATCAACTTTACTAATTCATCCATACTTCTAGTTAACGGCATTCAATAAATTATCCCGCTTCTGACACCAAGTGTTGCGGATTACAAAAATGGATAGCCACTGAGCGTGAGTATTAAAAGCTATATTTCAAAACCAAATTCAATACAAGGTAAATTGTTACAAAGGAAATATGGATGAAGTATCTTATTAACAAATCAACTATTAACATGCACAAGTCATCAATCTTCCTGCGTAGAGCACACAATATCAGCTCTGTGTATTTTACTAAATACTACCTTTTACTTGATTTACCAGGTCACCCGAAGATCTTCACTCGTAAACCAATTCTCGTCCTGTGCTAATAACTTTTCACACACTAGCCGAACAAAAAGACAGTCCGTGTAGACATTCGAAGTTAGCCATAAAAGTTCCCACTTTTATACTTCCGCGTATACACAACACATCAAGTTACTTCTTGATACTTAACGATAAAAGATCCCACTTTTATCCTTCCGCGTATACACAACACATCAAGTTACTTCTTGATACTTACGCGCACTGTCTCAGAACAGCTCACCGTCCATTTTCGAACTCACCGACCGTTACAATACAACGACCGTTACAACACAACGACCGTTAACACTCCACTCTTCTTCTCCAAATTCTCCCAAAGTTCTTATTCGTTGGCTGAAACTTTGCTTTCGGTTGCCAGATTCTTCTGTCGTAACAATATAATCAATCATATTTTTATGCAGCTCATCAAGTGAAACCCATGTGTACTTATGTATGTCACAGTGTTTGTAATAAATGTTAGTATTCTGAAACCATTGAGTTTACTTACCTGTAGGAGACGTTGCCCATTGCCATTGCAGCTACCGATACCAAAAGGGCCTATTACTCCTCCCCAAAGGTCAGAGTCAGTACCAACTTTGGCATTGAAGTCACCAAGAACAAGGGTAATATCTTCTTTCTTGACAGAATTCAAAATATCCTGAAGTTGTCCATAAAATCTATCCTTCTCATCCTCATCGGCATCCTCAGTGTAGCATAACAGCAGATAACATTCAAATCTTTAATGCTTGTCTGAAATTTTGCTGTAAGAAACCTTTCATTAATGCACTCATATCCTAGAAGAGCATCACTAGCATGTCTGCTGAGAAGGAGACCCACGCCTTGGTGATGCTTTCCATCCTCCCTCCCTGAAAAGAGAAATTTAAAGTTAGTTTTAAGTATCTCACCTTTACTTGTCCATTTGGTCACTTGCAAGCCTAGAATATCTAGGTTATAGTGCTGGAATTCCTTCCTGAGGACATCAAGAGAATAATCTCTATGCAATATCCTCACGTTCCGCGTTCCTGCAGAGAGAAAATGATAGTAGGATTTTTAAAGAAACTGGGTTTATTGAGATAGGTAGGGCCAACAATATCAAACAGCCCCCTGATCGCAGGCATGGGGCAAAGACCTGATCCCCCTCCCTTGGGGGAGGGGCTGAAGTCACCAATGCTGGTAGGAACTTCAGGCACCACCTTTACAAATGGACTTTTTCAAGAGCCATATGGCCTGCCTAAGACACATTACTCCAGTTTAGGCTTGACGATGCCCAACTAGCTAAGTGAGATTCAGGTACCTGCGATGACCTCTGATTTAGGATTATCCACCAGCTGATATAAGGTATCTCATGCCTCTGTTCACTTAGGGCCGGCAACCCAGAAAGCAAACAGAAAACACAACGGCAGCTTCTTCCTCAACAGAGAGGTCCACCAGTGCAGCAAGTCCAGGATCCATAATCAAGCTGAAATCCAAAAACAAGTCCAGTCTAGTAGGTATAAATGGTCAGCACCAGGACCATGTGAAGTTGATCACTCCTCAGCAGGGTTGAAGAGAAAGAAAAAAGTGGCCATAAATGACCAGATCAGTAGGCCATACTGAACTGGCAGCCCTCACCTTCCGTTCCCTTCCAAAAGAGAATATCTCTTTTGAAAGGTACTAATGGTCTGACCCCACGAGAAGGCGAGGTCTGACATTAAATGTTAGACCTGGCCGGTTCTGTGCATCATCACTGGGGATTGGTACACAGCTCTCCTTCCAGTTTATGCCAGCTACCATACGAGGTAAAAATTTTTGGAGTAAGCCGTGAGAGCTCAAAAATCGCTAGATCTAGTAACAAAGTTTTATTCCCATCGTTATATTATAACTATAGTTTTATCTATCTATACAAGGGGTACGACAGTTACATACACATCTAGAGGGGGTACGTGAAGCATAAAAGTTTGAGAACCACTTGTGTAGAGTACTTTCTCGTGGCATGGCTTTGATGCACTCATTCCGTTAGAAGGCAAATCGCTGCTTAACCGTCCTGAGTGATCGTCTTCCTCCAATTGTGTAATAGGTTTATGGCCGAGTGGTTGGCTCGTATCTTGCCTACTCACTATAGTTGTAAATCTCCTATTGATTCTTTTCCTTCTTACAGATTGATGTATGTCTGTGGTTATCAATCACTCGAGCAGAAACGGAGAAATAACCTTCAGAATTCATTGTGAATATCAATACAGTTAGAATACTGCGCTGTCTGGCAATCTAGGCGAATAATTACTTTATACTCTGCTAGCCATAGAGAATGCCTAAACCATATGAATATTCTCAGATCTCCTCCCTTAATTTCCAGGGAATAATCCAAGGTGAGTCCCTCGCTATCCGGATTCAAATAGCCTTCATCTCAATCATGGACTCAAATGATCTCTCATGGATCATAGCACTCAAATCATGGACGACCTTTCCAACAACCTTACTGCTTCAGAGTTCCAGTCATTCTCTTCTCATTTCTCTCCTACTGTCAGCATCCGCTCTCTAGCCCCCGGGCTCAAATACATTAGCTTACACTTTTCATCAGCCTGCGTTATAATATTCCCCTATTACCCCTAGACAGCCCCATTCTTATGCTTACCCCCAAACCTCGACCTTTAGCGGCATCGATGCTTGTAGTTGATCGAAATTTGATTATCTACGCCTTCACGTTGGTCGCCTGGATGTCTAATCAAGAATCTAGTCAAGCGCCTGGATGTGCAGAAAGGAATTGTGGGGAAATCACTTACATTCACATTGCGGTAATACATACCAGAAATATATCAATACCTACAAATGTATAGATAGATGGGGATAAAGAAGAGACGAACTTGACAAATGGTACAGCATTTCTTTCACGAGAAGAGCGCTGTTTTTAAGGATGACAAAGCTCCCATCCATAAAGCACAAGCGGTTCGAGGAACATGAAACTGTTTATCACATAACATGGCTACCGCAGCACGGAATATCAACCATCTCGAAAATCTATGGCGACTTCTGGAACGACGTCTCAGGCAATGTTTTCCATCTCCATCAAACAAGCAGGAATTGATAACTGATAACGTATCTTGTGGACGAATGGTATCGTATCCCTCCTGCTGAATTTCAGGCACCCTAAAATCTATGTCACTATCCGTTGGTTTGGCCATGTTGCCCGTATGAATAATTATAGATTGGCGAATAGGGTTATGAACAGTGTGCCTAAAGGCTTCAGAAGGAGGGGGAGACGTAGGATGCGGTGGGCAGACAATGTCAAACAGGACCTTGTTAGAATTGGTGTGCAGTGATCAGATGCAGCTGATCTAGCTCAGGATAGACTTGCTTGGAGAACTAAATTGCACAGTCTGGTTGGACCTCCGTAGCCCATGGCTGCTTGAGGATGATGATGATGATGTATACAGAGTGTAATGGACTCAAGAGACAGTCCAACGCCGTTTTAGTAATCTTATATTGCTGTTTCCGTTCTTTTTTTTGCCTATTAACTGTATATTCAATAGCTAACAAATACTTAGCATGAGCACACCAAAAATTTGTCTAATCAGTGGTTCTCAACCTTTTATGCTTCACGTACCCCCTGAAAATGTGTATGTAACTGGCGTACCCCTTGTATAGATAGATAAAACTATAGTTATAGTATAACAATGGGAATAAAATAAAACATATATATATCAGTGGTTCTCAACCTTTTATGCTTCACGTACCCCCTGGAAATGTGTATGTAACTGGCGTACCTCTTGTATAGATTGATAAAACTATAGTTATAGTAAAACAATGGGAATAAAATAAAACATATATATATATTACATATATCTAGCGACTTTAGAGCTCTCACTGCCTACCAAAAAAAAATTTACTACGTATCCCACGTTGAGAAACCTTAATCTAGTGCGATCGAAAACGTTGTATTTAGTGTTAAAAACGGAGGAATTTCTTAAACCAGGATTCGAAAAATATTACGATATAATTCTAAATGGCTACACCAGGATGGACAAACTTTTCTGATCGACGTGACAGATGAAAATTTTTCAGAGACCTCAGATCAGAACTTTAGTCATTGAATAAAACAGTCTTAAATCTCCTCCATTTCCCGTCCAAAGCCCTGGGTAGACTCTACATTTTAATAACCAAGGTAATCATAAATATTTATTATGAATATAAAATATAAGCAATTAAGTTTCAACCTATACATATTTATTACGAAAAGGAACATAAAAATTGAATATACAATGATTTAAAAGCAAATGTTATCACTATATCGCGAGCCACTTGAAAACTATAAGCCAGTCGCTGAAAAATCATTTGAAAACGAAATTCTAGTCGGAATCAAATACTTAAAATAATAATAAAAAAATTTTAAATAAGTAAATAAAATGTGAGCAAATATTTTGCTTTGAAATCATTCTTCTCTCACCATTTTATTTTCAGTTTAAAAGAAAAACATTTACCGGATTCACATATACTTTGGGGGACGGATTAAACGCTATTACGGGCGGTAGAATACTAATCTTTCATTTAGTACTTATCCAACCCAAAAAAAGAATTTTTCAAATATCTCTTTAAAAAAAAGTTGAGTGTATGTTGACCGACGGACGACAGAGTGAAATCAACAGCTCGTGTTTGAAACCTAGCTAAAAAATACAAATATTCGATATTAAATAATAGCGAAAGAAAATCAAGAAAAATCATAAAAAGAAAACGAATTTCGCAGAAATACGAAATTTGCAAGAATTAGCATAAAATATATGATGAGAAAATAATTAGCATAAAATATATGATGAGAAAATAATTAGCATAAAATATCTGATGAGAAAACCATCAGGAAAGGGAAAAAAACAATGTTAAGAGAACAAAAGTATATTTAAAAGTATCCAAAGAGTCCAGAAAATTTCAATGGCGGGGACATTGTTGTATTGAGTCTCTGATATCAGTGTCCTTCCTTTGAATTGACACGTATGGCTCTCTCTAACAGTAGAAATTCAAACCAATGGGTGATTTGGATACGTTAATTATCGGACAGGAACTATTTTTTTCATTCATCTTGACATATTGGACGGAGAAGATTCCTAGAAGCTAGTCCTAACTTTTAGAAGCCTTCTCATCCAACGACATGCTCATTATAACCGAAGTCACTCTTGACCACTGCCTTAGTTAGAGCTAACAAGATGTTTGCCTTGCTGGAAAAGTCGCTAGCTCCCTAACCACTATGCCGGTTAAGGCTGGCTAATATTCATATGATTATATGTTAATTAGGGCCTATCCACCTAAAAAAGATTTTCTCATTTATTTCTTTAAATGAAAACGTTCAATATCTACAGACAAACATAGTGAACTTTTGGTAATCTGTGGATATTAAAATTTTCTGATATTCAACTCTCTAAGTTTAAGAGATAAGTGAAAAGGAAAGAAAATGGATTTTGTTTAATAGGCATTAAAAAATTTTTACTATTCGCGTTTTTCAAATCGTGAATTAATTTTAATTTCTGTCTTTGGAGGACGCTAAATTTTGAAATTTCAGACAAAGCTGAATTGTTAAAAATGAAATGAAATGACACCTACATATTTTTGAAAATTTCTGATACGTACATCTCCACACAGCTGAAATGATACCTACACTGCCAGGCCAAATTATTATGAACACTGCATTTTGTGCGAAGTACCATGAAACATGCCAATGTTTGCAAAATTTCCTACATAAGCATTCTAAATGAGTTTGTGGTTGGGAGGATTCCATTTCACATGAACATTCATTTTGGGATTTGATCACCTCACCTCACCTCCTATATAAGCGTTCTGTGTCGCTATGAAGTTCTGTAAAACCCGTAAAGGCAAAGTGGGAAGCAAAATCTAGTGCGATATGGGTGAAAGGAATGATCTAACTGACTTCGAAAGGGGACCCATCGATGGAGAGCGAAGGGCAGCAGCATACGTAAGGGAGGTTTTGGAACTCAGCGGAAAATCAATGGACACAATATCAAAAAATCTTTGGAGAACGGCAACGATATCAAAGATCTCAACTACACCAATCGCCGCAAATTCGGGAGGGAAAAAAGGCTCTGACATGAAATGTGGAAGAAAAAAGAATTTAACCTATTCGGTCATAACAATTTGTCCAGACTGTGTATGTATATTCGGTATAGAGATCACTATTTTATTTAGAACATTTGTTTAGATCAGATGAAAAGATGTATTCATTTTCTACTATATGATGCTGTGTTAAAATTTTTTGTATATTTTTGTGTTAATTGACTTAATGTTTTCTCTCTACCAGAGGAGATGATACATGTGTGTCCAACATAGGCTCTCCTTTGGTCACTAAGGAAAATGACATTCACTACGTCATTGGAATAGTCAGCATGCGAGGCATTTGCAATCAAGGCTACAACCACTTTGCAAAACTGGACCACTATCGCGAGTGGATTGATAGGACCACAGGAAGTTGCAATTCCAATCACTGGAAGAATAAATGAACACTCTAAAATATACTGCAGAGAAATGAAGTCACTTTTGAGTGTTCAAAGTTATGCATTTACAGCAAAAATGTTAGAATTGTTTAAAAAAAAATTAAATTGTTTCGATTTGTTTAAAAAAAACGTATTTTTCTTCGTGTTCGAAATTAATAAATGTTTTTATTGAAGTCTTTGAGAATTGCACCAAATGTTAAAAATTAAATACTTTTAAGAATGCTTTAATAAAAATGCTGAAATTATCCCTTAAGGATATTTGTGTTTTTTAATGATATTTTTAAATCAAGGAGTATTAGTCTTAGTATGTGGATTGTACTGCTATGGAGAGCGCTCAGAAAGTTCTTGACACAAGTGTGTAGATTTCCACTCATTCTTCCGAAGTTAACTAGCTACGACTTGTTTGAAAGCTCGTCTAAATTTGTCATTACGTGCTAAAAACGAAGGCCCTATCATCAATTCTTTCTTCGCTGGCGGTATGTAAAGTTCGGTCTGCGAAATCTGTGCCTTGTTGCTATGGAGCCTACTAAAGATGGGGAAAGATTTTACATTTTCACAATGAAGCAGCATGGGGACGATGCCAAAAAAAAATCACGCTAATTCATCATAAGTATATGAGTACCATACCTGTTCGTATGGAACTGTTATGTGTTGCATTCGCAAAATCAGAAAAGAACCTCCGTGAACGAGAGAACCATCGCTGCTGTTCGTGAACTCATTATGGAAAACCCACATCACCGTTCAAGTAAATGTTTAGATGTCAGCGTATCGATTGGCAGCATGGAAACAATTATTCATCCATGTTTACTTCCGAAAGATCTGTATCAAACAGACAAAACAGCAAAAAAGAGTTCGAGTTGTCTCCTTCAAGGAGATGCTGGTAATGTTTGAACATAGGGGCCCAAACTATTAACAGACATTGGGAACAGGTGATGAGACATGGTTTTATTACTGTACAACTCCCAGAAAGATCGGCAACTCTGTTTGGGTTGCGAAGATGAAACACATCCCAAAATCATCCGACAAGATTTTTGCTCAAGAAAGAGGATGTTCACTATTCTTTTTTTTCTATTCCCAAAGAGTTGTAGCTATGGACACCTTACCTGAAAATATGATCCTAAATGGTCAATACTACACCAATATTGTTTTCCCCAAAATGGTTAAGAAGATGAATGAGCAGCTTCCAACAACAGGGGTGTCAAGGGTTCTCCTCCTTCATAACAATGCAGTACTCACAAAACCAACAGGTTAGGGCCTATCTAGAACAAGAAAAATCAAAGCTACCCCATCCTGCATATTCACCCGATCTTGCACCGTACGATTTCTAGCAAGTTCCAAAACTTAAAACGGAACTTGCTGGGAAGCCTTTTTCAAGGATGCAAAACTTTGCAAAATGCGTTCATTCAGAGGTGCAGAGTATTCCACAACAAGAGTACCACTAAGCTTTCCAGAACTGGCGTAGAGCTCTGAAACTTTATGTAGATGCTGGGGTGGAGTACTTTAAAGGAGAGTAAAAGTTTTGTTGAGGAAAATGCAATGGTTTTTGTTTTGCAGATGCATGGTCAAGAACTTTTTGAATGCCTCTCATAAATAAATCAATTCTCAAAATACGAAATCAGTATGTATATCAACAATTGTAGAGTATTAATTCGTCCATTCCGAAGTTTAACATATCGTCTTATTAAGGAAGAAAAGAACCTGAATTTAAAATTTGCTAAAATTAAATCAAATGTTGTCGATTTTAAATAGAAAAGCACTCCAAACATCTCTCATCTATCTTTCAAAGTCACATAATATCACTTCAAAGTTTAAAATTTGGCTGAAAGATTCTAATTTTAATAATCGTAAAAGATTTATGGTTAGATAACATTTTGAAATCTAACGCTTGAAAAACGTTCATCATTCTCTTCAACAAAACTTACAGGTCCAAACATATAATTATATTTCTTACCGAAAGCTCCTATTGTAAACATTTTTTGCCATCGCTTTCAGTGTCAATACCAACAAACCCTAATTTGTCACTATACTCATAATTTCTTTCATTTTCAGTGGCCTGTTTACCGAATTAAGAAACGCTTTTGTATTTGCATTTTTAGTTCAGTTCACTTAATAGATGAATGCAATTTCTAAATACTCTTCGTGCCTTATGATTTATATCGCATTTTAATATGTGAGGAGGGAAAAAGAAAAACTCTCTTAGTTCGGCAAAGGAAAAACCGCATAGAGCAGCTAAAATTGCAAAATCAATGTACGGAGGCAAAAAAGGTAAAAATCTCCTGGAGGCAACAAATTGGTCAGATGATCTGGGGTGACAAAAACGGTAAGGTACGTTGATGGTGGTAAAAATTATAAGATCTCTTTCGAATAGCAAAATTGGTGAGATCTTCTGAGGTTGCAAAAGCAGCAAGTTCGTTCCATGAGCATCCTTAGCAATCTTTTCAGTGGGGGTGATGTGATCAAGGTGGGGCAAAATTTTTTCAGGGTAGCCAAAAATGGTTTTAGGCTTCTACAAATTGTTTTTCAGGGAAGAGCGAAAAAAATGAATATTTGCCAGATAAAAATATTTAGGTGCTCTCGATCTACATATTTCATTAAGGAAAGCAATTACGAATGCGTCAATTATGCGTAATGCAAGTAACGATGCCGAAAACTAAATGAAAAATAGGGAAATTGATTATTGAAAATACATAAAAAAATGTTTTTTTTTTAATATTAATAAATGAAAATAACACCTGCCAACGTTTCGTTCTAGGGGAACTATATTGTAGCGGCATGGATTGTGAGTAGATATTAGGAACTTAGCTGTCTTCTGTTACAGTGACAATACAGAGTGAAGACGTCCTCATTTTTTAAATGGAGAATAAGACGTTCTTATTCTTCAAGATGATAATATGGTAACCCTTGTACATAGAATTAAACCATTAATTCCTTGCACAAGGCCTAAAATGTCATGTTAGTTTGCCGCAGAATATGCACTGTACGATCCCCTGCTTGTCTCACCGATGGGCTTGGAAAGGCCGCCGTCCGTCGGATGGGACGTTAAGCCGTGGCCCGTGTGCGGGAGAGCCATACCTGTGCACGTTAAAGAACACGCTGGATGGCCTTGATGGGAGGCTACCATCTGTCTCCCAACAGCTGTTCCAGTGGGTCCCCTCCCCCAACCTTCTCTGAGCCTTCGGGGTCCATGTGACCTGGCCATTTAGCCCATGGTGTGCAAAAAAAGTGCCGCTCAGAGGTAAAACAACTCAATCCTGCTTGTCTAGCGCAAAATGTCTCCAAGTTCGCTTCGTTTACACCTAGATACACTAGATCAAATGCCATACGAGTTTAATTTCAGAAGTACTGTGTACTACAGATTTTTCATATGTTCTCAGGTGCCTTGGTAAGGGGGCTAATGAAATCACTGCCCTATTACCCGGGATCTCTCAAGGGCCCAGACACTGGAAGTATGTTTTATTTTACATAAACATGAAATGCTCATGATAGAATTCTATATACAAATATATTTTGTTTTTATTAAATGCTCTCCCAACAAAACTTTTATATTCTAGTTAAATATTATAATATTATTCATAACTAAGATCAGGACCTGAAAAAATGTTTATCCTGGGGTCCGAGTTGGCTCCCGTCGCCCTTATCAATTCTTAATTTTTTAATAATATAGAGCAAAGACGTGTTATACAGCCTAAAGTTATGACCCAACAGTTTTCATGAGTGTGAGAAAGAAATAATTTGGTTACCCCTAATTAAAATAGATACAATCCCTATTCATCTGGAGGAGGAAAATGAAAGATTTCCTCATCTATTAGAGGCACCGAAAATCGTACTCTTGGTTTGTAGAGAATTCCTCAAAAAACAAAAAGGATTTCTATACGTGAAATGTACATAACTCAATGGGTTGGGTTGTTTAACCTCTGAGCGGCACTTTTTTGCACACCATGGGCTAAATGGCCAGGTCACATGGACCCCGAAGGCTCAGAGAAGGTTGGAGGAGGGGACCCACTGGAACAGCTGTTGGGAGACAGATGGTAGTCTCCCGTCAAGGCCATCCAGCGTGTTCTTTAACGTGCACAGGGTATGGCTCTCCCGTACACGGGGCCACGGCTTAACGTCCCATCCGATGGACGACGGCCTTTCCAAGCCCATCGGTGTCCCTTACTGACCGTGGGCAGGGAATTTTGCTGAGATAAATCTCAACGCTGACCCAGCTGGAACTCGAACCTGGGAACTACAGATTACGAGCCTGGCGCGCTACCGACTGGGCAACCCCCGCCCCTTATAACTCAATATTATTCTGAAAACTCTAATGGCTTCAATGCGTTTTCAATGAAATCTAATTTGCATGAAGGAGGAGAACAAAAAGGAGGGTGGCAATCTAAGTAACAAGATTTTTTTAACTTCAAAATAACTGAAAGCTCATTTTCGATATATTTTAATATGATCTCCGTTTGTCAAATGGCAAACGTAACAGTTCCAATGATTGCAGTGATTCTTTAAGTAACCTAAATCATTAATTTTGACAGAATAGACAATGTCCTTCATGTATCACCCAAAAGATTGACTAAATATGTCAGATGAGGACATCATATAGGCCAGATAAATCTGATCACCTCTTCCAGTCCGGTGACCCTAAAATCTGGATTTAAGTAGGGCTTGTAGTAGACGGTGTGAGCCATAAACTTCCTCCTCTTTTTTTTGGTAAATTTCCTTAAATTATCCACTTCTTTTCCTACAATATTTGCGTATAGCCGTAAGTTTATCATGCATTATATAAGGGTCGTTCAAACGAAAAGTTTGAAACCTCTATATCTAAGTCATGGATTAAGTTACTTTTATGCCCTCATACAAAGGGGCGGGGGTGGTTCAGTCGGTAGCGCGCCAGGCTCGTAATCTGTAGTTCCCAGGTTCGAGTCCCAGCTGGGTCAGCGTTGAGATTTATCTCCGCAAAATTTCCCCGCCCTGCCCACGGTCAGTAGGGGACACCGATGGGCTTGGAAAGGTCGCCGTCCGTCGGATGGGGCGTTAAGCCGTGGTTCCGTGTGCGGGAGAGAAATAACCTGTGCACGTTAAAGGACACGCTGGATGGCCTTGACGGGAGGCTACCATCTGTCTCCAAACAGTTGTTCCAGTGGGTCCCCTCCCTCAACCTTCGCTGAGCCTTCGAGGTCCTTGTGGCCTGGTCATTTTGCCCATGGTGTGCAAAAAAGTGCCGCTCAGAGGTAAAACAATCCAATCTAAAGCCCTCATACAGGGAAATGGGTAGAGAAGAAGGAACTCATCAACACCGGAGTCAGTGGCAAGTATTGCCTTGAATGTGATAGACGCTGCCAATTTCCTAACTAACTCAGTCTTGAAGATCCAAAGTGTAACAATGTAAGCTAGGCTGACTTTTCAGTCTGACTCTCAGGGTCCGCAGTTCATTGAGTTTCTAAACCATGGTGACACTATCAACTCTCAAGAATATTGCGAAACAAAATGCAGAAAAGCCGAAAGACCCAGTATTTTGAGTAAAATGGATGTTTTGTTGTGGGACAACGTCCCTTCCCATACTGCTCAACTAAAAACAAAAACAATGTAACAGGTAGAGTGGGAATGCCTGGATCATCTTCCCTATAGGTGAAGTCGAACGCAGAGGTAAGGTGCACTGTTCCCACACTGACTTATTCAGAAGAGGAGCCCAGTGATAATTCCACAGAGTAATCACATGATTTATCGGGGAACACACTTAGTGCATCATCAGTCAGCTAATGAAATATTAGGATTCTGATTCCGTGAGTTTTCCAGTAGAACACAGTTCCCGAATTCCACAGTTGTAGAATACTGTCGCACCCACCCCTGGTTATTTTGGAGGGGACAAATGTTGGAGTCAAATATAAGAATGAAGGGCAAGTGTTAAACAAAGCGTTGTGTATCCACCATGGTTGGGGGCGGGGGTGGCTCAGTCGGTAGCGCGCCAGGCTCGTAATCTGTAGTTCCCAAGTTCGAGTCCCAGTTGGGTCACCGTTGAGATTTATCTCCGCCAAAATTCCCCGCCCTGCCCACGGTCAGTAGGGGACACCGATGGGCTTGAAAAGGCCGCCGTCCGTCGAATGGGACGTTAATCCGTGGCCACGTGTGCGGGAGAGCCATACCCTGTGCACGTTAAAGAAACGCTGGATGGCCTTGACGGGAGGCTACCATCTGTCTCCCAACAGCTGTTCCAGTGGGTCCCCTCCCCCAACCTTCTCTGAGCCTTCGGGGTCCATGTGACCTGGCCATTTAGCCCATGGTGTACCAAAAATTGCCGTTCAGAGGTAAAACAACCCAACCCAACCCATATGATGGAAGTGCAAACGTCCCACGTCCCATGTCAACACTTTGAATTCTGCAGACAAGAGAGAGAGTTGAGTTTTTTACTCTTGTTGTTCCAACAGCTGGAGGCTAGTGTTTTTACCATCTGTGTCGGCATGGACGATGTTGATTGACTCACACTGGTGCCGTGGTTACCAGCCAGTAGCATCTTTTGCTATCTTGCTCTACGTGCTTTCATCCTGGTCGACTTCGGTTTTCCAGATGGAATCCACAGCTTGCACTGATTGTCAAAGTCATATTATCAATTGTCGAAGACGAAGTACTGTGGCTTCATCTTCGTTGGCACGAGCGCTTGAGAGGAAAGGTTGGATTGGGTTGTTTTACCTCTGAGCGGCACTTTTTTGCACACCATGGGCTAAATCGACAGGTCACATGGACCCCGAAGGCTCAGAGAAGGTTGGGGGAGGGGACCCACTGGAATAGCTGTTGGGAGACAGATGGTAGACTCCCGTCAAGGCCATCCAGCGTGTTCTTTAACGTGCATAGGGTATGACTCTCCCACACACGGGACCACGGCTTAACGTCCCATCCGATGGACGGCGGTCTTTCCAAGCCCATCGGTGTCCCCTTCTGACCGTGGGCAGGGCGGGGAATTTTGCGGAGATAAATCTCAACGCTGACCCAGCTGCGACTCGAACCTGGGAACTACAGATTACGAGCCTGGCGCGCAACCGACTGAGCCACCCCCGCCCCACCTTGAGAGGAAAAGGTTTAAGGATGGGTTAAGGAAGGTTAAGGATGGGGAAAAGGGAAGAGTGGACATCGAAAACAACAAAAAGGTGAAGGGGACTAGCAGTAACAAATATGCCAAGTCCTCATCTCGAGAAATGTCGGCATGACAATGCGATAGGCCCCGGTGGTCTGCATATGCAACAATTTGACGTCCCCTGGCCCAGTGGTTAACGTGCTTGGCTTCTGATCTAAGGGACCTGGGTTCGAGTCCAGGGTAAGGCATGGATGTGTGTTTCGTCTTTCTGCTGAGGTCCTGCCATCCTCTCAGACCTTCTACTATGGCATAGAAATTGACAGGCTCCTGTCAGACCTCTGTGACAAGCAGCTACTTGATTCATTCATTCAACTTCACGAGAATTGGGTGGTCCTTTTTCAGGCTTACCCATAAGCTGCTTGAGGGGATATTTATTTTTCTATTTATAAAATACGGCATAATAGCCTGGAGAAAATTGCATGAGTTATCCACCATCACATTTAGTTAAGTGTGATGTCATGGTTACACGTCTGCTGGGTACATCGATATGCATCTGGTGTTGGGAGAATGTTCAAGGAGTAGTGTGACAGCTGCGCACCTGTACAGAAAACAGTATGAGCACTGGACAATCCTAGACAGAACCAGATCAAAGGGGTCATGCACCATGCAACTCCCCTCCCTTTAGAACTAAGTAAGGGTTATAGAGACAAAACATTGTTAACCTTATGTATATTTCATGCATTTTTCAAGGATTACGTTACAGACTTCTAAAAAGTAGGGGGAAATGTTATACTACAATGGAAATTTAGTCCCTTTTACCTCTTTCTGGCTCGACTGAGTTTCTTGTCCTCCCCTCCCCTTTTATTTTTATTATCTAGAACCCGTCCTGTTATTAGATGTTGTTCATCTGTTACAGATACATACCTTGAACCAAAAACATATGAATGTGGTTGCCAATGTATAGTGAAAAAACCCCAAATGGAAGACGAGATCCTGAATATTGTGTGTAATTATCTTATGACGAACACCAGGAGTGTAACAGCAGAGTCACTGTGAAGCTTTCGGATGCTGGTGTCTGTAACAAAAAATACCGCTTAACATAGTTTGATTAGTGAAAAATTGAAGTACGAATGCATACAGACGGACTGTAGTCATCCCTGTGATTGGCAGCTGGTGTGTCATGCACACCTCACACATCTGCTTGAGGCAACCTTGTATAGCAGATTGGTGGGAAAATCACAAAACCTTGTGTGCGAAATGCTGCATAAGAACACACTACTCAAACCACATCAAGTAGTTTCAGCATTCTCATGAGCAGCAGATCTCCATGAAGAGATTTCTCTCAGTGGCTCATATATAGGTCTGCTCAAGACTCGTGTTTTCATAAAGCATTCTGATGACACAGAGGCACGTTCTGACCAAAATGGAATCATTAATTACCACTGTATATGTGGGCAGAGATGAACCCTCATTCGACACACTCTATAGAACATCAATATCATTTTTAATCAAGTTGTAGGCTAACATCACGGAAAAAAATTGCCATCATGCCTATGGTAGTTACTTGCACTTTCTGAATATCATTTTACACAGATTACTGGAAGCTGTACCATTGTCCATACATCAGCACTTATGTTTCATGCATAATGTCCCACAATATTTCAGTCACTCTAAGTGACAGTGGCTCCAGACACTATTCTCTATGTTGGATGGGGTATGGTCATGAAGCTCTGTAATCTGGACTGTTCAATCTCCAGATATAAAATAATTGACTTTTATTACTGGGATCCCATCAAATTCATCATTTGCACATCCCCTCTGGACAGTGAAGATGATTTTGTAGCATTCCATACAAAATACGACTGACCACGTCAACAAAACCCCAAGATTGTTTGAAAGCATTCGACCTTCCTTTTGTCGTTATGCTGATATACGTACGAGGGGGGGGGGGGCTCAGTCGGTAGCGCGCCAGACTCGTAATCTGTAGTTCGCAGGTTCGAGTCCCAGCTGGGTCAGCGTTGAGATTTATCTCCGCAAAATTCCCCGCTCTGCCACGGTCAATAGGGGTCATCGATGGGCTTGGAAAGGCCGCCGTCCGTCGGATGGGACGTTAAGCCGTGGCCCCGTGTGCGGGAGAGACATACCCTGTGCACGTTAAAGAACACGCTGGATGGCCTTGACTGGTGACTACCATCTGTCTCCCAACAGCTGTTTCAGTGGGTCCCCTCCCCCAACCTTCTCTGAGCCTTCGGGGTCCATGTGACCTGGCCATTTAGCCCAAGGTGTGCAAAAAAGTGCCGCTCAGATGCAAAACAACCCAACCCGTACGAGGGCCAGCGGAGTACATTCCACCATCTATTGTGATGCACAGCATGTTCTTGAAATGGATGTCAATAAATCCCATTTTGTCTCTGCAAATACTTGTTTTCGTATCTCTTGTCACTAATGTTTCCTGTTCATTTTCAGTTTTCAAGTATACTTGTCCATTGTACAACATGGCCCTGATTCTTTTTGCATTATAGCATATCGAACTACAGAATTAGCATTGGTTATTGACAAAGCTGTAACTCAATAAATGTTGCATTTTAGGTACTATGCCTACTGGTCATTTTTAACTCAGCTTCCTGCTCTAGTATATATTTCCTGATCTAGTAATGCTTCCTGATTTATGACATACCATTCAAGGTCACATGTGTACTTTTAACTAAAATACTATAAACATAACTAAACAAATTATATATATATATGAAAATAATAAAATTTTAAATGCTTTAAACAGTTTAAAAGTAATTAACCTAAATGTAGAACATGAAATTCAGTACTCATCAAAAAACATTAAATATTTTTGGACTGAGAACTGTAAATTACATCAAATACTCGAAGAAAAAAAGGGGGGGGAGGCGTAGCCCAGATGGTACAGCGCTCGCTTAGCATGCGAGCATTAGCTTAGCATGCGGGATCGATGCCCGACGCCTCCATATTCTTTAAAAAAAAAGGGAGGGGGGCTCAGTCGGTAGCGCGCCAGGCTCGTAATCTGTAGTTCCCAGGTTCGAGTCCCTGCTGGGTCAGCGTTGAGATATATGTCCGCAAAATTCCGCGCCTTGCCCACGGTCAGTAGGGGATACCGATGGGTTTGGAAAGGCGCCGTCCGTCGGATGGGACGTTAAGCCGTTGCCCCGTGTGCGGGACAGCCATACCCTGTGCACGTTAAAGAACACGCTGGATGGCGTTTACGGGAGGCTACCATCTGTCTCCCAACAGCTGTTCCAGTGGGTCCCCTCCCCCAACCTTCTCTGAGCCTTCGGGGTCCATGTGACCTGGCCATTTAGCCCATGGTGTGCAAAAAAGTGCCGCTCAGAGGTAAAACAACCCAACCCAACTCGAAGTAAAGATCAAAGAAAAGTTCATATTTAAGCAAGAAAATAGCAATAAAAATGTAGCAAACTTACAGTAACAAAATGGAAATGGTGCATGAAGCGAAGAGCAGAGTATATAATCCTGAAAGTACTTTAAACTGATTCAGAAACACAGTTTGCAACAATGCTTATGCAAACCGTAAGCCTGTTAACCAACGGTTAACACATGGAATTTTTTGTCAGTTACGATTGCCAAGGACAGTCTTTCACACGAAGGAAAACACTCGACGGAAAAATGACTTTGCAACCTAAATAAATACCTTTAATTAAGTGCACCTTCAGTAAAATTGCAAAATAAGCATTATTAATGAGATGAAATTGATTAAATTCATAAAAAGACTTGTAAATTAAATTATAGCACCATTTTCCCATAGGGCTCAAACTTACCTCAAAACACTGCAAGTGTAATAAAAATTCTAGCGAAGCAGTATTATTCCCTAAGTCAAGGAATTTTATGCGTTTAAGTTCGCTTAGCAGCAAAAATGCAAACTTTGCTTCTAACGTTCCAAAGTATGTTAACTTTACTTTTGCTGCGTAGCAGTTACTTCGGATGACAGACAGTTAATTTTGCCAAAAAATTAAACATGAGTTCTTTAAGTGCGTTAAATGAAAAATGAACTTAAATCAATTATTGTTACTACACAATTAATCATATGATATTAATGCTTCTAAACCAAAACTCTGCTCAAGAGAAAAAATAAATCAAATCAATTTCATAAAATAAATAATATTTATTTCAAAATCTAAACTCACCATTTGCACCAAAAAGCAACTCTTTGCAAAATTTAAACTGCTACTCACTCCAGCAGCTCACAAAATTAACACTTCACATCACCAACTCACTACCACCAACTAACATCTCCCAACCAAATTCAAAATTCCCCGCCCTGCCCACGGTCAGTAGGGGACACCGATGGGCTTGGAAAGGCCGCCGTCCGTCGGATGGGACGTTAATCCGTGGCCCCGTGTGCGGGAGAGCCATACCCTGTGCACGTTAAAGAACACGCTGGATGGCCTTGACGGGAGGCTACCATCTGTCTCCCAACAACTGTTCCAGTGTGTCCCCTCCTCCAACCTTCTCTGAGCCTTCGGGGTCCATGTGACCTGGGCATTTAGCCCATGGTGTGCAAAAAAAGTGCCGCTCAGAGGTAAAACAACCCAAATTCAAGGTATAGTAAGATCAAGTTGAAATTACCTTCCAGTAAGGAGTCTAATTACACCATGATCTGCCATTGATCTCCCACTGACATCTCACTTCACAATATGGCATGATTTGCTATACACTGCTGGCGTGCAAACTAGCACGTGTCACATTTGTATAAATGATGATCGCGGTAGCTATGATGTAAGTGGGCTTGTCCTTCCGTTCGAATAGTGGCTGTCAATCAAAAAGCGGAGTTGAGCATGCGCAAATCCTGTAAAGAAACGGGTGGGGAGAAAAATGGATCAACCTTAATCAAAAATGTCCCCAAATGAAAAATATAACGTAAATGAAGTAAAACTGGTTAAGGAAAAGGAAAAGTGAATGGGTGAACCATCACAGAATTTCACACATTATTGAAAGTAATGTTAACACAGCCTTACTTCATGATCTTACAAAAAAATTTACCTTCCATTTACTGTTCTATAGCTTTATATATTTTCTATGTCATTGATTGTTTAAGGGACTGAACCCAAGCCATGTCCTAACTCCAAAGTTGTTGCAAAAAGTCAGACGAATGATTGATGTGTCCTTCTTCAAGGATAGTGAATAATACAAATTCTGAGGCCATTCCGAGCTTACCCATTGTGATCTAGGAAGGCGAAATATGGCCGTTTGGAGTATAAACAGGAATGGCTCGTCCATTAGCCACTGCGAATTGATCCACCAAATTCAATCATAAAAGCTTATAAATGAGTTACAAGCTTGTATTCATTATTACCATATCTAAATCAACACAATTATATACACATTCTTATAATGCGTTTTGTAATCATTATTTGTCGAGCTAAGTAGATAATCACGGTATTTACAATCATAATTAGGGCTATGTTGGCTGCTTTCGTATTGTCAATACGAATTTTAACACTACGGCCACTGCCCACAATCTTAGTATTAGCTTCATTGAGATGCGACAAATGCGCATGCTCCGAAATATCATACCGCTGAACTGCAGGAGCCAGGTTATTGTTTTGTAGTGGCCCATAATACTTGATTGGCTGATTCCATAAGTGCAAACCAATAGTCGATGATCTTGCTACTTAGCGAATATCTTCATTTGACTCTGCAAGATTCAACAGGCTTAGCCGTTTCTGGCAAAATGTGTTTGAACTCGGTTGCCAACATTTATTATGCCAAGGAAGGAGAGTTATGTAGGAAGAATTTAAGAACAGCATTAGATATCATAATCATCTTCAAGCAGCCATGGGCTACGAAGGTCCAACTAGCCCGTGCAATTTACTTCTTCAAGCAAGTCTGTCCTGGGCAACATCTGCTTCATCTGGCCACTGCACACCGATTCTAATAAGATCATGTTTGACATTGTCTGCCCACCGCATCCTAGGTCTCCCCCTCTTTCCGAAGCCTTTGGGCACACTGTTCATAACCCTATTCGCCAATCTATAATTATTCATACGGGCAACATGGCCAAACCAACGGAGTCTCTCTCTGCACAATATGCTGCTCAAAGGAGGTTGCCGACTCCTTTGCCTAACCTCTTCATTGCTTAAAAGGTTGAATAACCTAATGCCCAAGATACTGCGTAATCATCTAGAATCAAAAGCATCTAGTTTCCTGTTGTTTACACAACGTCCAAGTTTCACTACCATAACTAACCCTAGAAAGAAGCAAACTATTATACAGTCTAATTTTAGTCTTTAGGTGTATACGCTTATTTCTCCACACTCTCCCTAGAATCTTAAAAGTCCCGGCAGGAATCCCTATTCGTCTGTTAATCTCATGCCGCACATAACCATTATCTGCTACATAGCTCCCAAGATTTTTAAACTGTGACACCTGCTCAAGACTGCAACCATTCAGATTAACTGAATCACATCCTGCCTTACCAATTTTCATCACTTTAGTTTTCTCTCTGTTTATAACCAAACCTACTCCACTACCAGTCTCATCAACAGCTCGAATGAAAGAGTTCATCTCATCAACATCATTTGCCAAAAGGGCTAAATCATCAGCATAATCTAAATCAGAAATTTTCGTATCTCCAGCCCATTTAAGGCCAAAATCTTTCCCTTGAAGTGAATTTCGCATAACATAATCAACAAACAAACTAAAGAGAAAAGGAGACAAAATACACCCTTGTCGAACACCAGACGTAATGCTAAACCAATTGCTACAAGACTTACCAACTCTCACACATGATTCAGTGTTATTATAGAGAGCTTTCATTATGTTAACTAACTTGTCTGATATACCATATGATCTCACAATCAACCACAAATCATGACGATCAACAGAGTCGAAAGCCTTTTTGAAATCAACAAAGCTAGCAACCAACGGTTTCTAAAGCTCTAAATATTTCTCAAGAATCTGCCTAATAGAAAATATGTGAACTACACATCCCCTACCACTTCTGAATCCACATTGTTCATCAAGCAATTACCTCTCAACTGCATCCTTAATTCTATTAAGCACAATCATGGAAAGAACTTTACCTGGAACAGAGAGTAGACTGCTACCCCTATAGTTATCAGAAGAACTGCGATCAGCTATTTTTAAAATACGGATAATAATAGCTCTAGTGAAATCCTTAGGGACCATGCCTTTGTCATAAAAGATATTCAGTCATCCAACTGGTAACTAAAACATTCCCAGCTCTAAGCATTTCTGTAGTAATTCATCTACCCCTGGGGATTTATGAAGTTTAAGTTTAGAAATAGACAAAAAATTTGATTGTGTTATAGGGCCAACGTTAAAGCCACCAAAGCATCTATCATCATTGCAAACAATGGGCGTAGAACTAACCACATTGTTTAGAACATCAATGAAATGCTCAGCCCACTAGTCATGGGATGGGTAGAGTTTTTTTACCTCTGAGCGGCACTTTTTTCCGCACCGTGGGCTAAATGGCCAAGTCACATGGACCCCGAATGCTCAGAGAAGTTTGGAGGATGGGACCCACTGGAAGAGCTGTTGGGAGACAGATGGTATCCTGCCGTCAAGGATATCGATCGTGTTCTTTAACATGCAGATGGTATGGCTCTCCCGCACAGGGAACCACTGCTTAACGTCCCATCCGACGGACGGCGGCCTTTCCAAGCCCATCGGTGTCCCTTATTGACCGTGGGCAGGGCGGGGAATTTGCAAAGATAATCTCAACGCTGACCCAGCTGCGATTCGAACCAGGGAACTGCAGATTACGAGCCTGGCGCGCTACCGACTGAGCCACCCCCACCCCCCATCTAGTCATGACAGAATTCTCACCTTCTATAACTTTACCTTGTTTATCCTTCAATCCCTGTATACCGGTCCGTTTTCTACCACACAAAACATTACCTATTGGGTACAGCTCTCTGCTTTGTGCTGTCTAACTGCTTCCTCGGCTTAGTTAGCCAAGCCATCAAGCCAAAGATTCTTATCAGCAGCTAACTGATCCTTTACATGTTTATTAAGCTCTCTGCAATGCTTTCTATTAGGACTAGTAGGGTATTGATTAAGGACATTCGTGCAGTTCTTCCTTTCTGAAATAAGTTCAAATGCCTTATCACTCAGATAATTCTGCCTCCTCTGCTCCTTTCTTCCTAAAAAAAGTACTGTTAGTTTCCAAAAAAGCCTGTTTAAAACGGTCCCATTCTTCCTCAACTTCAGTAGTAAGCAAACCGTGACTTTCATAATGACTAAGTAACCTATCATGGTAAGCATTAGTTATAAATGAGTCTATCAGAGCTTCAGTATTGAAAGTAAATTTTTAACCCTAGCACAACACTTTTTAAGTTTACGTTGCAAGACATTTTTAACAAGGTAATGGTCAGATCCAGTTTCAGCACCCCTATATGACTTGGTATTCCTAACAGAACTAGCCCATTTGCTGTTAATTAATATATAATCAATCATATTTTTATGCAGCCCATCAGGTGAAAACCATGTGTACTTATGTATGTCGCGGTGTTATAAGTGTTAGTTATTCTGAAACCATTCAGTTTACTTACCTGTAGGAGACGTTGCCCATTGCCATTGCAGCTACCAATACCAAAAGGGCCTATCACCCCTCCCCAAAGGGCAGAGTCAGTACCAACTTTGGCATTGAAGTCACATAGCACAAGGGTAACATCTCCTTTCTTGACGGAATTCAAAATCCCTCAGTGGGGGCATAACAGCAGATAACATGCAGGTCTTTAATGCTTGTCTGAAATTTTGCTATAAGAAACCTTTCATTAATGCACTCATATCCTAGAAGAGCATCACTAGCGTGTCTGCTGAGAAGCAGACCCACGCCTTGGTAATGTTTATTATCGTTCCTTCCTGAAAAGAGAAATTTAAGATTATTTTTAAGAATCTGACCTTTATCTGTCCATCTGGTCTCTTGCAAGCCGAGAATATCTAAATTATAGCGGTGGAATTCTTGTGTGAGGACATCAAGAGAAAAAGCTCTGTGCAGAGTCCTCACATTCCAACTACCTGTAAAGAGAAAATGGTTAGTGGGATGTTTAAAGAAACTATGTTTATTGAGAGAGGGAATGCCGACAATATCAAACAGTACCCTAATCGCAGACATGGGGCAAAGACCGGTTCCCCCACTACTAAAGGCTGAAACCATCTACACTGGAAGACTTCCTCCAATGTAGAATTTGACGATACCAATAGAAGCAAAGAGTTCAGGTGCCTGCGATGACTTCTGCTCAGGATTATCCACCAGCTGATAAACATATCCTCTGAATCTATTCACTTGGGGCTGTCAACCCACAAACAAACAGAAAACACAGCGGAAAATTTTCCCTCCACAGAAGCCCACCAGTGAAGGAAAATAAGGATCCATAATCAAGCTCAGAGTCATAATTCAGTCCAGTGGGTTTATATGGTCATCATCAGGACCCTGTGTGGTTGACCACTCCTCAGCAGGGTAGAAAATAAAGAAAAGTAGCCATAGTTGTCCAGATCAGTAGGTCACACTAATCTGGCAGCCCTCCGCTTCCGTTCACTTCCACAAGAGAGTTCTCTTTTGAAAGGTACTAACTGTCTGCACCACAAGAAGGTGGGGTCGGACATTAAGTGGTAGGTCTGGCCGTTTCTATGCATCATCACAGGGGATTGATGCATAGCTCTCCTTCCAGTGACTACCTATCTACCATTTACAGTCCGCATTAGATATGAAAATATAAAATGTGCTGAACATTTGGTCTACACGAGAATGCTAATAATAAAGGGTGTCCATAAAGTCTCTTTAAATTTTAAAAATTTATTAAAAATCAAATGAAAAGATAAAAATTTGGAAATTATTGCAAAATGAGAAGTAGATATTGAAGTTTTTTCCATCATTTAATACACCTCTGTATGTGCACTATTAGTTTCACGAAACACATCAAGACGGTACTCGATTTCTTGCCATGTTCGCTGTAGCTTAGCCTCATCGATGGTGGCAATGGCATCAGTGATCTTTTGCTTTAGGTCAGTGATGTCCCGTATCTTTGTTCGATACACGATATCTTTAACATAACCCCATAGAAAGAAGTCCAGGGGAGTGATATCTGGTGAACGAGGTGGCCAGGGAATTGGGCCATCCCTTCCAATCCACCGGTCTGGAAATGTTTGATTTAGGAACCCACGGACTTGCAGTCCCCAATGTGGTGGTGCACCATCTTGCTGGAAAATGATGGTTGGTTGAAGGTCATCTAGTTGTGGTGCCACATATTCAGTCAAAAGGTCAAAGTAAACATTTGCAGTAATTGATGCCTCGTTGAAGAAAAATGGACCAAGGATTCGATTGCACATGATCCCACACCACACATTAACCTTTGGATTATCTCGGTGAAGTTGACTAGTCACATGGGAGTGTTCTGATCCCCAGATTCTCACATTATGTGTGTTCAGTTTTTCTGAGACATGAATGGTTGCCTCATCACTAAAACAAACTCGGGTGAGGAACGTTTCATTCTCAGAAATTCGTTCCAGCATGTTAACTGCAAACTCTTTTCGTCTTGGTTTATCATTTGGCTCGAGTGCCTGTAAGAGTTGCACTTTGTAAGCGTACAATCGCAAGTTCTTGTGTAGGACTTTGTGCAGTGTTGAACGTGGTAGCTCTAACTGTCTGGCAGCAGTACGGATGGACGTTGTGGGAGATCGACTAAAGGATTCTCTTACACGATCGATGTTTTCCTCAGATGTTCTTGGTCGTTCACTCCTCCCTTTATCCAACACTGTCCCTGTCTCCATAAATATCTTGTGCCATGCACGAATTGACGGACGTGACGGTGGATCTCTTCCATACTTAGTTCTGTAGTTTCGCTGAGTCTGCGTATCCGATTTCGTTTCAATAAACCATGATACACATTGTGCCTTCTCTTGAGGAGTAACCATTTTTTAGAGTTTCTTTTAAAAATACCTCTTTCATCAACGCTGTACCCGAAATACACAAATGCAATGTGATTAAAAACTTTGATACCCACTTAGTACGTAGAACAAATTTGATTAAGATATCTCATCAATTGCCCTTGTAATAAATTTTTTAAATTGTAAAGATACTTTATGGACACCCTGTATATTTTAACATAACACCCTGTCAACAATGTTTAGCTCAGTCGGCTAAATTCATTGTCTATGTTTGATTTGCAATTTAAAGGTTTCTGGTAAGATCTTGGCCTCTTTTTTTTCCATACTTCATTTTATTACCATCCCAATTTTTTTAGAATTCGTTGTAAAAAAAATTAAAATATGTAATAAGAATATATATATATGCAATAAATTAATATTTCGTATTAAATATAATCAAAACAGACAACTTTTCAAATGATAATTTACGACGAATGATTCAGTTTAAAATAATAAATACAATAAGCTAAAAAAACTAGTTTTGCCATGAGTGGGATTGGTGGGGACCATCCCACTCGCGGCAAAACCAATTTTTTTTCACGTCTCTTTCCAGGAGACGTGGGCAAATCTCGCTCACGGCAAAACCAATTTTTTTCAGATTATTTGTAACGTCATAATCATCAGCCAACATTTTTTCTTTAACTGACGTTACATATAAACTTTCCGGATTTTTTTTATTTCTTTTACGCAGTGGCAAGTTTCCAGGAGACATGGGTTCGAATCTCGCTCACGGCAAAACCAATTTTTTTCAGATTATTTGTAACGTCATAATCATCAGCCAACATTTTTTCTTTAACTGACGTTACATATAAACTTTCCGGATTTTTTTTTATTTCTTTTACGCAGTGGCAAGTTTCCAGGAGACATGGGTTCGAATCTCGCTCACGGCAAAACCAATTTTTTTCAGATTATTTGTAACGTCATAATCATCAGCCAACATTTTTTCTTTAACTGACGTTACATATAAACTTTCCGGATTTTTTTTATTTCTTTTACGCAGTGGCAAGTTTCCAGGAGACATGGGTTCGAATCTCGCTCACGGCAAAACCAATTTTTTTCAGATTATTTGTAACGTCATAATCATCAGCCAACATTTTTTCTTTAACTGACGTTACATATAAACTTTCCGGATTTTTTTTATTTCTTTTACGCAGTGGCAAGTTTCCAGGAGACATGGGTTCGAATCTCGCTCACGGCAAAACCAATTTTTTTCAGATTATTTGTAACGTCATAATCATCAGCCAACATTTTTTCTTTAACTGACGTTACATATAAACTTTCCGGATTTTTTTTATTTCTTTTACGCAGTGGCAAGTTTCCAGGAGACATGGGTTCGAATCTCGCTCACGGCAAAACCAATTTTTTTCAGATTATTTGTAACGTCATAATCATCAGCCAACATTTTTTCTTTAACTGACGTTACATATAAACTTTCCGGATTTTTTTTATTTCTTTTACGCAGTGGCAAGTTTCCAGGAGACATGGGTTCGAATCTCGCTCACGGCAAAACCAATTTTTTTCAGATTATTATTTCATGAGTTCCAGGTCTGCAGGACACATCCTGTGATTCTTTACTACTGAATAATAAATATAAATTCATAATCGGAACAGAGTGAGAAAAAATTGTAAATCTATATATTAGACATAATTTTCACGATATTTTTTTAAATACCACTATAACAGATAGGAAAATATATATATATGGTAATTATTACAGTGTAGGGGCAAAATACTAAATTGAAGTAGAAAGGGCAAGAACACCTTTCCGACTTTGTTTTTCGAAATTTTTGGTAAAATGATGCGTTTTGAGAACATGTGAGGAAAAAAAGAATATATGCATTACAAAATGTCTTTTCAGTCTATTAGGTTCAATTCAATTTCAAGCAACTCCTCCATTTTTTTCCTACATCCGGGAGCTGCATGTAGTAGTCAAAGTTTTCCTCACCAAAAGGTTTAGTCACTAGACGCCACTGCTAATTATTAAGATTAAAAAGTAAAGTCTAAGATGAAACTGATTGTCTACATTATTTAAGGACTAGATAAATCGAAATTTTTCAACTTTCCATCGAGTGATAGAAACACTGTTACCACCAATGCAAAAACAAATTCTAAGGAAGTATATTGTGGTTCCGTGATTTATTCATTGTCTCAGGATGAATATCTGAGTATTAACTCATCCTTTATTAAACAAATACAGTTTATGGTGTGAGAAGACAAATTAATCTGACACTTTAAATCAGTAGTATCTTACAACATTCTTTTAAAAATGTGTTTCCTATTTTAAACACATCCAGCTCTGCAACGTAGGACTGAATTGTAAATTTCATCGAACATCGTTTCATCGTTAGTGAAGGCAAACTTCCTGTTTCGGTCGTAAGCCTGTGATTTTAAGAGGAAATTTCCCATTTAGATGCTGAATGTTCTAATAATGAGAAAATTATTATAGCTACAAAAGACCTACTTTTTAGATAACAGACTTGCTAATCTAAAAAGCAGTCTTCGTTCTATCTAGTGCAGCTACTTAGCTTTTACTAGCAGAAAATATCTCAGCCCTACCTGTACGTCAAAGTCTCAGCCCTGCCTGTATCCCCAAAAATTTTAGTCACGAGGCACCAAGTATAATGCTTCTGATCCACATTTCGTAATCCTTGTGAATGAGTACGAGAACCGTTCCTCGCTAATCCATATCTGAAATTTCAGCAAGTTAGCCCTTAACAGAATTTGCCTAGCAGGGGTGGGCAATTGTTTTCGTATCTACACTGCGCATGTGTATTAACGTGGCCGTCCTAGTGGAAAATACGAGACGAATCTTCGGTCGCGCACGGGAAGGAAATCTCGGTTCAAGTCGGATTTTTCTGACTGTCTTGGCGGGCCACAAAAAATTCTTAGCGGGCCGCTATTTGTCCACCCGTGGCCTAAAGTCATTGCCAGCTAAAGCAGACGATGCCTACCAATCGTCAGCAAACTGTGACATCAAGGGAAGCTATGCAAACAAGCTAATAAAAGTTGCAATGAACAAAAAGAGAACTACAACACAGAGGCCCTAGCAACAATAATTAAAGAGCCAGAGAAAGGGAGATCTAATAGCGCTCGATTGATAACCTTAAGACGCCTTGACAAGAGCACCATAACTCCTAGTCAAATATTCCTACTTTTGGGACTTTCAAGGCCACTGGACAATAGGACAGCAACCAGCAGGTCAGGAGAAGAGGTCAAGGAGCCTGAATAAAACTCCCATTGAACACATTTCCATTGTGTGCATGTCCATCGAGACCAACTGATGTCATATAGAACATTCCATGTATCTGACATCCAGGAGCTCTCCTTTACTTTCTTCAGTAACTCAATAAATATTAGCAAATTACACAAGGACTCTTAGTCACTTCTTGGTCGTTTGCTAGCCACTACAGTAGTCACTTCCGAGGTCCCATCCGAAGTCAGTACCACAGTTACTTAAGAAAGTCGCCTGGCATCTGTCAAGTTAGCTTTAGGGACCTCACGAGAGCTGCACATCCCACGTGCAACATCGCATAAGACCGTGATGATAGGACCCAAACAGTGCCCAGTCCCATATTTCTGGGGGATGGGGATGGCCAGTCGGTAGCGCGTCAGGCTCGTAATCTGTAGTTCCCAGGTTCGAGTCCCAGCTGGGTCAGCGTTGAGATTTATCTACGCAAAATTCCCCGCCCTGCCCACGGTCAGTAGGGGACACCGATGGGCTTGGAAAGGCCGCCGTCCGTCGGATGGGACGTTAAGCCGTGGCTCCGTGTGCGGGAGAGCCATACCCTGTGCACGTTAAAGAACACGCTGGATGGCCTTGATGGGAGGCTACCATCTGTTTCCCAACAGCTGCTCCAGTGGGTCCCCTTCCCCAACCTTCTCTGAGCCTTCGGGGTCCATGTGACCTGGCCATTTAGCCCATTGTGTGCAAAAAAAGTGCCGCTCAGAGGTAAAACAACCCAACCCATATTTCTGTCAAGCCAAGCAGCAGAGGAGCGCCCATTAAGTGAGAGTTAGTGTCTAGGTCAGCTGCAACAGTTCAAAGGCAAGTAGAAGAGTCCTACATCTTGGCTGAAGGTCAAAATGCATCTTCCTGTTAACGGAGTCGTGCCTCATTTCCAGTAGACTTCGAAGCAAGAGAGAAACACCTTCTGTCCCATTGGGTTGGGTTGTTTTACCTCTGAGCGGCAATTTTTTGCACACAATGGGCTAAATGGCCAGGTCACATGGACCCCGAAGGCTCAGATAAGGTTGGGGGAGGGGACCCACTGGAACAGCTGTTGGGAGACAGATGGTAGCCTCCCGTCAAGGCCATCCAGCGTGTTCTTTAACATGCACAGGGTATGGCTCTCCCGCACACGGAGTCACGGTTTAACATTCCATCCGACGGACTTTCCAAGCCCATCGGTGTCCCCTACTGACCGTGGGCAGGGCGGGGAATTTTGCGGAGATAAATCTCAACGCTGACCCAGCTGGGACTCGAACCTGGGAACTACAGATTACGAGCCTGGCGCGCTACCGACTGAGCCACCCCCGCCCCCCTTCTGTCCTGAGGAAACTATCAGTGCTACGAAAAGCTACAAGGAAATGGATTCGTTAGACTTGTTTTCAACATGCCAAATTAATTGCTAGAGAGTTTAAATGTTTATTTACAGTTTAGTGAGCTTAGGAAGAATTTAGTTAGTAAAATTTAATACGTGAAAGTGAAGTGAAATTAATGATTTATGCAGTACATCAAATTATTATTTGCAATAACTCAGTTGATTCGAATATTCCATTGCTATTTCATACCTCAATATTTGTCTGTGAAATTGCATTCATATCTGCTAAGTGTCTTTTCTAGAATAATGATTGTGATTATCTTTAGTAGGACATGGCAAGCATGATATCCATCTTTCGAGACAGCAACAAGTTTACTGGGTTTTTAAACAATTTTCTGAATTGAAAATTTCTGTTTTAGTTAATCAAATGCCAGACTAGTTTTAGTTATTTTGATATATCGTGTTACTTTGGCTGAGGTGAAATTACCCTGACATGTGGCCCTAAGTTTGGCTACCTTAGCCCTAGATCGCTGCTGGTTTCTATAATTTCCCAGATGATGGTGTATTCACGAATGGAGGGGAAGAAGTGTTATTTCAGAATAATTCTTTGAAATGCCAGGGAGCATCATTTTTTTTATCACCACTTCCTAGTAATTTAGAAGTAATCATCATTAAGTTAGTTTTTAAGGAAGAGTTGAGTGTTATTGATAAGAGCCATCCCCTTTTTTTTTTTAAATATACTTTCTGATTTTATTAATTTTTCATCTACGCTGGACCATCGAGTTTGCCCTGCTTTTCTGGTTAGAGTTTCGGGCTACACAATGCAATGATCCCCATTATTTATCAGGGGGTTGTTATCCGATTAATGGGACAGCCTCGAGCCACACGATCCGATCTCTAGTGAATGTGTTGCACTTCACTGAATATGTATTCAATGGAAAAGCAAGGCAAAGTATTTCAGGAATTTTTTTTAAAAAACTGTTTTTGAAGTATATTTCTCTCTTTTTCCATATTGTTTTTCAGTTTCCATTCAATTAAGATTTCTCTTCTTCATTTCAATTCGCTTTTAAAATTTTAAATGTACATTATAGAAATGTTTTTGGTCTTGTCCTCTATAGCCCCTATTGACAAATTACTAATTTACAAACTAGTAAAATTAAATAATATGGCAAATTATTATTTTTCGTTAGTAACTATAAAATTACTATGAAACATTACTTCCACGATTGTACATAAATCCAGTTGTTAAGATTGCAATTATTATTTTAACAATAAGTTAATCATTGGTGTATTAATGTGCACCAAATAGTCACTTTTGCAGTATCAAGGTCCATTTCCGCTAAAACGTGAAGAATCTCCAATCTCAAATTTCAAAAATTGCGATGATTTCTCTACCATGTATGTGAAAAATGGATTCATCGCAAAAAAAAGTTACCAGATTGAAAAAAATTAGACTCATCATGAATTTTGCTTTGAAAAACATTAACCTTATTTCTCTTAAATCAGCTGCTTTTTTTTTTACCTGAATTTTGTAACACGAAGTCTGAATTATTCATTTAAAGCAGACGCCCCTACCTAATTTGACTGCAAGGAGACATTTGCAAAACATAATCGTGGCCATTTGGCAAAATATCATTGAGAGTCTATAGAGCAGGTTAATTTTGCCGTCAGAACAGGGCCTATTGTAACTTGTAGCTTAACAAGTTTCTGCAGTTCTTGAAAAATTCCCAACTATACATTGGATATCTATCCAATGTACAGTTGGAAATTTTATTAGGCGTGTTTTCAGAATCACTGAGTTACAAAGCAAACAGCCGACAATGATATCGTATCAAAGAAAAACACTAAAACATTTTAATGATAGAATATTTCTTCTCATTTATACATTTCTACTGTTACTTAATTTTACTTGTATAATATGTGTCTCTCTGTTACATAATTTCAAATTTAATATTTCTCATGATTAAAACAATGTGATTTGTAGTTTAGTTTTTTATTAAAGTATTATATTTCCAGTCAAAAGTGCTTGATATAAATACGAGGAAACGTCTGTTGAAGAACTTGAACTGATCAAAATATGTACACTGGTTTCCATAAATTAAGGAAAATCCCTATATTAAGTCAATGGAAAGCTAACGTCAAAGCTCTATAACTTCTAAAATAAGTTTTTTTTTTTGAAAAATGTGATTGCAGATAATTTTGTATTAGTTTCTTAAAACTGACATTACTCTTGTTAAATATTCAAACTTCCATACTCATTAAATACTGAACGAATATAGTTGAAAAATCCAGATATTGATTTATTTGATTGAGATATTTATCTGCAATCACATTTTTCAAAACAAAAAATCTTATTTTAGAAGTTATCGAGCTTTGACCTTAGTTTCCCATTGACTTAGCACAGGGATTTTCCTTCATTTATGGAAACCAGTGTATGTATGTTTACTTTTCCTAGTATGTACTTGTGCTTATGCGCTTAGAATTTCCTTAAAATGGACACTACTTTAGAGCTGAAATAAACTAATATACCTACCCAGCTTCACTTTTTCCCCTGCCAACCTCATGGACCTTCTGCTAAGGCGTATAAACTAACAGGGTCCTGTCAGACCTCTATAGAAGCAGTTACTTGGGGGGGGGGGAGGTTATTTATTTATTTTTAATGTATAATGGGGGAATTGCACATAGTAGTATTTTATTAATAATTATGAATCATAAAAAGTATTTGTCTTTTAGTTCTTAAATTTAAAAAGTTGCTTTTCTCTCACTCCTCTGAAAATACTGGGCAGATAATTGCTGTCAGTGGAATTTCTACCATAACAGCTAAACGCTGAAATTCTACACGCTGAAATTTTTACCAAAAACAGATCACTTGAAACATTCGTTAAAATTTTTGCAGTTTCGATATATAGTGATCTCTCAGCTGTTAACGGGGGTATTTATTTTTATTTTTTTTATTTATTAATGATATAAATTAAAACTACCTTTGAAAATGTGAATTACATTTCATTAGTAAACAACTAAAAAAGAGATTTCCAATTATATTTTAAAACAAAACCGTACCGTTTTTTACCTACCTTGGGCTTAGGGTCAACTCATTGTTGTCAATGGAATTTTCAAGACTGTCACATTCCACGACCAAAATTTCTCATTTTTAGCATAACTACATCGTTTGCAATATTCGTTTTAAAGTTTTGGGATTTTTCGATTTTTTTTTTTCTCCGTTAGAAGGCGCAATTACAGCTTTTGGGAAATTTGCAAAATGCAAATTGTAATGTTTCTTCAATACCTGTCCAACCGAAAAAGAAGTTTTTAATTTATCTCTAAAAACATACATTTTTCTGTTAAAACAAAAGAAGTTGCATTTACCCCCCTCCCCCCCACACACACCTGGGTCTAAAGGGTCAAGTGATTGTTGCCAATGGTAACTTCGTAACCTTCACATTTCAACACGAAAATTTTAAACATCTAACATAATTCCTTCCTTTGGAATTTTCAACTTTTTACACCGTTAGAGGGCGCAGTTATAGCTTTTGGAAGATTTCAAAAATGCAAATCGTAATATATCATTAATTCCTGTCTAACACAAAAATAATTTTTAATTTATTTATATAAACGAAACAGTTCGATGTCTACAGACGGGCAGACAGCAAAGCGAAATTATATCTTTTAAAAAATTAAAGTCCTAAAATTTACCTTTCCTTGTTTAGCCGTTTTCTAAATTGCCTCCAATCATGAACACGGAAATCTGTATCAAATATTACCCTTCCCTTTTTCGGAATCCATAAGTACCCTGCAATAACATTCAGCTTTGCACGCTAAACAATCCGACAGACGGCAAAACATGGCGTCCAATTTTCAGATTGCCAGCCATCCTCTCAGATTTTCTACTATGGCATATAAACTGACAGGCTCCTGTCAGACCTCTGTGGCAAGCAGCTGCTTGAGGAGGTATTTTTTTTAACCTCTAAATGCATAGGGCCTCTAGTGCACAGGCACAGAGCGCAGCATGACGAAAGGGGGTAAACTTTATTAAAAATATTTAAAAAAATTTGATAATTAAACAATATAGCAAACAAAAATTAAATCATTTTTGATACCAAAATCCACTGAAGTCCAATGACTATTAGACAAATGGTCGTAGTGTGGGCACCGAGCAATATGAGGAACTTCGGCACAATGTGGGAGCAATGGCCCTATAAATGAAGCCGTCCACTAAACTTCTGGAATTCGCAAATGTTATCTCCAGAGCTGAAAATAATCGGTGCAAACAGTGGAACGAAATATTTATAATCTGTTTTTAACCTGTTTGTTAATGATGTGTCCTTAACAAAATATTTAAATATTATATGAATGCTCCGTTAGGGAGTATTTAGTTTAATATCAATAGACGGCACTGTGATCGCTCGAGCGAAAGAAATTATGTTATCATCGTGGGCTGTTCTAATAGCATGTTTGATTGTTTTTATTGCTCTTATAAATAAGTTCGAAGTTGATCTGTATTCGTTATTGTTTGGTAAAAGTTATCACTCTTCAGAGTTTGAGAACATCAAAATGAATGAAGCAGAAGCTATAGCAAAAAATTATGTAAAATCAGTTTCTACTGGCCAAGTAAGTCGTATGTTAGAATATAATTTTAATAATGTATTTTTCGTGAAAGTTTTAAAAAATTTCTGTAAACTTATTATTCAGTACTTTCCTTTGTCTTCTGCAAGTCTTCTAATATTAAACTTACCTCATAAAAATATTCTAATTCTTTATCTCCTAAAATATTTTGAATTTTAATTCTTTAAAATAAATAAAATAATTTACCCCATCTCCT